>CM056378.1:40356772-40379272 GCA_029718625.1 Synaphobranchus kaupii
GGAGGGGGGCGTATAGCCAATCTCGCGTTGTCTGGTCTGTGATGGGTTTGCAGAGGCAGTAATTAAATGGCTCTTGCTGGCGCTTGGCAGGTTGTCAGTCAGGCAGGTAGGCTTTTGGTGTATCGTGTGCGGTGACTGCCGACCAATCTGCCGGCTGACGCAGGTGAGCTATGGTGGCTGAGAGTTTTACCACGAGTGCGTCCCAATATTCTTTACTCCTCACCTCCTTTCCTCCACTCGTCTCCTACCCGGAAGTATGCAAAACTGCCTGCACTTTTCAAGTACAAGTAGTTGCATGTACAGTATACAATGTACCTGACATTGCGGTTTGCGTCAAGACATTAATTAATGTGTAACCATTAATATGTAATTAATATGTAAACTGCAAGATTGGATTGTTTCCGGGGCACGGAGGAGAGGAGGTGGTAGTGGAGGAGAGGAGGATACATTTTTAAAGTATTGGGACGCTCCCCACGTTCCCTTTCTCTGGCTGGGCTGAAGGGGCGGGGCTAGGGAGTAGCCTCTGGGTGATGATTGGCTGCCAAGGACAGCTAACAGATCGCTTCACAGGATCTCAGTGGATCGACAACATCTGAGGTGCCTCTAGTATCCTGATACCACAGGAAATGTTACACACACACGCGCACACACTTTCACACTGTCTCAGTGTCTCACACACACACACACACACACACACACACACACACACCACACACACACACACACACACACACACACACACACACACACACACACACACACACACACACACACACACACACACACACACACACACACACACTGTGTACCAGTGTGCAGTGCCAGTAGGCTAGGCCGCTGTTTGGAGTGAGCCCATTTGACTGTGAATGAGCCCAAGAGCCATTGAGCTAAACGGCGGGGAAAGACTCCTCCTCTGTCAGGATATCCCCCCGTCAGACCTGCCTGCCTGCAAACTTTAGACATTCTTTCTTTGTACACTGCCCGGCCAAAAAAAAAGTCACACACTGTAATATTTTGTTGGACCGCCTTTAGCTTTGATTATGGCGCGCATTCGTCGTGGCATTGTTTCGACAACCTTATGCAACGTCACAACATTTATTTCCGTCCAGAGTTGCATTAATTTTTGGCCAAGATCTTGTATTGATGACGGGAGAGTCAAACCACTCCGTAAAGTCTTCCCCAGCACATCCCAAAGACTTTCAATGTGGTTAAGGTCAGGACTCTGGTGGCCAATTCATGTGTGAAAATGATTCCTCATGCTCCCTAAACCACTCTTTCACAATTTGAGCCCGATGAATCGTCCTGGCATATGCCCATTGATGGGATAACCTGGTCATTCAGTACATTCAGGTACTCAGCTGACTTCATTTTATTGCTGCATAATGTTGCTGAGCCTAGACCTGACCAATTGAAGCAGCCCCAGATCATAACACTGCCTCCAGAGGCTTGTACAGTGGGCACTATGCATGACTGGTGCTACTGCGACTTTTTTTTTGGCCAGGCAGTGTATGTATCTATCTATTGCTTTATTACCATCTTGGCACAATTCAGCTCTCTTTTGCACGTTCTCACCGAGGACAGGAGGCGAACAGAGACCGTGGAGGCTTGCAATGGCGGTTACGAGCGGCTTGTGTTTTGTGTTTTTATTTTATTTTTTTTTACCGTAATGGTATCGATCGCCGGGGCTCCCGTTGGGCGGCTGAGCCGAGCGCGGGGGGGGCGGGCGGGCGGGGGGGCGGGCGGGCGGGGGGGGCGGGCGGGGGGGGCGGGCGGGCGGGCGGGGGGGCGGGCGGGCGGGCGGGGGGGGCGGGCGGGGGGGGCGGGCGGGCGGGCGGGCGGGCGGGCGGGCGGGCGGGCGGGGCGGGCGGGGGAAAAGGGTTCTTCTTCTCCGGCGGTAAATGTGCGCCGTTATTTTTAGCCCTGTTGACAATGAGGGAGTCGGCGTTCCCGGCGTGCGGGCCACAGCCAGAGGAGGGAAGAGGAGGGAAGTGGGCAGACGAGGCTCAGCATGGCATGACTATCTTCTTTTTGTTCTTCTTCAGCACTGATAGAGCAGCTTTGTGCAGACTGCCCACCGTGCTCAGGACTATCTCTCAATATCTCTGTCTTTCTCTGTCTCTCTCTGTCTCTCTTTCTCTCTCTTTATGTATCTCTCCCTCTCCCCCTCTCTCTGCTTACACAGGTTGTGTGGGTCAGTGTGTCAGTATTTAGCATGCAGATAGATGACTCTTCCTTCCTCTCTCTCTCTCTCTCTCTCTCTCTCTCTCTCTCTCTCTCTCTCTCTCTCTGCTTGGTACACAGGTCGTGTTGGTGTGTCAGTGTGTCAGTATTTAGGTTGCAGATAGATGGCTCTTCCTTCCACTCTCTCTCGCTCTCTCTCTGCTTGGTACACAGGTTGTGTTGGTGTGTCAGTGTGTCAGTATTTAGGTTGCAGATAGATGACTCTTCCTTCCTCTCTCTCTCTCTATCTCTCTCGCTCTCTCTGCTTGGTACACAGGTTGTGTTGGTGTGTCAGCGTGTTAGTATTTAGGTTGCAGATAGATGACTCTTTCTCTCTCTCGCTCTCTCTCTGCTTGGTACACAGGTTGTGTTGGTGTGTCAGTATTTAGGTTTGCAGATAGATGGCTCTTCCTTCCTCTCTCTCTCTCTCTCTCTCTCTCTCTCTCTCTCCTCTCTCTCTCTCTGCTTGGTACACAGGTTGTGTTGGTGTTGGAGATAGAGGACTCTTCCTTCCTGTCTGAGCCTCTGCTCAGAGACAGCAGCTGAGGTAGCGTAGAGGCTGGCAGAGAGTGAGCGCTGCAGCGGCATCTCTCCGTCCCGTCCGTCTGTCTGTCCGTCCGTCCGTACGTGCGTCTCCGCTGTCTCACAGGTCCCGGTCGCCGGGCGGGGGTCAGGTGGGGGAGGGGGTCAGGTGGGGTGATGGTAGTGGAGTATCCAGGGGGAGGGGGGGTCCGAGGTGAGGGGGGTAGGGGGGGGCGGCTGCGTCGCCATGGAGAAAGAGAAGAGGAAGTTTAAAGTGAGCCAACTGCTCACGCTCTACTTCAGGAAACATCAGGCCAAAGCGCCGACCTCAACCGGGGAGCCGGGCGCCGACGGCAACGCCGCCATTACGACAAGCGGTGCCACGGAAACGACACTCGGCAACCAACCTGCAGAGTCGAGCGCAGGGACGGTCAGTTTGGATTCTGATTTATTTTTTTTCCCCCCCCCTCCACACAACAGGAAGTTAACAGCAAGCTACAATCTGCCCCAAAGTAACGCGCAGTAAACATTGAGTCCATTTTTACCTTGAATAGCTTTGTAGCATTTGTAACAGACGGGGAAGCCGTCGTAGGGTGTCTTGGTTGCGCCGAATGCGTCGGGGATAGGAAGGAGTCGTTTTAATCCTTTCATTATGTGAGTTTTCAGTATCCAGGAATGTGCTGTTGTTCCGATTGTTCCTGAATGATCAGGAAATGTTGTTTTCAGATCTGAAATGTCTCCCGGGCGAGTTTTGCTTGTGTTTGGCTTCGTGCCTGGAGGCATAAGGAAGCTATGTTATTGTTATATAATGTCTTTGTCCGAGCAGCACGCGTACATTATTGCGTGTAGTTCTGGGCTCCACACTACAAGAAGGTGTGTTCAAGTGCTGGCTTGATGAATGCTCGACACTCTCTAGTTTGTAGGTGAATAGCAAGCCTAGATTGGATTATTGTAGAATGTTCTCATTCTAGAATGTTCTCCTCGTTAAGTGTTCTTATGTTCTAGATGGGCTGAATGGCCTGTTCTGTTTTTATGTTTGGCTGTCAGAGAGTGCTTGTCCCGTACTCCAGGTCCTCTGCCTCTTATTGAGTCATCGGGGGGGGGGGGGGGAATCTGAGAATAATCATGTCTGTGCCTCCTGACTGAGCTGGGAAAAACGGCACGACTAGGCCACGCCCCGATCCCGCCGTAATCATGACAGATTTGTGTTTTCCTTTTCAGTTTCACACTGTCACAGGAGAGTAAAGTTTTCCCCTCATAAAGTTCTCTAGGTTTTATCACCAGTTTCCTCATGAGAACCGCATCCTGGTTAGCTTTTTTTATTTTTATTTTGTTTAATTTTTTTATACCTGTGTGGAGAGTGGAAGCCCCTGCATAACTGACATGGTCTGAACTAAATTACATTACAGGCATTTAGCAGACACTCTTATCCAGAGCGACTTACACAACTTTTTATCATTGGGGGTTTAGGATTTTTTTTTGGGGGGGGGGGTGTAATGTAGATTACATTACCTCACATTTCAGCCCCTTAGCAGATGCTCTAAGCCCCCAGTGATTTATCACAGCCTGCCCATCTTCCAACGCCCCTCTTTTTACAAATCCATCTTTTTACATTTCTTTACTTGGATTTCCTGTTGGGTAGTTTTATAGGTATACCTGCGTAATTTGGATAAAAGCGTCTGCTAAATGACTGTAATGTAATACAATGTAATGTGATGTAAACATAGGTTATCTGTCTAGTGATGCTTTCTTTTGTTCCAAATTGTTGTTTGTTAGGTTAACATTAGACTTGGTGATTATAAATGGGCCTCTGTGCCTTCTAGGTGATGCTGTGTTTTTTGTATTCCTGAGAGTAACACTGATGTTCTCTGATACTGTGCAGTACTCTGGATAAGAGCTTGCGCTAAGTGATTGCAATGTAATGTAATGCTGCTGAAGTAGAGAGCATCAGTGTTAATGCATGATGGTCTGAGCCAGTCTGGGTCTTATTAGAAGCAGGTTTGGTTGTACGAGCAAATAGGCCAACCAGCCAATCAGGAAGTGGACCTGCTTCTTGTAGGAATGGCTCAAAACGCTGGAAGTGTGTCTGACCGTTTGGAAACTGTTGCTGTTGTTGTCAGGGACTGTTGGACTGCTGATGTCACTGATGATGTCATAGGGTCAGTGTCTGGGGTGAATCAGTTCACAGGGCGGGGTCACTGATCGCAGGTGGCGGAGGTGACAACCTGCCAGGCCCCCCCAACCCCCCCACCGCCTCCGCAACCTGTTTTTACCCCTGTACAGTGTCAGATGGGGCCAGCATGTGGGTGGGGTGGGCGGGGGAGGGGGGGAGGGGGGAGGGTTGTGGTTTTGGGGGGGGGAGGGGGGGTTCCTGCTGTGTTATTTTCCCTCTGCTTACCCAGCATTGAACTTTTTCAGCTTGTTCACCAACATGAATTGGCCTACATCTGATAACGTGGCGATATGGCCAATCAGCCAGTAGTTTCCTAGTCGAATGATAGATCTTTGTCGCTGGTCGTGTTGTAGACATGCAGGCCAAAAGGTTACCCTGATCTTTGCGCCGTAGGTTGATCTGAATGAGAGCGGTTGTAAGGTTTGTAGTGTAATAAAAGTGTAGTGTAGGGGACTGTCGGTTGGAAGGTTTGTACTGTAATAAAAGTGCAGTGTTTGGGACTGTCGGTCGGAAGGTTTGTAGTGTAATAAAAGTGTTGGGACTGTCGGTTGGAAGGTTTGTAGTGTAATTACAGTGTTGGGACTGTCGGTTGGAAGGTTTGTAGTGTAATAAAAGTGTTGGGACTGTCGGTTGGAAGGTTTGTAGTGTAATAAAAGTGTTGGGACTGTCGGTTGGAAGGTTTGTAGTGTAATAACAGTGTTGGGACTGTCGGTTGGAAGGTTTGTAGTGTAATAAAAGTGTTGGGACAGTCGGTTGGAAGGTTTGTAGTGTAATAAAAGTGTTGGGACTGTCGGTTGGAAGGTTTGTAGTGTAATAAAAGTGTAGGGACTGTCGGTTGGAAGGTTTGTAGTGTAATAAATGTGTTGGGACTGTCGGTTGGAAGGTTTGTAGTGTAATAAAAGTGTTGGGACTGTCGGTTGGAAGGTTTGTAGTGTAATAAAAGTGTTGGGACTGTCGGTTGGAAGGTTTGTAGTGTAATAAATGTGTAGGGACTGTCGGTTGGAAGGTTTGTAGTGTAATAAAAGTGTTGGGACTGTCGGTTGGAAGGTTTGTAGTGTAATAAGTGTCGGGACTGTCGGTTTGAGCGTGTTGCTCGTTAGCGGTGGTTAGCTGCGCTATAACTGCGTTGCAGCTGTGGTTTCACAGCTCTCTCTCGGTGCCAGTAAACTGGACTCTGTGTGGGTGACCGTGCTGGAAGTGGGGTGACGTGCTCTCGTGGTTTTCCCCTTCGCTCGTCCTTCAGGCCTAAAAGCCGAATCTCCCGGCTCCCGTCTTCACTGGGTTTCTGTACGGATGGGTGGAGGTGTGTCTGTCCGTGTCTGTCGGTCTGCCTGCCCGTGGGGAGTGTTTGTTTACCTCGGCGCAGTTTTGACAGGCTGGGGCAGAAAAGTGTTTCCTCTCTGCTGAAACGACGAGCCTCTAACACTCTGCTTCTAACTCTCTATCCTTCTATAAATCTCTTTCTTAACCACGTGTTCTCAACCTCATCTCTCTTTCCCTCCCTATCTCTCCCTCTTTCTCCCTCTCTCCCTTCTCATTCTCACTCTTCTTTCTCTTTTTCTATCCTCCCTCTCTCTCTCCCCCTCTTTTCTTTCTCAGCTCTATTCTGCAGTTTGTTTCTGTATGTACAGACACCATGGCTGAGCAGACATTATTATAACGGAGGACACATGTCTGGACTCTTATAAATGCTGATAGATAATAGTCTGTGGTCTGTGTGAATGACAGCAGTAATGAGGATAGGGAAGTACCTGCACACTGCGTTATACAACAGCGCCAAAGGTGTTTTTCAGGTGATCGCTATGCCTGATGAGGACAACTGGTGCGGAATGAGCACCAGGACTGATTTTTAGCTATAGGGCCATAAATGTGAGAGTTTAATACGGTGAGTTGGTGTCTGTTTTTCCCTCCTCGTTTGGACCCTGTACGCCTGGAACATGATCCTTTTTTTGGGTGTTTATTGATGGTGGCAGAAGCTGATATGATGGCGGTTTATAGTTCAAATCCGGTTTGAGTGTACCCCAGACCCATGAGTGTACCCCAGCTCTCTACGGGGGTTAAATGCGTGCCTGTATTTTCACCCCGTTTGGGCCGATCTTTTAGCATTTTTTTTTTTTAGTGCTGTTATTGTAGCTTCAGGAACTTTGTGGAAAAGTGATATTCCTGTGGTGCTCTCTTGGTAAAGACTCCCTGTTCGGGGTAAAACCTATCTGTTGGAGAGCGATCGATGCAAGGATTCTGTAACCCCACACGCCGAGTGCGGAGCTCCAGTTTGGCACCGTTCTGACCTTAAATCAGCAAGATTTGGAAGTCTTTGTTTGCGACCTCGTTTGACATTGGGTGCTCTGATTGGCTCCTGTCCAGGTTGTGAGGGGAGCTGCCAGTTTGAATCACCATCAGGGCACAGCCACTTTTGCGCACTCTATCTAACCTTCTCCCTCTCTCTCTCCCTTTCTCTCTCTCATTTTCTCACCCCTCGCTCTCATGTTCCCTTCTCTCTTTCTCTCGCTCTCATGTTCCCTTCTCTCTTTCTTTAACTCTATCCCACCCTTTCTATCTTCCTTTGTCTCTCTCCTCTCTCTCTCTCTCTCTTTCTTTCTCTATCTCTCCCTCTCTATCTCTCTCTATCTCTTGTTTCTCTCTCTTTCTCACATCCTGCAATAAAAAAGTGATAAAAGCCGTAACCTTGGCGATTTCCTCTTTGCATTGTTTTATTTAACAACTTTGGGAAAGTATTTATTTTCTTTTTATTTTTTACAACTCCCTTTCTGATGTACTTTAATTTTACAGGCCCGGCCGTAATATTTGTTTTCCGTCCCGTCTGCACAACCTTCCTTGTCATTTCAGTGTATCGTGTGCACCAGCCCTGTGAAATGCAACCCGCTAGCTGAGCTGCGCAGTCGTTATGCGAGAAATCTCAGGGCGACTCGCACTCCCAACCCCCCCCCCCCCCCCCCCCCCTTCGTGTCAACGGCTCTCGCTCATCCCGACTGCGGAGCTTTTCCACCCTAGCTCCTCAGTGGTGGAATGAACTTCCCATTCCCCTACGTTCTACTCCAACCCTGCCTGCGTTCCGTCGAGGCCTGAAGACACACCTCTTCAGACTCCACCTTGACTGATATTCTAACCTAGGAATATCAGTTCCCTGTGTTTACTAGTTCCCTGTGTTTTCCTGTCTGTTTGTTATAGTTTATAATAGTATTTAGAATAGAAGTGTAGTATAGCTGATTTACCCACAGCTTACTGTGAACTACAGTCGACGTTCATTGCTAGGGATAGCTGCTACATTATGGGAAGGATGTGCTTTGTCTTGTCTGTTCTGTAGTGATCTTGATGACGTCTCTGTATGCACTTACTGTACGTCGCTTTGGATAAAAGCGTCTGCTAAATGAATGTAATGTAAATGTAAAAATCTGCGCAGCTGACACAGATGGCCCAATAGCAATCTTCGGTGGTGGTCGCCCCTGGCAACATCAGGGCGGCGTCCTGGAGTGCGCCACTGCCCGCCAGAATGGAAATATACCCTAAAACCCTGGTATTCAAGTTATGGTTCTTGAGGTCCTTGAACTGGTGGTTTTCCACCCTCCCTTTACCTGGGAGTCAGGTGTGAAGACAGTCTGGCCAATCAGTAGTACTGACTGTTCAGTTAATTACTGGGAGAAAGAAAACCAGGGCTGGATTTGGATTCAAGGTCCAGATTTTAATATCCATGCCCTAGAACATCAGAGTCTTCACTATGAGCAATGTAGCAACTGTAGATATATCATATATTTTATACATTTCTGCACTTATTAATCTCAATTAATGATCATCTTCTGCCTTCGTATTCACCTTTATAATTCCCCCGGCCTTCATCAATGATTAGTTTAAATAAGTGCAGCTTTTTTTGTTTGTTTTTGTGTACAGTCTTTGTAGTTTGCTCTACCACCTCTGCTGTTATTGGCCTTCAGATCCCCTGTGACTATCGTATGTCGTTTTGCGATTTGCTGCCATAAGTTATGCTCTCGTTAATAGCTTAAATAGAGAGGCTCTTACTGGTAGTTTGTCACTAATTAGCTTGTACATCTGCGGGGAGGCATTAGAGTTGGGTACATAAGACAGACATCTGCTCATAACAGCATTTCACTGTGGAAGGCTGCAACATCAGGATCCTTTGGCCTCCTCTCAAAAGAAATAAAAAACGTTGAGTGCCTTGCCTTGTGTACAAAGCCCAGAGAGTCCGGCTGTAGCCTTGCCTTGTGTACAAAGCCCAGAGAGTCCGGCTGTAGCCTTGCCTTGTGTACAAAGCCCAGAGTGATTAGTCATGGCTTTTTGAAATTGGTTGCCGTGGAAGGAGCTTTCAAGGTGTGCAAGTTTGCCTGTCGTCCTAAAAGTTGTACGTTTTGCAGAAAAGCTGGATATCAGCCCTTTTGAGAATACCTTATAAAATGACGATCTCTCTCTCTCTCTCTCTCGCACTCTCTCTCTCCCATTTGCCCATGCGCACGCTGATTCTGTCAGCAACGAGGAAAGTGATTGGTTAACGAGGAGGGTCAGAGGTCATGTATGTGCGTGACCTCAGTGGCCAGTACTTCTTGCGTGATGGATTTGTTTACTCTCTTGTCGCAGGATGATGACATCATTAAGGAGATCAACATCACGCATGTGGTTAAGGAAGGCTCGGAAAAAGCAGACGCCTCCCAGTTTGAGCTCCTCAAAGTGCTGGGACAAGGGTCCTTTGGGAAGGTAAGAGACGCACGCACGTATATATGTATGCACACACACGCACGCGCGCGCACACAAACACGTGCGGTCGTGTGTTTGTGTGTGTGTGTGTGTGTGTGTGTGTGTGTGTGTGTGTGTGTGTGTGTGTGTAAATATGCGTGTGTGTGTATTTATACGTGTGTGTGTGTGTGTGTGTATAATGTGTGTGTGTATATATATATATATATATATATATATATACAGCAAGCACCATTATTCATTGGACTGTGACACATTTTTTCTTATTTTGGTTCTGTACTCTACCACTTTGAGTTTGAAAGGATACAATGACAATGAGGTTGAAGTGCAGACTGTCAGCTTTAATTTGAGGGTATTTCCATCCATATCAGATGGATCGTTTAGAAATTATAGAACCTATAATAGCCCCCCCATTTTCGGGCATCAAAAAATATTGGACAGTTTAACATAATGTAGAATAAAGTAATCATTTTTAATATTTGGTCACATATTCTTTGCAAACCATGACTTTCTGATGTCTGTGACCCATATTTTCTGGTACTCCTACAAGCGATACTATAACGTCTCTGCATTTGAATGGATCTCTATGGGAATTGGGGGGTGGGACTAGATTTAGCTGTACATTACACTGGAACATTATGGAACACATGGTTGGCTAAATGGCACTAAGTCATCAAGGGTCTGACGTATCAAACAAGCCTTAAACCATCACTCTGCTGCCAGAAATACAGTAGATATGGATGGATAACTTGAAGGGTTTCTATTTCTCCATAGAGTTCAATCGGAAACTTTCTCAGGAGAAACAACCCTTAAAGTGATCCATCCATATCTACTGTATTTCTTGCAGCAGAGTGATGATTTAAGGCTTGTTTGATACGTCAGACCCTTGATGATGATGTATGTAAACATCCGACTTCAACTGTATGTGCGTGTGTGTGTGTGTGTGTATATGTGCGTGTGTGTGTGTGTGTGTGTGTGTGTGTGTGAGTGAGAGTGAGAGAGAGAAAGAGAGAGAGATCTGGCAGCACTCACCATCTGTGGCGGTCTCACACAGGTGTTTCTGGTGCGTAAAATCACCCCTCCCGACGACAACCAGCTGTACGCCATGAAGGTCCTGAGGAAGGCTACGCTAAAGGGTAACCCTTTGTCACCTTCCTCTCACGCTTCTTTCTTAAAACGCCCGTTTCTACCCCCTCGCACCCCCTCCCTCAGCTCTAGCGTGTGTGTGCGAGTTTCTCACACCCGTGAGAAAAGAGGAAGTGGCCATTTTGGTTTCTGGGTGTGTTGCTTCTCGGGTGGTGTTTACCCCTGGTGAGCGGCGATGAGAACAGATCTGTGGTTCGCTCTTCTTTCTTTCTTTCTTCCGCCTAGTTTCGCACTTGTTTGTTTTTCTTGCTCGTTTTCTTGCACGGTTTAAGTTAGGGTACCCTGCTTTTCACCCCTTTTTGCGGTTTGTGCCTTTGCCCACTTGTTTACCTCAATGCAGCATAAACACACCCGAAACCGTTATATGTTTGTGAGGAAGAAGAAAAGAAAAAAAAAAAGGTGATCGCTCAGGCTGATTTTCAGAGCTTTCTGTGTGTCCTTTTGTGGGAACCTGGTTTACATCACTGATAAACCACCATCATTTTAAACACCTTTCTGTTTATTAGCATAATAATATTATAATATGAATATGTTCTGTTTCGACCTGTAGTGTCATTGCTGGCCCTTTCCTCGTTTTAATCAAGAAGCCATTTTTCTGCATTTCAAATAATGGTGGTTAGTGATGGTTTCTAACAAGCCTTAATGTTAAATAATAATAAAGCCTAATACTAACAATAGTCTATGATACTAAAGTATTGTAACTGATTTTGTTTATTGTTATTTTATAATTGAGTTCTGGGAATTGTGATTAAGAGTGTTATAATTGCATATATGCTGGGGTTAGGACAGTGTTTATGTTCTATAAGTTTTGAACTTTGGCCATTTCCATAGAGATGGACTGGGTGTGTGTTGATAACGCAAATCCTTAACCACCCTCCCTCCTGCAGTGAGAGACCGTGTCAGAACTAAGATGGAGAGAGATATCCTGGCGGATGTCAACCACCCTTTCGTCGTCAAGCTCCACTATGGTGAGTGTGAATGTCAAGGGTCAAAGGTCAGAGGTCAAGGAAGTGGAGTTCCTCCAATGGAAGCAGCTGATTTTCCTTCCGCTGCTCAACGGCATTGTGTGTCTGTGTTCTTACCATTAAATGGGGTGGGAATCTAACGAGGTTTGTTTTCCCGCTGATGTTGGAAAGATGAAAGATTCTTTATATGTGACTTCATAATGTTTATTTTGAAGGCAGTCAGTTGTAGGTGGTGTTTGAGAGGAGGGTGAGGTACAGAGAACGCAGCTTTTTAAGCCTGCTGGAGCTGCAGGGGTGAGGGTGGGGGTTGGTTTAGTTTTGAATGGGATTGTATGGGATGGGATTGACGTACAGAACCGGGGCCTCCAGGCCCAGCTGTGATTGACACGGTGCATGACGCACTCCCTCTTCGTTCAGTAATTGGTACACACGGTGAGGGCGGAGGGGGATTCTGGTGTTATATATTAAAAAGGAAGACATCAGGGGCACCCGAACGATCATATTTGGTCTCTTCACCTCGTGCCAACGCTGAACGCGTTGTCTGCTGTCGCTGACGTAGTCGTGTGAGGTTTGTTTGTGCCCTGTGTGATGTCACAGAGGGATGTTTACTGACATAGTTGTGTCGGTTTTGTTTGTGCCCTGTGTGATGTCACAGAGGGATGTTTACTGACATAGTTGTGTGGGTTTTGTTTGTGCCCTGTGTGATGTCACAGAGGGGATGTTTAGTGACAAATGCTGTGTCCGAAATCGCTCCCTATTCACTATATAGTGCGCACTATTTAAGGTATCGGCCATTTTGTAGAGTGTCCGAATTCAAAATGTCAAATTTGACACCCTATATAGTGCACTCAATATCCCCCACAATGCACCACAAAATGTAGGGTACAAACGATGTACACTACATTACCGGAGACACTTTTTTGTCAAGATGGCGATGGCTGAGCCTGCGCTGGTCTACAAATGTAAATATAAATGCAAATTTAATCTTGTAGCCTATATTTAAATCAGTTTAGTCGGCTTTATAACCGAAATATAAATAAACGCGGTATTTTAAATAGCCTATATTACATATTTTTTATTATTAAATTATATTTTTTTAATGTAACAATTATTACTATGTTTAATGGAAAATGCAACTTAATTAGCCAACTAGCTACCTAACTTATCTGTAAGTAAGCTCAGTAACCGGCTCAGAAACGGTAGTGTCCGAAATCGTCTCCTCCTTTCACCAGTCAATCCCTATCTAGTGCTCTATGTAGATTCCCTAAGTAGTGTATAGGGAGGGAGTGAATGAGTGAGCGATTTCGGACACAGCCAAAGTTGTGTGGGTTTTGTTTGTGCCCTGTGTGATGTCACAGAGGGGATGTTTACTGATGTAATTGTGTGTGTTTTTTTTGTTCCTCTGATTCCCTGCAGCATTTCAGACTGAGGGGAAGCTGTACCTCATTCTGGATTTCCTCAGAGGGGGGGACTTGTTCACCAGGCTGTCAAAGGAGGTAGGGGCTGGGGGCCTGGGGGAGGGGCGTGGTAACCTGGAGGAGTGGCCTGTGGGAGGAGCCTGTGGGAGGTGCTGGGGGCTTTGGGAAAAGGGGGAGAGAGAAGAGGAGATGAGGAGATGGGAGAGTTTCGGGCTTTCCTGTAGGATGAGTGTGCTCTGAGGTCAGTGCTCTCTTTAACCTGTGTGTGTGTGTGTGTGTGTGTGTGTGTGTGCGTGTCCGCGTGCGCGTGTGTCCTTGTGTGTGTTTCTGCTCCAGGTGATGTTCACAGAGGAAGATGTGAAGTTCTACCTGGCAGAGTTGGCCCTGGGACTGGACCATCTACATGGCCTGGGCATCATCTACAGAGACCTCAAACCAGAGAAGTAACTATTACTGTATAACTACAGTGCTATTACTGTGTTATTACATGAGCAAAAGCACGGAACTGCTGGCACTTATGTAGCTTAATGGTGCCGGGTTAAATCCTAGCGGGGCACTGCTGTTGTAACCTTAAGTAAAGGTACTTGGCCTGAATTGCTTCAGTAAAATATTAATCTGCATTAATGGATAGTGTAGATTATATGTTAAGCTGTATTAATGGATAGTGTAGAGTATATGTTAAGCTGTATTAATGGATAGTGTAGAGTATATGTTAAGCTGTATTAATGGATACTGTAGAGTATATGTTAAGCTGTATTAATGGATAGTGTAGAGTATATGTTAAGCTGTATTAATGGATAGTGTAGAGTATATGTTAAGCTGTATTAATGGATAGTGTAGAGTATATGTTAAGCTGTATTAATGGATACTGTAGAGTATACAGTTGCAAGAAAAAGTATGTGAACCCTTTAGAATTTTCTGTATATCTGCATAAATTCGATCTAAAATGCGATCACATCTTCATCTAAGTCCTAAAACTTGATAAAGTGAACCAAACTCAACAAAAAACACAAAAAACATTATTCTTTTACAATTTATTTATTGAGCAAAATTATCCAACATTAAATGCTTTGTTGGAAAAAGTATGTGAACCCTTGGATAATACGTATTTTTAAAGTATCATATTTAATATTTGGTCACATATCCTTTGCATGCTGTTACTTCCTGAAGTCTGCGACCCATCAATATCAAAAGGCTCTCAATATCTTATTTTCAGATACTGTTACAAGCGATACTATAACCACTCTGCATTTGAATGGATCTCTATGGGAATTGGGGGGTGAGACTAGATTCACCTGTAAATTACACTGGTACAGTATGGAACACATGGCTGGCTAAATGGCTGTAAGTCATCCAGGGTCTGACGTATCAAACGAGCCCAAAACCATCACTCTGCGGCCAGGTATGGAGTAGATGTGGATGGATCACTTTAAGGGTTTCTTCTCCTGACTTTTTTCCCCATAGAGATCTATAGGAAAATTAGTCAGGAGAAATAACCCTTGCAGTGATCCATCCACATCTTCTCCATATCTGGCCACAGAGTGATGGTTTGGGGCTCGTTTGATACCTCAGACCCTGGATGACTTACAGCCATTTAGCCAGTCATGTGTTCCATAATGTACCAGTGTAATTTACAACTGAATCTAGTCTCACCCCCCAATTCCCATAGAGATCCATTCAAATGCAGAGTGGTTATAGTATCGCTTGTAACAGTATCTGAAAATAAGATATTGAGAGCCTTTTGATATTGATGAGTCACAGACTTCAGGAAGTAACAGCATGCAAAGGATATGCGACCAAATATTAAATATGATACTTTAAAAATACGTATGATCCAAGGGTTCACATACTTTTTCCAACAAAGCATTTAATGTTGGATAATTTTGCTCAATAAATAAATTATAAAAGAATAATGTTTTTTGTGTTTTTTGTTGAGCTGGGTTCACTTTATCAAGTTTTAGGACTTAGATGAAGATGTGATCGCATTTTAGATCGAATTTATGCAGATATACAGAAAATTCTAAAGGGTTCACATACTTTTTCTTGCAACTGTATGTTAAGCTGTATTAATGGATAGTGTAGAGTATATGTTAAGCTGTATTAATGGATAGTGTAGAGTATATGTTAAGCTGTATTAATGGATAGTGTAGAGTATATGTTAAGCTGTATTAATGGATAGTGTAGAGTATATGTTAAGCTGTATTAATGGATAGTGTAGAGTATATGTTAAGCTGTATTAATGGATAGTGTAGAGTATATGTTAAGCTGTATTAATGGATACTGTAGAGTATATGTTAAGCTGTACTAATGGATTTTGTACACTACAGTATATGTTGTTAAGTGCATCTGTGTGTGACACACTGAGTTGCTGTTTCTGTTGTAGCATTCTACTGGATGAGGAAGGACACATCAAACTCACAGGTTAGCAAGCAAACCCCGCCCCGCTGACACACACACACACACACACACACACACACACACACACACACACACACACACACACACACACACACACACACACACACACACACACACTCTCCATGCATACACACTGTACATGCACACACAAACCCTCTGCATGCATACATATATACAGACACACACACACACACAGGCACACACACTGCCACAGATGCGCGCACGCACACACACACACACACACACACACACAAACAAACACATGCAAACCCACTGCATGCATACATATATACAGACACACACACTCACAGACATACCCACACTGTCACAGACACACACACACACACACACACACACACACACATAGTTGCCGTGAAAGTGACCTTCCCCGCTGTTGTCGTCGTTACTCAGAGAGAGGCGCACATTATCTTTCTCATTCAGAGCAGCAGATAGCACATTTACACTGATCTCAGCTTTTATTGTGTCCCCTCAGGGCCTGTGTAAGGGCATCTCAAGGTTTTCAGCACACATACTCTGCATACACACACACACACACACACACTGCATGCGTACACACACACACACACACACACACACACACACACACTGCATACACACACACACACACACACGCACACACACACACACACACACACACACACTGCATACACACATACACACATGCGCACGCACCCACAGAACACACACTGCATGCATAAACACACACACACACACACACACACACTGCATACACACATATACACACACACATATGAGGGGCCGTTTAGGCCATAATTCATGTTGGACCTCTCACATACATATATTCTCTCTCTCACATACATATATTCTCACTCTCACATACATATATTCTCACTCTCACATACATATACTCTCTCTCGCATACATATATTCTCTCTCTCGCATACATATATTCTCACTCACATACATATATTCTCACTCTCACATACATATATTTTCACTCTCACATACATATATTCTCACTCTCACATACATATATTCTCACTCTCACATACATATATTCTCACTCTCACATACATACATTCTCACTCTCACATACATATATTCTCACTCTCACATACATATATTCTCACACTCACATGCATATATTCTCATAAGAGAATGTATGTATGTAAGAGTGATAATATATGTATGTGAGAGTAGAATGTATGTATGTGAGAGAAAGTATATATATATATGGAAGGCACTTACATGAAACGGAAGTCACTTACATGAAACGGAAGGCACTTACATGAAACGGAAGGAAGTTAGTTTATGGAATTGTGATTGGCTCAGAAGCTGACTGGTACCATAGATATACAAACATAGATACCTCAGTTGCCCTATTCAAATCTTCACGGCCGCCAAATTAGGGCGGTCAAGATCTGTGTAAAAACAAAAGGTACTGTATACAGGCACGACTTCACACCAGCGTTGCGTTGTGGGTATTATCGGCATTTTTGCAGACACGCAAACTATAAACATTAACGGTAACGTTAGCTGTTATGTTAAGGTGACACCTTATGTTATGTTAAGTTAAGGTGTAACCACCTTAATTGTGTTGGACTCATGCACCTGATGCAAATGACCCCTGGTTTTGTCACACATGCAAACAAGAGTGGAACAGAACTGTAACCAACGGTGAAGCCTTAAAGACTGACCACATAATTATGTTCTATGTTGTGCCTATTGAAGCACTTAATTGTTCAAGTTTTTGGGCGTTTTCAGCACTTGGTTCTATTTTTACTTATTATGTACCTTGTGCTTTCAACTTATCCCACAGGGATTTATGTGTGCAATCGTTTTTCTTAAATTACTTGAATTGAATATATTACTGGAATGTATCACTGCCACTTGTGGTAATAGCCTACTACCAGTTGCACTGTGAACTTCATTGTAGGCTACTACTACCCCAAACAAATTATATTATCCATTTTGTACATTTCATGCAAGTCATTTCTTTTTTGCTAAATAAAGACATTCAGAATTGTATTCATTGTACATCGTTTATTGCATTTCACACAACATATTACAGTCTAGGTACACTTGCGGTTTTCCATTAGAATCCACTATGCTCATTGTCATATTATGTAGGCTATATGCCGTGAGCACAACGGATGTGGAAATGTTTTAATATTTATTTACGTCTTACAGCCTATACCCATGCCATAGGACGCCTCTTTGTTAGCTCGGCGATCAGACTTCCACCACTTTGCTTCCAAGCTGGAAAGCTGTAAAATCGCTCTCCATTTGCGATTAAAACTACATCCAAGATTTGCAGCTATGGCTAATACGGTTATAATAACCAGAGCTACCAAGATAATAAAGAACCAACCTCTACTGCTTTCTAGCAGCTTTAAACAATAAAATCACCATTAGCTCTGACAACGTATGCATAATAGTTAAAGGGCGTTTTACAAATACTAGCTGTTCTGAGAAATTTGGAATTCAGATTAACATTTATCACGTTTATAAAAAGCCAAATTTCACGAAAATTAGTTGAGAATTAAGCGAGTTACAGTCGATTTTATCGGAGGAAATCTTAATCTGTCAATACGCTACGATACCGTTTATTTACGTGGATCCTGACCGCCCGACGGTGGCCAGGCTATTTGTAGACAATGAACTCATTCCAGAATGTGGATACTTTCACACACAAAAAAGCCATGCATGATTGTTTCTTTTTACAGAACGTGGCCTACATAGCTACATTTTCAATATTAGTAGCCTATCGCTGCAACGTTACACAGCGGCTGATGCGGCATAGATCTACGTTTTTATATCCATGGCTGGTAGGCTGTTGTCATAGTAGCTACTGTTGTCCGTGCACCATGGAGGGGGAAGACCAGTAACGTTATTAGCCTCCAACCGGCAATCGGAGTAATGCATAAATATTACCGTCACCTGAAACAGTCGGTGCTTCTTGAGAGGCCAGCATCAGCCCTGTAGCCTAGCGTACTCAGCGCCTTCTCACAACACAGCTGACAGCGAGATGAGAGCACTATTTACACCGTAATGTTCACTCATGAGTGTAGGCTAATGTCCACAGACACACATTGACTCTCGGCAGAGGAAAACGTAACAAATAACGTTAGCTTATTACTAAGTTCATTCACTACGCAAACAGACCAGTGAACCGTTATAATGTGGCAATCATGTACTAGCTAATGCTAAAAAATAATCACATCACATTGCTAACGTTAGCTTGTTTAATGCAAGTCTAAGTAGCCAAGGCCGTTGCTATACGAAGCATTGCTTTTGTTGGTTAGTTAGCTAACGTTAGCAAGTGGTGTGATTATCTTTTAGCATTACTACATGGTTACGAAATGATAACGGTTCATTTGTCTATTTGCACAGTGATTAAACTTAGTAGCAAGCTAACGTTAGTTGTTACCTTTTCCTCGACCGAGAGTCCCAGTTGCCAAAGTGTTGTGGAGTGTTATATCGTGCAGGACGGCAGACTGTCTCCGAGCAAGTCCAAGCTGACCTGCTGAGGATTCTTAAGGTAGCTACACTGGAGTTCATGTTACTGGGACTCAATCGCGCTCTCATCTCGCTGTGAGAAGGCGCAGAATGATACAGCGCTGGCCTGGCCTCAAGAGATGAGGACAATACACTGCCTGTTTTAGACGGCGATAATATATTATGCATTACTCCGATTTCCTGTTGTAATACATGTATCTGGTCTTCCCCCTCCACGATGCGTGGGAACTGGACAAGAGCCTGTATGGCATATTATAGTAACAGTGCAGACGTAACTTGAATGGGCGAATAAGGAATCCAGTAGTTGTTTATATCTATGGTACCAGCCAGCTTCTGAGCCAATCACGATTCCATAAACTAACTTCCTTCCGTTTCATGTAAGTGCCTTCCGTTTCATGTAAGTGACTTCCGTTTCATGTAAGTGCCTTCCATATATATATATACTTTCTCTCATATACATACATTCTACTCTCACATACATATATTATCACTCTTACATACATACATTCTCTTATGAGAATATATGTATGTGAGAGTGAGAATATATGTATATGAGAGTGAGAATGTATGTATATGAGAGTGAGAATGTATGTATGTGAGAGTGAGAATATATGTATGTGAGAGTGAGAATATATGTATGTGAGAGAGAGAATATATGTATGTGAGAGTGAGAATATATGTATGTGAGTGAGAATATATGTATGTGAGAGTGATAATATATGTATGTGAGAGTGAGAATATATGTATGTGAGAGTGATAATATATGTATGTGAGAGTGAAAATATATGTATGTGAGAGTGAGAATATATGTATGTGAGTGAGAATATATGTATGTGAGAGTGAGAATATATGTATGTGAGAGAGAATATATGTATGCGAGAGAGAGTATATGTATGTGAGAGTGAGAATATATGTATGTGAGAGTGAGAATATATGTATGTGAGAGAGAGAATATATGTATGTGAGAGGTCCAACATGAATTATGGCCTAAACGGCCCCTCATACACACACACACTCTGCATACACACATACACACACACACACGCACACACTGCATGCATACACACACACTCTGCATACACACATATACACATGCACACACACACACACACACACACACACACACACACAGAACACACACTCTGCATACACATACAGAACACTCACTTTGCATGCATACAGACACACAACACACACTTCATATAATCTCAGAGTTCCTGTTAGTTAGTTTTCAGAGCTTGGGGGATATTTGTACATATTTGAAGAGTATGGGTGTGAGGGCGTGGGGAAGAGGGAGTGTTTGTCAGGGAGATTAGATACAGTGTGTGTGTGTGTGTGTGTGTGTTAGAGAGAGACAGAGACGGAGGGAGAGTTTTTTTATAAAAAGAGAGTTTGTGTATGGATGTGTGTGTGGGCGTTTGGGTGCAAATGCATCTGCATAAGGAGTATTAATGTGCACTTCCTCTTTTGCACACAGACTTTGGTCTGTGCAAGGAAGCCATCGACCATGAGAAAAAGGCCTACTCCTTCTGTGGTACGGTGGAGTACATGGCTCCCGAGGTGGTCAACCGACAGGGTCATATCCACAGCGCCGACTGGTGGTCGTTCGGGGTACTGATGGTAGGTTAACACCACTGAAAAGTAGATTCTCCCGTTTCACTGCACGATTGGTTGCATTGGATTTTTTATTAAGTTCTTTTTTATTTATTGGAGCATTTCAGATGCCCAGCAGATATGGGCTTAAAGGACAGTGCCATGTGAAGTATGCATTTCACATTTTGTGAATATATCATTACTGTGTGTTAGGGCTGGGCGATATACAACATCGATAATTATGGAATGCAGTAACGGCCGTTGCCACCGTGTGGGGCGCCTTTCTTTTGTCTTTTTTACTTTAAGTATACCCAATATACGGCAGTAAACATCTAAACTTCAGAGGCCGCGTTAAGTGCTTCCGGAAAAAAACATCACCGCTGATATCTATTGAGTGTTGATAAGACAGCCAACCAGCAGCAAGGTCTTACAGCTTCCACGTGATCATGTGATGTGTTTTTGTCAATCGCATGAAAGGTGCAACGCCTTTCTGTGATCGTCCGTCTTATCAACACCCAGTAGACAGTGATGACGTTTTTTTCCCCGGAAGAATTTCACACGGGTTTTGAAGTTTAGATTTCTACCGCATCGGGTATAATTAAAGAAAAAAAGATGAAAAGAAAGGCAATACCCCACATGCTGGCAACGGCCGTTATTGAAATCGATAATTATCGTTTCGCTATATATCGCCCAGCCCTACTGTGTGTGGATTAGCAAACATAACATGAAAAAGACCTCCCTGCAGAACTAAAATTCGACATGCATTTTGGCCTGTTAGGAGACATTCGTATCCATGGTCAGTTACATAAGAACACATTTTTCATACACAATCAATTTATGCAGGTGGATATTTTTTACTTTATCACTTCAGATGAAATACTTTGCAACAGGTGCAACGTCACAGCAAACATGTGCCCTGTGCTACGCATGTTACACATAATTGCCTCTATATAGTAATCCATGCCTGTAAGAGAAATGATTGCATTTAAAGGATTGTCTTATACATGAAAGGTTTTTGTTTTATAACATTCAGGCCTGTAAGAGAGATGGTGTGTGCGTGCCTATGTGCGTGTGCCTGCATGTGTGTGGGCAGGCAAGTGTGAATATGTGAGTGTGTGTTCATGTCTGTGTGGATGAGCATGGGTGGGTCTATGTGAGTATGTGAGTGAGTGAGTGAGGTGAGTGAGGTGAGTGAGGTGAGTGAGGTGAGTGAGGTGAGTGAGGTGAGTGAGGTGAGTGAGGTGAGTGAGTGAGTGAGTGAGTGAGTGAGTGAGTGAGTGAGTGAGTTGTACAGTTACAAGCCTGTTTTTGCTTTTGTAGTTTGAGATGCTTACCGGGTCACTGCCATTCCAAGGGAAGGACCGCAAGGAAACCATGAACCTCATCCTCAAGTAAGACAGGTGGGGGGGGGTCTGGGAGGGAGGGGAGTGGCCGGATCTCAGGGGGGTTGGTGGAGATTTCATATGGAGGAGATGGAATCAAAGAGAACGATTTGGGATGAAGGGATTCGGGATGAAAGGATTCGGGGATTTGGGAATGTCGGGTGAATGGAGATGCTTTCTGCCTTCCTCTGCAGGGCCAAATTGGGAATGCCGCAATTCCTCAGCTCAGAGGCACAGAGTCTCCTGAGAGCCCTCTTTAAGAGGAACCCCGCTAACAGGCTAGGTGAGTACAATGCTAACGTTAATGCTAGTGTTAATACAAACGCTATTGTTAATGCTAGTGTTAGTTTTAATGCTAACCGTAATGTTGGTGCTAATTTTAATGCTAGCGTTAATATTGGTCGTAAAACAAATGCTATTAATGCTGTTAATGCTAGTGT
>CM056378.1:40384272-40388194 GCA_029718625.1 Synaphobranchus kaupii
TGTATAGTATATGTACGGTATGTTCAGTAGGTCTTTTTATTTCCTGTTTTGGTGTGCGGAGTAGCAGCTTCACGGAAAGAACATTCTCTTCAGCGACGGCTACGTGGTGAAGGAGGACATCGGGCATGGGGTCGTACTCGGTGTGCAAGCGCTGTGTACACAAAAGCACCAACACGGAGTACGCCGTCAAGGTCAGAAACCCTTTCTCTCTTTCCCTTTTCCCTTCTTTCTTTCTTTCTCTTTATCTTTCTCTGTGTGTTTCTTAACCTCAGAAGGCACTGCATGTTATGCTACAAGTCTCATATCAGTAATTTGGCAGGGGTCTAGGGTTTGGATTCAGTCAACGTTTGCTCTGTACTTTCGCTCACATTTGAATGCGAGTGTAAATTGTTTCGTTTTCATGAAAAGCACGCATAGTTTGGCGAGTTTGTTTTAGCAATCGCCAAACACAAACTATATTTGTGAGGAGGTGAACATAAGCCCAGTTTCTCTATCACAGGTGATTGACAAGACAAAGACGGACCCTTCAGAAGAGATAGAGATCCTCCTGAGATATGGTCAGCACCCCAACATCATCACCCTAAAGGACGTGAGTACTGGCCAATCAAACACCTGTTCAACCCCTGTTCACAAACGCCAACACAGATGCTAATCTCCGCCGAAGAACAAGAGTACAGCTAGGTCTACCAAACACACTAACCCCTATCCCTTAACCTTAATGCTAGCCCACTCAACAACCCACTCAGCCAATCAAAACACCATCAACCCCTATTCACAACACTGTTGCTAATTCGAATCAACATTTCCACCCTCAAGTACAGGTCTACCAAACACCCACTAACCCCTATCCCTAAACGCTAATAGCAACATATCTCAATATAGGGTATATATTGATTACATTTTTTTCCAATATATATTAATTTCATTTTTGGGTGAGCTGCCCATTTAATCTCTTCAGGTTTAGCAATAGGAGACTAAGGTGGAATCTGATTGAGGTAATTAAACTCCTGAAAGGGTTTAACAAAGTGAACTAGGAAAGATTCTTCAGGTTGGGTTCTGTCAGCAGAACAAGGGGATGTAGGTTGAGGTTCGCTAAAGATAAATTCTGTACTGACATCAGTGTATTTTATTTATTTGTTTATTTTTAAACTGTTTATTTTCATGCCAGGCATATAACTGCATTTGGTATTGATTATTATTTTGCACCCTGGTTGTGGATTGACTTTGAAAAGGGTGAAACTGGAGGCACATGTCCTTGGATAATTTTAAATCTCTTGTTCTCAGTACTGTGATTGAAGAGTGTAATTATTTCTGAGTGTAGGAGACCGTGTTCTGTACACTGCATTTATTGACTTTTCAGAACTGTTTTCTGTGTTTTATTGTGTGTGTGTGCGTTGCGTGTGTGCGTGCGTGTGATTACCATGGAAACATTGGCCAGGTCAGGGACCTCCTCATTAAATACAAACATTTGGCAGCCGGTTTTTGTAGCGTGTAATTCAATTAAAATCTGATCTCAACTGCCGCTCTGGTGATGTCATAACGAGGTAATTGGCTGTAAATAAGTTGTGATTAATTAGATTGAGGGACCAATCATGGGTTTTGTGCAATCTAGCAAAAATATCACATTAACCGAACGGATTAGGCTACATAATTCTAACAATGCAGGGCTCAAGAGCATCTCCAGTCTTTTCTTGATTAAGCTGCAATTTCCATTTGGCACTCTGTGTCCAGGCTGATATAACCAGTTAGTTCAAATCAGTTCACACAATGCTGTGTAAATCCATGACTGAAGTCTGGCTTAAATTGCATTGCTTAAGTTTAATAGCCAAATATGAATTACAGAATATTTTCCCTGCACCACATGCAAGGCATTTCTCCTTGTTAGCGGTCTTCATATCTTTATAAACATTGTAGGTGTCATAAACCTAATAAAGGTGCCCTTTAGTAATAAATGTTATGAATCTTGTGACTTTCTGTATGAGTGTTGCAATGAGAGGACATAAGAATCATATTTTCAGCGGTTTTTCAGCTGCATTATTAAAGTAATATTTAAAATTAATATTTTTACTTTCATAATAAGAGGGCCTATTATAACAGTCTGTACAGTGTGTACGGGCATTACTTTTTTGTCATGATTACATAAAAAAACAGTAGGTTATAATCATACGTTACTCATTAACATTCATATATCTCTACCACATTAATCCAAATACTGCTGACCTAGTAAGCCTTCTTTCATTTTCACACAGTTAGTAATCAGGTACTGCAATGGATGGATTAATTGAGTGCACATCAGGTGGTGCAGGAGGTTGTACCGCCATCTTGCTGCTGGAGGACTGAATTACATCCTGTAAATTCTGGCTCTTGCCTGGAAGCACTGTCGCCCCCATTTTATGCAAACACGGCCCATTTAAGGTACAGCAACTATCAGCCATCCTGTTTTTAAGTACAGAGCTTAGTTAACGGCAGACACACGGCACCCGACACAACTCAAACAGTGCAACGGGCGAAGAAGCAATGAGAGAGAGTCTCGTTAGCTCGCTGTTGGGGGATGACATCTCTCAACGTGCCATTAGCCACAGCTGCCTGCTTAGGAGGAAATCGCACCGGGGGCTTCCTCGTTTAGCCGAGAGACCGCAGGTGGCGGTTGGGGGGGGGGGGGGCTAAGCTTCTGTAAAAGAAACGGTTAAAAAAAGCTGCTGATAAAGAAGCGGTTTTTAAAAAATGGCGAAATGAAATGTACACACACAGACAAACAGGAGGAGAATGGGACATGGGGTATGGGGGGGGGGGGGGGTCTGAAAAGCTTGTTTGTTAGCGGCGCGCTCTCGGCGCAGGATCCAGAACAGGCGATTTGATGCAGAGAGATTTTTGAGTAGCCTGTGAACTGTAGTCTTATCTCATTGCTCTTTGAGTTGCTCTAGGTCTGTGAGTATTTGTGATTGGCTGGTCTTTTTCAAACAAACTTCGGTCCAACTTCAGTTTGGTATCCCTGCCATTTATAACATATTCTGGACATTCTTCATCTCGCACCCCTGTTCCTCCCTGTCCAGTGTGGGGGCAGGCTTTCATTATAGCTCCGCACTAAGACACCTAATTCAACCAATCAACTACAATTTCAATTTTGGCATGATCCAGAGAGACCAACACAGCTTACATTTTTTACATACAATTCATTAATACAGCTGCATATTTACTTTTTAAAAATATATATTTTAGGGCTTTTCAGTTTTATTGGACAGCACAGTGTAGAGAGACAGAAAGAATGGAGAGGGAGAGAGAGGGAGAGACAAGGAAGAATGGGGAGGGAGAGGGGAGGGAGAGACGTGACAACGGTCGCGCGGCTGGATTTGAACTGCCGACGTCGCGGCTCGCAATGAGCATGTGGACGGTGCTCCTACACCGCCAAGACAAACCCAGCTGGATATTTACTATAACAGTTCAAGCATGTTTGCTCAGGTGCCCTAGCTGGGATTTGAACCCACAGCCTTGGAGTTGCAGGCCCAGTTTCCTAACCATTATACTACACTGCTGCCGAACTAAGATTGGTATTCAGTCGAGGCTTGTGTAAGATTGGGGAACCCTGACCAGCCTGTGTGTGTGTGTGTGTGTGTGTGTGTGTGTGTGTGTGTGTGTGTAGTGGAAGTTGAGTGTTGCCTTGTGAGAAGTGTGTTAGCGTTGGGTGAAGCTGACCTGGGTCGCATGGTTCAGGTGGAGTTTGCGTGCGGTTGAGGCTGACCACGCCTCCTCGCTGTGCCCCCAGGTGTATGATAACGGGAAGCAGGTGTACCTGGTGACTGAGCTGATGAGGGGCGGGGAGCTGCTGGACAGGATTCTGAAGCAGAAGTCCTTCTCCGAACGTGAGGCCAGCTCCGTCCTCTACACCATCACCAAGACTGTGGAGTACCTGCACTCTCAGGGG
>CM056378.1:40388694-40445786 GCA_029718625.1 Synaphobranchus kaupii
GTTGAGTGTGTGTGTGTGTGTGTGTGTGCGCGTGTGCTGATTGGTGCTCTCTTTGTCCCGGTCATGTTTAGAGATGAGAGAACACACTGCACTGTGTGTGTGTGTGTGTGTGTGGTGTGTGTGTGTGTGTCTCTGTGTATATGTACACTGTGGTGTGTGTCTTGTTGAGTGTGTGTGTTTGTGTGTGTGTGTGCGTTGATTGGTACTCTCTTTGTCCTGGTCATATTTAGAGATGAGAAAACACACTACAGTGTGTATGTGTGTGTGTGTCTGTGCTGTTTTCTGGGGAGGGGCCGGTGGGGTGGCTCTACCCTGCATTTCAGGTTCTCCAACGAATCTGTAAACACCAACAATGAACCTCTCTCTGCAGCCCCTGCAAATCAAAGCCCTGCACCGCTAGTACTGCCAGCCAATCAGTAACCAGATAGGGGCGCGGTTCCTTAGGACAGAAGTAAAATCACACAAATGAAAGTGTGTCTGTCGTACCACAAGTCCAATGGGCTTGGTGCAGATACACCTAAAGAAGCTTAAACCTGCACTGACGCCCCCCTGCCCCCAAAATATCACACCACAGCTTCGCACTACGGCCCACCACCTTTTCCACAGGTAAAGCATCGCTGGAGCTCTCCCTCGTTCACTCTACACACCGGGGTTTATACCGCTCAGGCGCATTTAAACTCTGCTACAGTTTATACAGGTCCAATAGCACACACGTGTACTCTCTCACAGGAAAATTCACTTTTATCAGAGTCGATTGGACATTGAAACTGATTTTAAAAAGTGTAAAATCACCCCCCCAACCTTATCCCCATGGCTCCGAGCCATGGGGGGGGGGGGGTCACATGACACAGGCTGGTCTCCGTGACGCCCGGAGAGCAGACGTGACATTTCGGGAGAGAGACAGGGAAGAGTCAGAGACGGCTTTATGCTTTATTTAATAGCAGGAAGACTCAGCTCACACACCAGCACCAGCAGCAGCACAAGGTCTTAAATAACCCCCGCCACCCCCACCCCTCTCTCTCTCTCTCTCTCTCTCTCTCTCTCCTCTCTCTCTCTCTCTCTCTCTCTCTCTCTCTCCCTCCCTCTCTCTCTCTCTAGGGAGCATCGCAGGACACCATGCGAGGGGGACAGAGCAGAGAGCTTTTTAGCTTTTTTTAAAATTTTTATTAAGCTGTGCTGTTCCCTTTCTTCTCTCTCTCATTCTATTTATCTCTCTCTGCCTCTCTCTCTCTCTCTATCACTATATCTTTCTCTAACCCCTCTCTCTCACTCTCTCTCTCTCTCTCTCTCTCTCTGTAGCTCTCTCTCTAACCCCTCTCTCTCTGTAGCTCTCTCTCCCTCTCTCTATCTCTCTCCCCTCTCTGTCTCTTTCTCTTTCTCTATCTCCCTATATCTCCCACCCTCCCTCTCTGTCTCTTTATCTCTCTCTCTATCCCTCTCTCATCCCCCCTCTCTCTTTTATATATGTCCATATTCATCTCTCTCCCTCCCCCGTGTTCTCACTACTCACATTACTTATATTCCTATAGCACTCAAACAGTATACGGACAGGTAAACGCCCTTGAATGGCGGTCTGAACCGCTTCTCTCCCTGACAGGTTGTCTTCGATGGACACGGGCACACACACTCACATGCACACACACACACACACACACACACACACACACACACACACACACACTACCTGCCATTCATTCATTTTTAGCAAAAGGGTTAAAGTTTGTAATTATGCCCACATTAAAGGAACCTCCCCCCTCGGCGTGGGGCGTGGTTACTAAGAGCCCCCGCTCCTCTGAGGCGATCGACGCTGCTTGGCCGGGCGTCCGCAGCTCTCCACGGGCCGGTCTTTAACAAAACCCCCGGTCAGCAGGCCACCGCCGCGGTCAGCCTCGGGTTCGACCCTCTGACCAGAGTTACGAGCTGAGGCCTGCGGGCTCGGCAATTGCGGCTTTGCTATGCACGCCCCCCCCCCCCTCTCCTCCCTTCCCTGTACCCCCCCCCCCCCCCCCCCCACACACGGATGCGGTGGGCAAAACCTGGTCCTTAATGCACATTAGTGATCTCTCACTCTGCAGAACCCCACCTCTGCGGTCTGAAGCAGCCCATCAATCTCCCCGATCCCGCCCGCCCGCCAGCCCGCCAACTCAAGGCTCCGACAGCAGCCGGCCGTGCGACGGGACGCTCCGTGTTTTCCCTGCAGCCGCTATTATCCGCGGTGACTCACACGCCTCTTTCAGACAAAAAAAAAAAAACCTCTATAATTGGTGCCCCTCATTTGTCGACTGATCTTAGAATAGGTCCCTGTCGGATAGCCCCCTCCCTCCAAACTGCCTCGCTGCCGTAAAAATAGCCGACTCATTCTGTCATAGCCCTGTTTGGAACGCCGGCACCAGGAGAAAAATACGCTTGTTTTTTTTTTTTTAAGAGAATGTGCCAGATGGAATTCATCAAAGCCGCTCTCCTTCTTTCTCCTCTCTCCTCTCTCCTGTCTCCTCTCTCTTTCTCCTGTCTCCTCTCTCCTGTCTCCTCTCTCTTTCTCCTGTCTCCTCTCTCCTGTCTCCTCTCTCCTTTCTCCTGTCTCCTGTCACCTCTCTCCTTTCTCCTGTCTCCTCTCTCCTTTCTCCTCTCTCCTCTCTCCTTTCTCCTGTCTCCTCTCTCCTGTCTCCTCTCTCCTTGTGTTGTGTGTTGGTGGTGTTGTTAATGCAGCCACCCAACCTGCCCCCCCTCACAGGAACAGCAGGGCAGATTGGGCAACGGGGGGGTCGCCATGACACCCGTATTTGAACTTTTCGGTTGGTGTGGCAGAAGAAACAAACGGTCGACGGCGAGCGCGGCCAGTGGCCCTCGTCATCTCGGCCAATCAGAATTAAGGATTGGCAATGCCAGGGTACTCACGTCTGGGTTCCCGTGGACCGTCCACCGTCACTTTGATGGCTCGGTGATATGTGGCCACCTGGGTGGGATTGGTGAACACCGTGATGGTGAGAGTGAAGCTCTTTCCTGCACAAAACAAAGAATCAATCCATCAATCTAACATTCATCAATCAAACAACAAATCAATCCATCAATCTAACATTCATCAATCAAACTAAGAATCAATTCATCAATCTAACATTCATCAATCAAACTAAGAATCAATTCATCAATCTAACATTCATCAATCAAACTAAGAATCAATCCATCAATCTATCATCCATCAATCAAACAACAAATAAATCCATCAATCTATCCACCCATCATTCTATGGATACATTGATCCATCAATCTTGTATAGTATAGTTTATAGTTTATATTTGTATTAATTCAGGTGGTATTTTTATGGATTTATATTTATATTGTTTAGAGCAGGGGTGGGCAACTCCAGTCCTGGGGGGCCGGTGTGTATGCAGGTTTAACTCCAGTCCTGGAGGGCCGGTGTGTATGCAGGTTTAACTCCAGTCCTGGAGGGCCGGTGTGTATGCAGGTTTAACTCCAGTCCTGGGGGGCCGGTGTGTATGCAGGTTTAACTCCAGTCCTGGAGGGCCGGTGTGTATGCAGGTTTAACTCCAGTCCTGGAGGGCCGGTGTGTATGCAGGTTTAACTCCAGTCCTGGAGGGCCGGTGTGTATGCAGGTTTAACTCCAGTCCTGGGGGGCCGGTGTGTATGCAGGTTTAACTCCAGTCCTGGAGGGCCGGTGTGTATGCAGGTTTAACTCCAGTCCTGGAGGGCCGGTGTGTATGCAGGTTTAACTCCAGTCCTGGGAGGCCGGTGTGTATGCAGGTTTAACTCCAGTCCTGGAGGGCCGGTGTGTATGCAGGTTTAACTCCAGTCCTGGAGGGCCGGTGTGTATGCAGGTTTAACTCCAGTCCTGGGGGGCCGGTGTGTATGCAGGTTTAACTCCAGTCCTGGAGGGCCGGTGTGTATGGAGGTTTAACTCCAGTCCTGGAGGGCCGGTGTGTATGCAGGTTTAACTCCAGTCCTGGAGGGCCGGTGTGTATGCAGGTTTAACTCCAGTCCTGGAGGGCCGGTGTGTATGCAGGTTTAACTCCAGTCCTGGGGGGCCGGTGTGTATGCAGGTTTAACTCCAGTCCTGGAGGGCCGGTGTGTATGCAGGTTTAACTCCAGTCCTGGAGGGCCGGTGTGTATGGAGGTTTAACTCCAGTCCTGGAGGGCCGGTATGTATGCAGGTTTAACTCCAGTCCTGGAGGGCCGGTATGTATGCAGGTTTAACTCCAGTCCTGGAGGGCCGGTGTGTATGCAGGTTTAACTCCAGTCCTGGAGGGCCGGTGTGTATGCAGGTTTAACTCCAGTCCTGGAGGGCCGGTATGTATGCAGGTTTAACTCCAGTCCTGGAGGGCCGGTGTGTATGGAGGTTTAACTCCAGCTTTGATTTACTCGTATATGAGACCATGATTAAACGTACAGTACAGTACAGTACAGCAGGAACATTCATCAGCTTCTGTTTGTGTCGTGGAATGTAGCTAAAATATCAGATCATGTAAATGATTGGGCTAATTAAATAATCGGTAACTGGTGGAAGCAAAAACCTGTATACACACCGCTCCCCCAGGACTGGAGATGCCCACCCCTGGTTTAGAGGCTTTTTTGTTTCTATTCAGGATTAATGTACTATTTCAGTTTTTTAGTGATGTTGGACAGACTGGTCCGGGGCTGTTGTTAGCCAGGCCTGGTACTATTGCTCATATATTAACCAGGTGACTGCTCTAATTTTCTCTTTCATCCAAGTCGCGATAAGGCATAATGCTAAATGAAGGTAATTTACAAACATGTTGTCACACATTGCTTTTTCAGAAAACAAAACCAAGAAAGGCAAACTGGAATATTATTTCATGACCACTTAACGGACAGAGCAGCTGAACTTGTAGCGAACGGCAGGATGCTGAAATGGTGATACGTGGGACGTCTCTGAATAAGCTGACGGTTGAAGCGTCCGAGGGACTGAGAGACGGGTGTCTGATTTAAAAACGATGCATCAAAAGCATCAAATATGCAGAGAGACCTCCCGCTTCGATACAGGCCACTGCAGCGGAGGTTAACTCTCATATAAAAACTATAAAACTATCCTGACTTAAAGAGATGAGGGGGTTTCTACCATTGGGGGAAATTAAGACAGAAATGCAAGGTACTTTTTAATTCAGAGATGAGAGACTTTTCCATTCATCAATATGCTAATTTTTTAAGTGTAACATTTAATTTTTTTTTTAAAGCACAAGGCAAGGATTTCGGCTAAGACGAAAGAAGAAGAAGAAGAAGAAGAAGAAGAGAAAGAGAGAGAGAGAGAGAGAGAGAGAGAGAGAGAAAACTGAAAGAATCTCAACTATGTGACCACTACATTTTTTAAAGGTGTGTAAACAAGCAAGCCCATTAAACACTATGCAATAATATGTATATATTTAGACTACGGTTATTTTTTTTGCAAAAAAAAAAAAGCAAAAACTTTTCTTGTAAACACACTCGATTGACATAATTTCTGCCTGTCTGTCCTATGTTTCAATAATTCAAGCAATGAAGTGCTTTGGTTGTTGTGCAGCCTCCTTTGATGACAGAGCAAAGCAGTTTGACGTTATTAAATATGACAAATGTTTGTTCAACATCTAATGGTTTTGACTAAACAATCTACGAGCTATATTATCTACAAGCTGTTTTTGTACCGGAACAGTAGAAAAAAACTGCATTACTGTTAATTGATATGTGATTGATGTTTCCCGCACAATATACTACGGGGTCATGTGCTATGTCGCTATGGTTAACAAGCGTATTGTGGGGCTGTCGAAAATGCGCTTTGTTTCCCAGCGTCTGGCAGAGATATGAGCAGCAATGATCTTCACTTCAATGTGAGTAAGGCTTCTCGCTCTTGAAAACGGCAAAACACGTCTGGAAAAGGCACCGACTGTAAGTGCAGTCCGTTATTAAAGTATTAAAAGTCCGCAGACCTGATAGATTATCTTTAGCTGTGGACGTCATCTATTGGCACCGTTGCAAAACTTTTTCCCTCAACGTTTGCATATTAAACTTAGTGCTGGTGTTTCTATGAGCGACTTGTTGAATATGCGGATTTTATTTTATGGGCAAAAAGGTAGGCTATGTTATTGCCGCAACACTGTGGACATCTAAAACAAAGACAATTATTTTGGCATACGACATATCTTGCCTATTGAACTATTCTTTCGACTTTGGGTTGTAGACTACTTCTTTATTTATCATATTACCGCACACAGAATAAAAAGGCAAGGTTGTGTTTACGCACCTCTTCCGCTCCTGCCCACGAACCTCAGGTCGTTGAATCGGGCGACTTGATTTTTCATCACAGCGGACGCGTTCCTCAGCTCCGCCGAATAGTTCTCGTCATTCCCAGCCATGACTGTCACCAGCGTCCCGTCGGGAACGTCGCCGAGAGCGACCACCTGCGAGGAGAATCCCAGATGTAATGTGCGCGTGATGCAGGTGCACAAACCCCGCCAATTCCAACAGTTCCAAGACCAACCGTCGGGAAAACATATCAACATCACAACGGCTAATATAACTAGCAACAACAATAACAATAACAACAACAACAACAACAACAATAATAATAATAATAATAATAATAATAATAATAATAATAATAAGTGAAATATAATATACAGTGATTATTAATTCAGTATTAATATTTGTAGCCTATATATTTGTTAACTGACTATGTGGTTAAGTAACGAAAGATTAGGGAACGTGAAGGAGCATTCAAATCCAGTTTAATTTAAAAGCCCAGAGCGACCAAGAATGATTTGTATCACATGAAATAGATTTTACCGACTACGAAAGGACATACATTCGTTTTGTAAATGTATCTAAATCTATATTATGTTCCAATTCCCACGAAAGCATCCAGCCAACACACATAATATAATAGCGGAGATGTCATGTCATATACAAATGTGTATCTTCGATATAAATCACATTATTTTCAAGCAAATATGTTTGATAATAATAGATTACAAATTAGCATGACGTACACCGCCACTGGTTTAAGTATAGCATATTGGTGTCATTGCTCTCAGGAGATTTCAGACATATGAAAAATCAGTTTTTAAATGAGCTTGTTTGGACACGATAAAGGCTGTAGTATACAAGAGTTTCCGTTGGAGAATTAAAACTGTTGAGCGATCGAGAAAACCGCAACGAAATTATTTTAGTTGACTTTACCCACATACCAAATATTCAGCCTCTCTGACCAATACCGCTTCCCACAAAAGAGGCTCATTCGATGAACATAACCCCCCCCCCCCCCCCCCCCCCACTGTTATATTCACTGGCACGTTACACCCTCCTTTATGTGGGGCATCAAAATCATGTTTAAACCTGGATGTGATTATATTTAATAGATTTAATAGACATTAGCATCTTGATTCGTTAAAAATTGCATTAAATCTTATCTTTTTTTATTTTATTTTTTTTACTAATGGAACAATGAGTAGCATTTGTGCACTTGTAATGGACTTTTGGTTGAAAATATGTAATTCTTATTTGTAGCATCATTGAAAATAAAATTCACCCTTTCATAAATTCAATGTAATAATAACCGTCTGTAAAATAAGGAAGCGATATCCAAATAATTTTGAAAACAATGAAACAAAAAATAAAATAAATAAATAAACCAACAAACAAACAGGTTAATCACATCTTAATCTTTTTAGTCACATTTAAAAAAACTATTGTTTCTGACAGACGGCATGTATGCAGCCGCAATAAAATGCAAAACCAACTTTGAAGCATGATGACCGCACGGCTGTCAGCGAGCAACAATATGGTTTAGGTCGCTACTCGCCATTCCTACACACGGTATATATACACGATATATATATATATATATATATATATATATATATATATATATATATATATATATATATATATATATATATATATAATCTGCCTATAGGTTTGGTTTTGGTTCTTCGTGTTATTAAACAGTAGCCTACTTATTAATACGTTTATATTGCACTCAATTTGAAATTACCAAAATATCTGATAAAGTATGTCTGATTTAAACTTTGTGGCATCTACGGGGATATATCATCCACTGAGAATACACGCTTTATGCGACACATTCAATCCATGACAGTTAGCTATACTGTGGACTATAGCCTACGTGTTCTAATTATTTCGTCTAAAAACGTAACATTTCTTCTTGTGTAAAAAAAAAAAGTATAATAATCCACCACACAGGACAGCTACATAACACATCTTACCTTAAAAGCTACGGGAAGCGTTTTGTTGCATCTCCAATGCGAGGGCAGGACGGAGCAGAGAAAGTTGGGACTGTCTGTTCGAACCAGTTCGCCGGCATGGTCGGCTAGAACGTCCACCACAGACCGGGCTTCAGGTCGCGTCCTCACCGGGCCAGGGGTACCCATGGGCCCGGTCCCGTCTCCAATCTTGTTGCAAGGGAACGACGTAGAAGGCGGTGTAAACCGTCTGGTAGTGGTCGGGTCTACGGGAATATGCATCACAACAACTGGGTCAGCACTGATCAAATTGATTTTTTAATTAATTCTTCCACTTGTAAAGAGAACAGTTCCTTATTCCCGGTCTCCTTTTTTTCTTTAGTTTTGTTGTTGTTGTTGTTGTTGTTTAGCTGTCCACTCTGACCGATTTTGTAACTACTGGGAGAAGTCCGTATAGTTGTTCAGAGCGCGCGCAGCTGTTCCACAGTCCTCCAGTCAAATGCGCACGCGAACCCTCTCTCGTTTCGTGCGTGTATGGAGTCAAGAAAACCAAGAGATAAGAATGATGCTGTCAGATGCCTGTGTGCCACACTTCACAGTTCAGAATGCTAACAACCATAGAAACATCGTCCTGCTCGTTTTTTTTCTAACTGCACGACGAAGTATACGGAAAAAAACCGCAAACTCCGACCTCTTTTTTCGCAGCGGTTTTGCTGTAGTCTACTTGCCTATGCAAATCTGATATACTTTCGATTCTGCACGTGATGATGTGCCTTCACAAAATGTTATCCGAATTCAAATATTTAAAATGCGAATAAGATCACGAGTCCTTCGCTGTATAAATACAAACGAATACAAAATCACAAAGTTATCGGAACCGTGTACGAATCAAGTTTCGAGACGCGTATAGAGCTGAAAAGTCAGTCAACTGTGTAAATCAAACTATATATAATCCATTTTTTCTAACATTAAACGTTTTAAAAAGAAGTTGTTTAGAAGTTGCTTGCGCCTGTGCCTTGTCGCTGTAGTCGCACCAGGGTTTGTGTCTCTGTATTCACTCCTTGAACCAACTTTTTGTCAAAGTCTTCCTTGTCTCCGTAGCTCACACAAGACAGATATGCTATTCAACTTCCGTTCACATTTCTTTTTAAAATGTTCCAGGTGTAATCGCTCCGCGCAGCCTTTTGAGTATTATATAAAAGGCAGGTTGCTTTTATATATAGCCTATATATATTTTTTTAAAAGTTTCGTTATTTTTGACGTCCTTCTGTTCTTCGGTGTAACGAGCACAAATATATGGTGGCAGTCGCCAATGAGTTCCTTATCTGATTATGAAGTCAGCAAGCACGGCGATGACTATATAAACCGCTCTTGAATTATTTCCTCTCCCTTTCACACGTCCAACATGTATCTTTGTTCTTCAACTTCAGCTTTAGCAGCATCCCCTGAACTGAGTTTGCCCGAGAAGCTAACAAAGACGTAAAGACTCCCTTCGCCTTGCCTTGTGGTGCTGCGCGAGGGAAAAGTGCAGTAATTTTATTTACTCAAGTGAGTTTAGCGTTTGGAGACTGGAGAGTGACGATGGCTTCCACCAATGGGTCGGCTGGGTAGGGCTAACATTGGACCAATCAAAGCCTTCCCTTTATAAGCGAAGTGAAAGCTGTCGCGAGCCCTCTTATTTTTGCTCGCCACATTTGAAATAGCTGAAATGATGTTCACCATCAATATTTAAGTTGTGTGTTGGTGCTCTTTCAGAAATAATCTGCTATAGACAGGCGTACGTTCGGGGGCTTTTTGACATTTTGTAAATATATACATAAATAAATACTCTATAGTATTGCTTAAACTATAGATTTTTAAAATTTATTTTCACGTCTCGTTAGCACTATATAATTTTTGTAGAATAATGTTTTATTTTATTATAATATAAAAATTATCTTATGTGTTCACGGTGGATGCTTGGTTTTAAAGCACTTGTTTTCCAGTAGGCTACAAGAGGATGATATACGACCGAGCATCGTTTGTATTCATAATACTGACTCATTCTTCCTTATTTTATTTTTTATTTTTGCTTTTATAAATGTTCGATCTCTCTCTCTCTCTCTCTCTCTCTCTCTCTCTCTCTCTCTCTCTCTCTCTCTCTCTCTCTCTCTTTCATACACACACACACACACACACACACACACACACACACACACACACAATTCTTAACGCCATTATTCGCTGCTTATCTGCGAATAAGTTTGGCTGCTTTCATGTGTGGATGTGGATAAAAACTCTGACGTGTATATAATTTATTCATGAAAAAGATTAGGAGGGGGACCAGTTGTCAATATTCGTTCCGTGTGTAAAATCAGTGTTCCAATTGCAAATTCCTATGAATATTATCTCTTCAACTGCTTCACTGCTTTATGGATGAAAAAGCTATTAAAATATATTGTTTTAATTAGTTTAAAACACAACGAGATAGTATTTATATATTATTTGATTAAATTATAAAATATCGGTTTCCTGTAGCGACATTTATCGTCGTTGTTGCGTATTTTATTCAATACGATTCTGTTATATTATTCTTATTTTGCAGAATTTACTTTTGCTCTTTAGAGTGACACATCAAGCGCTTTCACAGTCATCCATTGCGCATTTAGATCTTTTGCAATGAGTTAAAGTCTGTAGGCTACACATGGCCGTTTTCTGTTTGCAAATATTTTAAGTGAATTGGTGCAGGGTAATGAGCAAAATACAACGATGTTAAACGCAGTTTGCCTGGAAGGACGATTCTGTTGTTTGCAGTATACATGTAGTCTCTTAGATTATAGTGTTCCATTTCCTTATATAGCTACTGCGGGCGCGCGGATTTCTCCTGTCATAAGCACAGCCAAAATTCAATTTAGCATATTAATAATGAATACAGTAATTAATAATAAAACCCAAACATAGAAAAAAAACATTAACATGCATACCCTACTAATTTTAATTTAATCTTTTTAATTACTGAACATAATGTTTTCAGTTAAATCAGATTGTTCAATTAGATTCCAAAAGCCTATAAACTTTTAGTTTGAAATGGAATTTCAACAAATGAACCTGTTAGGCTGTGTAATATTTAATTTTGGTTGTCTAAATCATATGGAAATGATGTGCCCCCCCCCCCCTCCAAAGAAAAAAGAAAAGAAAAAAGAAAACGTTGTACAAGTAAGTTTGTAATAATGAGGAGACCGTTTAATTGACCCGTGCGCACATGTTAACATAAACCTTGCAGTATTTATATTATCACGTGGAAGACGTGGAATGATAATAACAGGTTGGGTTTAGGTGGAACTTGATTATCGAATACACATTTCTCATTTCTGTCACACGCGAAGCGCCACGCCCTGTGCGCTCGTCCTTGACACGGGTAATGTTGCACTTTGGACACTAGTTGGCGCGTTTGTCGTTTAAAAGACTATTACCGAGTAAAAAGAAGCTCCTGGTGTATGTCGGCATTTTCAGTCTTCAGTCATCTAAGAGAAAACGGGCCACATAAAATGTACACATTCTGAGCAGCAGAAAATATGGTCTTCATAAAACGGTCTGTTTAATTAGATGTATTTGGTGTTGAGGCTTCATGTAGGTTATATAGTTGGCATTAGGTAGGCTACACGGATTTCTATGCATTTCTCAAAATACAGACTTAGGCCAATTCTAATTTAAGGTAGTTTATTATTCAACTGCACAAAGTTCCTTAGTCCTTAGTTCCAAAAAAATACCTCAAACGTTATACTTTTAACGCTAAATTGTCGTAGTAATAATGTTCTATAAAAATATTTCGCAGTATCAACTGTTAACAACGCCCGTTTAATTTGTTTTAATATGTTTACAATAGTAGTAAACAAATACTGCATTAGTTTAATATCCCTTTGCTTGACGTATGTATACAGTACACAGTCATCTTTGTTCTGTGTTGAAAAGCAGGTAGAATGATTGGTCTTTATAATGAACAGGTGTGCCTACATAAATGTGGAAGGTAGCCTACTCTTAATATTAGCATATATAGAAAACACTATTTAAACATGAAACACTTCAATTGTGTAATTTAGTCGTGTGTAGGCTATTTTAGTTTGAATAATTTCTACATTCCAGAAGTCCGCAGAATTAAAAAAAAGATAATTATAATAGGCCCACATCCGAGAATGTAAAGTTAGTGGATTATTAAATATGATTTGAACCGATCCAAAAACTCCACTTTCAACTCGGTTGTAAGAGCTATTTCGATTTATTTCAGAATAACGTTACCCTGCGTACGAAAAAACACAAGTCTAAATGAGGCGCATTTCCTTAAAATATCATATGATACATTTAAAGTGAATCACGCACGTATCCCAGAATCCCATCATTACATGTTTGACCATCATGGCAGTCACACTGATTACTGACAAATAATTTTCTTTTCTTTTGGTTTTGTTATCTCCCCTTCGTATTTAAACCCCATGTGGAAATGTAGATCTACTGCCAAAATCTGAAATAACAAAATGCAACAAATAATTGTATTAATAGATTCTTTTTAAACATATATAGACTACGTCTATACGTTACCATTTGAAGGCACACCTTAAGGTAAACGAAGGTAAAAATAGGTTAAACATTTAATTTAAGTAAAAAAGAAGAAGTTGTCAACCAAAAGCTTAGTTTATTCATTAACATAAATTCTGTATTGGGTAGCCGAAGAAATGTATTGGGTAGCCGAAGAAAACCTTTGTATAAACATAAACCGATGTACGAAATGTGTAACATTGGAGAAACATGTTTTCTGGATGAAAAGTCAAGAGTAAACACATTTTCCCAGACGCGAATGTCGCGTGCACGGTTGATCAGCGTTTTTCTCTGCCGCTGCACGTGTTCGGACTCAGCACCGAAACCAGACTCTCCAGGCCGGGTTGGAATATAGACATTTGAGTAAACAAACAGTCTGTAGCCTACATTGAGTCAAGTTAGAATCACCATAGAAGTCATCACTGCTCTCCCCGTGTTGTATTAAGTCTGTCTGACTCTGGCCTTCTGTTGCAATGCTGTGAGGGCAGATCCCACAGATATGTTGAAACAATGTGCGTTTGTGTGTGTGGTGTGTGTGTGTGTGTGTGGGCGCTGCTATACGTAGTATCTGGGAAGGGTGGGTATTTGGGTTTAGTTTTTCTTTATGCTCCGATGTCGAGCAGTCTCGAGCTCAGATGCTTGCGGAATCGGTGGTAAGATGAATGGAATGAGACGATTAGCCTACCCTTTTACGCGTGCCCAGGACCAGACACTCATGGAGAAAAATCATTTGAACTTCTATTTAAGCGGAGGAGGGGAAAACGTAACAACTGCCAAATGCTGTCACTTAATTCAAACAGCCTATGAAAACCCGGCCAAACACCTAGAGTATTTTAAGCCGCGTTGATAATTAGGCGTTGACAATTCCTTTATTAGAAGCATCAGATGTCAAAGATCGGGGATGTCATACAGCAAATAAATGTTTTAATGTTGAAAGTATAGCCCATAGAATTTGGCTAGACCTTATGCCTGCTTATTCCGCAATTATGCTTCCCGTTTTAGTAAGAGGCCCAAAAATACTGAAAAAAATAACAAAATAAGAAGAAAAATTTAGAAGAATTAACCCTGAGCGGCAAAATGCTTTCTTTTAAGCAGAATCAGTTTAAAATATTCCCAGCCGTGATCTCCTCGCGCGGAGACGGAATTCGGGCAGGGCGTGACAGGAGCTTTTGCAACTCTTAAGCACTGGGAGCTGCGAGCGCGTGGTGTGCCGCAATAAAATCGCTTAAATCCTGGCGAAGTCAAAACAGACAAAAACCTTAATCCAACAGGATAATGAGGTATTCGCCGGAGAACAGGCTTACGCCCACCCAAGCCCGTGTCTACTATGTACAACGAGTCCTGTGGCAGTAGCAAGGTAATTGCAGGATAAGGTAGATAATTCCGTATCGGGCTTGTATGCAGCCATACACCTAGAAAATATAATGTTCACGTGAACAGCAGGCTGCGCATTAACGATAACGCATTACACACGTTCTGTATTTTATATAGAAATACAAATATTTTATTGAGTAAAAACAGTAGTACAAATCATATTTCAACTTGCTCTCGGGACATTCTGCGGGGGACGTAGGCTAGTTCTGAATTCTGACTCGATGTGAGTATGATAAATAAGGATTTCTTGTGTTTCGGAAAATTAATCTACTGTATCAAAATGTTTGAGGACTGCGCGGGTCTTGGAAGAGTATATTGGCTCTCAATGTCAACTATTTTTGGTACCAGATAGCTAGGCAGGAGGACAATGACATATATGATATTTCAGAATGTCATCTCGCTCTGCCTCTCTTCATTATTAATGTCAAACCGCACGCAAAACGAACCTGCGCAGGAGTAATGCGCGCCTGTCACATTTAGACTCCTACATTTCAACAGCAGTTTCTTCTGTTTCAGCCACACAGACGCGGCGCGCGATCCTCACCATACCCTGAACGATTTTTAATGATCCGAGCGGGGTTTAGATGAAATGGATGCTGCATGTCTCTGTGATATTTAATACAGTATTTAGGCTAACATAAGACTTTTAATTCCTTCCTTTAAAAAAAAAAGAAAAAAAGCTGAATGTACCATGCATCTTTAGAAAATAAAATGAGAGAACCCACTGCATGGTTTCCATAAATACTTAAAGGAAAAATGAGCTCAGGTTTGATGTTGCTCTATTTTATCATTCCCAGACCATTGAAAAAGCCATCGAAGGATAGCAGAGATATCTAGATGATATATCTGTATTTAGACGTCTCGGCTTTGTTTTGTTTTGTTTTGTTTTTCGCTGAAAAGGGTTCCATTTTCAAAACACATTTACCTTATTTTATTTAATCACTAAGTGAACCGACGTGATCAAACCACAACTCCCCGTTCTTTTTTTTTTTGTTATTATTATTGTTGTTGTTGCCTGAAATGCATTTTGTACACGATCATTTTATAGATATGACATTAAATTGAAGAAATAAAGGAAAGTTCTCACCAGCTTATACATTTTAAAATGATAAAAGGCTTCAAGCAAGATGTAAGTGCTAAAAAAAATGAACCACAGAGTTTATTTTAGGAGTGCCACCCGTGTTTTTAACAAGGTGTCAGCTCAGGGTTGCTAAACCCCATTCCCCTCCCCTCCCCTCCCTGTCTCAAGCCCCAAGAAGCCCATAAACACCCTCAAAAGAGCAGGTTCACATGTGGGGTACTGAGAAAGAATATAAGGAGAGTGGAAGTCGGACATGTTTTTGTCTTGCATATGGGAGCCGCCCTCTCAACGATTTCCATGAATCTAGCGCCTGTAGCCTTTAACCCCCCACCACAGGATGGTGTGTGTATATATGTGTGTGTGTGTGTGTGTACTCACCAAAAAGGTCACGTGATTGAAAGGTGAGCACCATTAATGAGCTTTACTTTTGGGTGCCCAGTTTATTTCAAATAGTTCAGTGAAGTCCAATGTGTTTGATGGTTGATATATATATATATTTTTTTTGTTTGTTTGGAAATTTTGTCACAAAATAAAAACTGTTCTGATTTTTTTATAGCCTACACATGGTTTAATTGTCCAAGTTTTCATTTGTTCTTGTCACCCCAGATCAGGTGAATTATCTTAGGCCTATATCAAAAGACGGAGGACATCGAGAAGGAGGGGCGTGGAACTATAGTTTTTTATTTTATTTTTATTTTCATCTTTTAGGACTCCACGATGAAGTAGCTCTCTATCTGCCAGGTTTTTTATTTATTTTTACTTTAATCTATGCGGAAATATGAATCTCATTACTCCAGCAAAGCCTGTGCGCTATTTTCAGTTTGTGCACAGATGCAGGGAAGTGGCTATTAATTTAAGAGGGGGGGGTATGAGGGCAATTAGAAATAGTCTGAAGTTAACTTATGACATAAGACAAAGATGTCTATCTTTAGCAGTAGCGGCGGTTGCACATTTCTGTACATTTGCAAATTACAGGGCGAGCGTGGCCTAAACCAGCGGTGCGCATTCTTTCCGAAAACTGTCTCCTTATATTTCAATTGGGGTTTTCTACTTAGGGAAGAAGCAGGGGGGAAAAAACACAGCGCAGTATCATAAAAAGGGCAAACAGCCTTCACAATATAGCTAGCTTCCTTTCCTTTTAAAACAAAAAAAAATCTTTAAATGAAGAACAATTTCGACAAATTCAATTGGTTAGGGATCGTTATTTAAACGGGTGTTTTGTCTTCAGTGGATTTGTATAGGTGAGAACTTCCCTTTGTATTCCAAAACTGAAGATTGCAAGATTAAAAAAAAAAAATAAAAAAATAAAAAATGTTTCCTACCAATAGAGATTTTCCTATTGGCAGTCATATTGTTTAGCAAGTATTGACAGCGCTTGTATCTGAGAAAATACTGTTTTGTATATGAGAAAAAAACTGTTAGAGAATGTAAAGTCTGTGTAAAACTGCCTGCTCCATTCTGTGTATGTATATACACAATGGACATCAAGTCAGAAGAACAAGTCAGATGGCCTGGGTATGAATTAAGTAACCTATAAAACTATATGTCAGTATGTAGTAAGCATAGTAACCTATAAAACTATATGTCAGTATGTAGTATGCAGAGTAACCTATAAAACTATATGTCAGTATGTAGTATGCAGAGTAACCTATAAAACTATATGTCAGTATGAAGTAAGCATAGTAACCTATAAAACTATATGTCAGTATGTAGTAAGCAGAGTAACCTATAAAACTATATGTCAGTATGAAGTAAGCATAGTAACCTATAAAACTATATGTCAGTATGTAGTATGCAGAGTAACCTATAAAACTATATGTCAGTATGTAGTATGCAGAGTAACCTATAAAACTATATGTCAGTATGTAGTATGCAGAGTAACCTATAAAACTATATGTCAGTATGTAGTATGCAGAGTAACCTATAAAACTATATGTCAGTATGAAGTAAGCAGAGTAACCTATAAAACTATATGTCGGTATGTAGTATGCAAAGTAACCTATAAAACTATATGTCAGTATGTAGTATGTAGAGTAACCTATAAAACTATATGTCAGTATGTAGTATGCAGAGTAACCTATACAACTATATGTCAGTATGAAGTAAGCATAGTAACCTATTAAACTATATGTCAGTATGTAGTAAGCAGAGTAACCTATAAAACTGTCAGTATGAAGTAAGCATAGTAACCAATAAAACTATATGTCAGTATGTTGTATGCAGAGTAACATATAAAACTATATGTCAGTATGAAGTAAGCAGAGTAACCTACAAAACTATATGTCAGTATGAAGTAAGCATAGTAACCTATTAAACTATATGTCGGTATGTAGTATCCAGAATAACCTATAAAACTATATGTCAGTATGTAGTATGCAGAGTAACCTATAAAACTATATGTCGGTATGTAGTATGCAAAGTAACCTATAAAACTACATGTCAGTATGAAGTAAGCATAGTAACCTATTAAACTATATGTCAGTATGTAGTATGCATAGTAACCTATTAAACTATATGTCAGTATATAGTAAGCAGAGTAACATATAAAACTATATGTCAGTATGAAGTAAGCAGAGTAACCTATAAAACTATATGTCAGTATGAAGTAAACATAGTAACCTATTAAACTACATGTCAGTATGAAGTAAGCATAGTAACCTATAAAACTATATGTCAGTATGAAATAAGCATAGTAACCTATACAACTATATGTCAGTATGAAATAAGCATAGTAACCTATACAACTATATGTCAGTATGTAGTATGCATAGTAACCTATAAAACTGTCAGCACAAGTTATTTTGTGTTTTTTGTTTTCCTTATTGAATCATAGGCCTAAACCACAAAGCTGAAAGCTCATCTTCCATTTCCATAAAAACAGTCATTTTCAAAAGTTCACAGTTGTGCTTGTGTTTTTTCCTGCCATCATTCTAGCCAATGTAATATTGATGATTGACACAACGTTAATGCAGATTTATGCATGTTTCATTGCCAATAAGTTATGCTTCTTTTCTCTCTGTATGCTAAATCCATCATGCAGATATAGGCCAATCACGACACATTATGATTCAAAGTGATGAGAATTAAAAAAAAACAAAAAAAAAACGTTTTCATTATGATTCAAAGTGAGTCACTTTGGGGGGATAAAACCTGTGTTTGTTTTTGTGTGCATAATTTTATGTTTTTCATTTAGTTTTTATTTCTCTTTCAGTTTCAATTCGGTGTTTGCTAGTTTTACCTTTTCAAATGTCTTCCAGTTTTAGCGTAGTTTAGTTTTTCAACATACTTCGTATTTATTTGTTTTAGTCATTTAAAAAAAAAAGTAAAAATGGACTGCTTGTGAATATTTATTTAATGTTTGAGAAAGTACACTATATATGTTAATGAATTCCCTTCATAAGCATAATATGTTCAATCTATCATTTCTAGATAATAAGCTATCTTTAGCTTCAGCTGACTGGATGTTGGACTAAAAAGCAACAGTCATTCCAAATTTAAAGACATTTATTTTTTTATGTACTGTTTTACGTAATGCTGACAAATAGCATCGAAAGTTTAACTCAACATTAACAACCGGCTGACAATACACTTTTTACAGACTGAGGTTTCAAAAGAAAACACACACCCTTTAGCCTGTACAGGTATTTACACAGCATGTCCCATACCCCACTGCCTACAACAGCTAAACCAACGCGTTCTGCTCAAAGTACCCCCAAACAGGTTGCAATTTAATGTTCGCCATAATGGTGGCTGTTAAAGCCCTTGCTAATACATCAAGAAGGAAAGGGGTCGGAGTGGCACCGGGTAACTCGCGAGGCGTAATCATGATACACAGAGAAAGGATCATTTTATTAATCTCAAGCACTTAATGTGCTTATATGAAAAAAAAAAATTATGATCATTTTCATTTTAGTTTGTTTTGAATACAGCAATATAGTTTCAGTTTACAAAAATCGCCTCATTTTAGTTTTTCTTCTAGTTTCAGTTAACGACAATAACTTTGGTGCCCACCTGCATGTGTTTGTGTGTGTGTGTGTGTGTGTGCAAACGTTTGTGAGCGTTCATGTGAGTGTGTGTTTGAGCATGTGTACGTGTGTGTGTATGTGTGTGTGTGTGCATGCATGTGCAAACTTATGTGTGGGCCTTTGTGAGAGCGTGGGTGCGAACCTGTGCATGTGTGTGTATGTGTGAGCCTGTGTACGTGCACATGTGAACGTGTGTGTGTGCGTGTGTGTGTATGTGTGAGCCTGTGTACGTGCACATGTGAACGTGTGTGTGTGTGTATGTGTGAGCCTGTGTACGTGCACATGTGAACGTGTGTGTGTGTGTGTATATGTGTGAGCCTGTGTACGTGCACATGTGAACGTGTGTGTGTGTGTGTGTGTGTGAACCTGTGTACCTTCACATATGAATGTGTGTGTGTGTGTGTGTGTGTGTGTGTGTGAGCCTGTGTACGTGCACATGTGAACGTGTCTTCAAACTTCCTGCTCATGAGTTTCAGCACGCTGAGACTTATCTGCTTGTGCACACAAAGCCGAATGCCTCGACCCCGATCCCCCCCATACAGCGCCACTGGTGAAGGTGGGGTACAGCTGCTGGGGCAGCAGCATTGGGGTCCCCCCGTCTGCACCTCTTTTCACTGAACAGCTGGCTCCTACCCTACAGACCAGGGATGGGCAACCCCAGGCCTTGTGGGCCGGTGTGTACGCATGTTTAACTCCAGGCCTCACGGGCTGGTGTGTATACTGGTTTAACTCCGGGCCTCATGGGCTGGTGTGTATACTGGTTTAACTCCAGGCCTCACGGGCTGGTGTGCATACAGGTTTAACTCCAGGCCTCGCGGGCTGGTGTGTATACTGGTTTAACTCCAGGCCTCACGGGCTGGTGTGTATACAGGTTTAACTCCAGGCCTCGCGGGCTGGTGTGTATACAGGTTTAACTCCAGGCCTCACGGGCTGGTGTATACTGGTTTAACTCCAGGCCTCACGGGCTGGTGTGTATACTGGTTTAACTCCAGGCCTCACGGGCTGGTGTGTATACAGGTTTAACTCCAGGCCTCACGGGCTGGTGTATACAGGTTTAACTCCAGGCCTCACGGGCTGGTGTGTATACTGGTTTAACTCCAGGCCTCACGGGCTGGTGTATACAGGTTTAACTCCAGGCCTCACGGGCTGGTGTATACAGGTTTAACTCCAGGCCTCACGGGCTGGTGTATACAGGTTTAACTCCAGGCCTCGCGGGCTGGTGTGTATACTGGTTTAACTCCAGGCCTCACAGGCTGGTGTGCATACAGGTTTAACTCCAGGCCTCACGGGCTGGTGTATACAGGTTTAACTCCAGGCCTCGCGGGCCGGTGTGTATACAGGTTTAACTCCAGGCCTCGTGGGCCGGTGTGCATACAGGTTTAACTCCAGGCCTCACGGGCCGGTGTGTATACAGGTTTAACTCCAGGCCTCACGGGCTGGTGTGTATACAGGTTTAACTCCAGGCCTCACAGGCTGGTGTGCATACAGCTTTAACTCCAGGCCTCACGGGCCGGTGTGTATACAGGTTTAACTCCAGGCCTCACGGGCTGGTGTGTATACAGGTTTAACTCCAGGCCTCACGGGCTGGTGTATACAGGTTTAACTCCAGGCCTCGCGGGCTGGTGTGTATACTGGTTTAACTCCAGGCCTCACAGGCTGGTGTGCATACAGGTTTAACTCCAGGCCTCGCGGGCCGGTGTGTATACAGGTTTAACTCCAGGCCTCGTGGGCCGGTGTGTATACAGGTTTAACTCCAGGCCTCACGGGCTGGTGTATACAGGTTTAACTCCAGGCCTCGCGGGCCGGTGTGTATACAGGTTTAACTCCAGGCCTCGTGGGCCGGTGTGTATACAGGTTTGTATGCAATTATTTAATTAGCCCGATCATTTACATGATCTTATATTTGAATGTTCTTGTGCCTGTATGCATGTATTGTAGTGTTTTATTGTGGTCTCATTACGAGTGAGTTGGTGTTGACGGTGTATATGACTAATTAGCTGATTGACGCAGGGTAACTTGCGGCAGCAAAAACCTGCATACACACTGGCCTGCCAGGACTGGAGTTAAACCTGCATACACACTGGCCCGTGAGGACTGGAGTTGCCCATCCCTGCTATAGATAGTGCCAATGGTTTCCTGAAACTAGGAGGGTCTGAAGGCCAAGATCAGGGGTGGGAAACTCCAGTAACTGAAGGGCCGCAGTCTCTGCTAGTTTTTGGTGATTGCTTTTCAATCAGCGGCTGGTTTAGGCCTTGGAAACAGACCTTGCGTAGACCCTTTTAGCCAATCAGTGACTTAAACTAAACAATTAAGTGCGGGAACACATCAAAAACCTGCAGATTCAGCGGCCTTCCAGGATCTGAATTTTGAGATCCCTGGCCTAGCTCAGTCACACAAAGTGAAATCTGGCTAGCCCCCATGTTTGTGCTAACAATGAACCCCGATTTAGCCTCTCAGAGACACAAGCCTGCTTTTGTGCTTTTATGTGTAAAGGACTCCGGGCTACTGTAAGCACTTTTCTCTCTTGTATCAAGATTGATTTAATCCTTTGATTTGGCTCCTTTTTAAGACTTGGTTTTGAGTGATGTCTGTTTTAAAAATATGAATTAAGCTGTTAACGCATTCCAAAACGTACGATAAACATATTTCGACTTGGTGCGCAGAGAGATGCACACCGGCACACACCATCAACACGCACATGCACACAGGGTCACACTATACTACCTGCTATTCTTATAAAGAATGAAGAACGGGACATCACACCATCAACAGACACACACACACACACATGCACATGCATACAAGCACACACACATACACAGACATGCACACGCACGCACGCACGCACACACACACACACACACACACACACACACACACACACACACACACACACACACACACACACACACACACTTACAGACACTGCAGTGTAACAAAGACACAGAAGAGCTCTACATTGGCGTTCTAATCCTGCCATATACTCCCACTGCCTCTAGAGGGGGCTGCCGAGTACTCACTGCCATGCTGAGTGCCCTGTGGATTGTTGCCAAGGTTACGGCTGCATTACTCATTTCAATGATTTCTGTAATTAAGTGTTAATTATTAGTAGAGAAGGTCACACTCCGCCGTACATAGGCTCCCAGCACAACGCCATGTTAATAGACTGCTATTACACAAGGAGGTGCTTTGTGACTGCTGATTAGATTTGGATAGTTAAATGCTTTGATACAAGGTTAGGCTTAGGATAAGGGTAACAACATGGTTGGGGTCAAATTAAGGGGCGGGGTTGAGGATATGATGGTTAATTTATTAAAACTAATTTTCCACTTTAGTGACCGTGTAATTACACAGATATCGTGCCAGTTGTACCATGTAATAACATTGTAATTATTGAGTTACAAATGGCCTGTTTAGGTCAACGTTGGACGTTGTCCTTGTTTTAATTGTGGAAGGGGAATGTAAATGTTCACTGGCGTCTTTGCCATAGTAAAGCAGAATTTTGTGTGATGATGTAGGGTGGTAATACAGTATAGAGTACACACAGTTACTGTGTCTAGGAGGGTGAGATAGTCACATACTGTCCTGTCTGAGCTCATTGCTCTGTTGGATCAGGATTACTGTAACTATCACTGTCAGTCATTCTGAGAGACCTGCCATGATCCCTGCCTTCAGGATATGAAGCTCTCTCACACACACACACGCTCACACACACACACACACACACACGCAAAGCACATACACACACAGGCACCTACACAAACACAAATGCACACAGACACACAATCTCGCACACACACACACACACACACACACACGCTAGCAGATGCACACTATGTGGCCTGAAAACACACTGCACCCTATTTAGCTCTTACTCTTTTGTTCAGCCCTCCAGCTGGTAATGCTGGGAGGGGATTGGATCACAGAGAGAATGCTGGGAGGGGATTGGATCACAGAGAGAATGCTGGGAGGGGATTGGTTCACAGAGAGAAAGGGTTCTGTTCTAAACCCACCCCTGCGGGACAGGGAACAGGCCGTGAACTGGCCCGTTTGGAAGGGGATTAGATCACAGAGAGACAGGCTCCCGTTCGAACCCCGCGGGTCAAAGAACGGGCATTGACCCGGCCCCTTTTGGGAGGGGATCCGCTTTGCGGTAAGTTTCAGAATGACAACGTTTTTAGAACACGTCGAGAAGAGGTCTACGCCCAAAAAAAATGAGGTCATTTTCAGGACAGCTTCTGTTAACAGACCGAGGTAAAAATACATATTTGGAAAACCTTAATTACAGTAAATCTGCAGGAATCTTTTCTGGTTAAAGTGTGTGACCTACTGTAGGTCTCTGTGATGACTGATATTAATGAAGGGGGGGCCACTCCTGACTGCAATACGTGAATAATAACAACGGCATATATTTAAAAAGCATTTTAAGTTAAATCCTATCTTCCAATATGTCATATCTTATGGGCTTCCTCTGTGTGAGACATTGATGTACCACACAAGCTGACAGCCTCTTGTGCAATCTGTTACTTTAAAGCTTCATCAAGTACGGCTTTGCTTTGCTGGAACTCCAACAGGGACTGGAGAGCATTGTTACGGCTCACCTGTCTGTTTGTGATGCGTTTTATATAAAACGCATCACAAACAGACAGGTGAGCCGTTTTATGTATATAAATATATATACATATACATACACAGTATGTACAACATAATATCATAACGCCTACAGTGAAAAGCATCATGGGATTATGAGTTTCTGTTTGTCTGGTATTGTATTGCGTAAAATGTGATGTGCCACCAGAAAACCTGCTGATGAGTTCTGGCGTGCTTTTAGGGTCACGTGACCAATTCTCTTCTTTGGATCCTTCCTGGACTTGAGTTTGTACAGTTTCTGGAATCTTTTGGTTCTTTTTTATCGGAATTGGGATGGGGAGGATCAAAAATATGTGTCATTCTGTGTGTGTGTGTGTGTGCGTGTGTGTGTGTAAAACTCTCTTTCCCTCTGTCTCACTCCTGCCAGCACTACTGTAGCCATGAAGGCGATCTGTAATCTATAGTAATTGCGTGTTTCAGAAAAACATTTTCCGCTGCGGTAATCGCTACAATATGTTCTCCACTGTTGCCAGTGACAGTCCCGTCCCCCCCTCCCAAAAAGCCCCTTGACTGGCTGTGACTCACACGTCTGTCTTTTCAGCCTTTTTTATTGATGAAGACTCATTGACGAAAATGTGAAATATTGTTCCCCAATGTTGGTTAACAACCCAATCGGACAAAATTTACTAGAATTAATGAGCGTGATTTTGTTGTTTGAAAAATACTGCGTATTTTGTTGTTTGATTTTGTTGTTTGAAAAGTACTGCTGTATTGTTGTTTTTTTATACTTTATTTATAAAAAATGCAATATGGATCAGGGTATATATCTGATACTCTCTTTTGTGAAATGTCAAACAGTGGATGTTTATGACTTTATGTGCCCGTTGTACATCTTAAATTGTTCCGTCACAAATACAGTAGCTTTCAGCTGCAGAATCACCATAGAACTTTTTGCATCTTTTGATCTTGTGATATCTCCCAATGAAGAGAAATAGCCTGCTATATTGATTACTGATCACTCGATCAGTTTCTGCTTCCACACAGGGGCCTCTCTGCTGTCTGTGCAGCTTTTAAATTTAAAATTGTTTATTAAATTTAAAATTGTTTTTAATAGTTTAGCACAAAGCAGTGTGTCCACACTGTACAAAAAATTCTGCCTACAAGAAAATAAACCCCTTTAGATGTGGATCGACAGATGTGGGCAAAGCCCAGTACTAGAGTTCCCACCACCAATCTGTGGCGCAGCTTAGTGATGTCATCACCCATCACCACCTGTTTGTGGCGCATTTTAGTGATGTCATCACCCACTTCACCACACTCCTCCTCTCCACACTGGCCTCAGAGTCATGGCCAGTAGTGCACTATGGATGCGTGCCTTTGTGATGTCACTTCCTGCCACATGCAGGGTATGAAATTAACACCCGCCGCCAGCTGGTGAAATTTTGATTGTGGCGGGTAAGATGTCTACTGTAGCAGCCCCTTTGGCCAGTAACCAATCTGGTTGTGTTATATTGTAAAAGGTAATGTGGCTGGTAAAATGCTGAAAATGATTTTTAGAATCCACAAGCCACTCTAGCCAGTGGGTGAAAAAGTCAATTTCATGCCCTGGATGCATGTCTTTGTGATAGTCACAAATCCATCTAGATATATAAATGTGTTCATGTTGTTGTTAGTCCATGTGTGTGCGCTTGTGTATGTGTGTGTGTGTGTGTGTGTGTGTATGTGTATGTGTGTGTGTGTGTGTGTGTGTGTGTTTGTAATAAAATTGTGCCTTGTAAAATTAAAAACACTCTCAAACGTACAAAGCTGTACCCACTGCTACATCGGAGCCACTGGAGGACGTCCACCCAAACTTCCCTCAAGTGTGACGTTGGCTCGCCAGATGAAACGCAGCATGCTTTTGAAGCGCCATATCAATTTTAGCTCTGGCTACCTTTCAGTTTACGCTAGAGCACGCTTGAATGGCGACCCAAAACCCCGACAAAAGCTACTGCCAAAATCTGGCTTCACTAATAATGTGAAAATAGAAATGGTAAGGAGGAGAGAAGAAAGGACAGGGAAAAGGGAGGGGGAGGGGTTTGGGGAGTGCTGTACTCCCAGTGTTCAAAATAAGAATGAAATCCTGCTCATTACCCAGAATCCTCCCAGAATCAAATTTTAAGAAGACGCCGTGGTGCCCGGTCGCCAGCAACCGCCAGGCCATTGAGCTGTGCCTGTTAACCAGGGGGCAATACCCCACTGTGTGTGCATGTGTGGCTACCCCATCGATTCCCAAAAACCCCAACAGAAGAGCAAGCTGGGGGGGGGGGGGGGGGGGGGGGGGTTGACTAACGAACAAGCCAGAGAACCAGTTAATTAGTCGCAGCCCCGTCAGGACGAGGGAGGCCGTGCCAGGCGCTTTTCATGTGGGCGACGGAAGAATGCTGCTGTTCATTCCTGCCTGCAACAAAAGCCACATGTTTCTCAAAAACAAAACAAAACAAAAAAAAAAACACTCCCCTGCATCATCGGGAAATGTGGAGGAGCACGATAAAGTATGCTACCTATGAGTGGCATGATGAAAAAAAACAAAAACAATAATGTCTTTATTATTCTTATTGAAAGCAATCCAGGAAGCGTGATTGCTCCTACAAGAGCCGTGTGAGGTACACTTCCGTCTTTGTTCCCGTATTTGCGAGTTTCTGTACTTCAGCAGTCTCACTCGCGGGGGTCATTCCGGGCTCCGTCACACTCGTTCAGGGATCGCACGGCACAAAGCAGTTCCAGATATCGAATGTGAATTCATTCCCTAACCCGCTACAGTTCAATCAATCCAACATTATCTGGCTCACAACGGGGCAAAAAAATAAAATAAAAATAATCAAACGTTGACCCAGTGCGGATTTCCTGACAACTGTCTGAGATGCTTTCCTTTGCAGACATGAGAGAGTACTGCAAAAATCAGTATTCAGCAGGTCGGCCTATGCCTGAGCTCATTTGCAGCAGGTCTCCCTATGCCTGAGCTCGTTTGCAGCGTTTTTCATATGAGGGGAACGACGGGGCCATGCCTGTTTGGGTATAGCAGCCGAGACAGAGAGAAAGAAAGCCCAATCTCTGTGGTGGTGTCGAATGCCGGGCGGTATTGGAGACTAATGGCCCTACCATTGCTACTTGGTAAGGAAAGAAATACTGTGTGTGATGTCACTCAGCAACACAGTTAGGTCACAGGGCGCTATTGTGAGGTCACAGAGCTATGCTATTAGGTCACAGAGAAATATTGTGAGGTCACAGAGCAACTGGTTACTTTTATGCAGCGTTTATGGATTGCATCCATTGCACTGTTGCAGTCCTATGTGTTTCTCCACTGGGGAGAATTCTTATTACTTTCGATCTAACATGTGCTTCATATTATATGTCCTTGATTGATATATACACAGTACACAAATAAAACATGTCTCCTTTCAGTTCACAGTCATTAAGAGCTGCTTTTTGTGGTTGTATGTTGTTTGCTTTTTCTTTGCAAAGTTGTTTTGCAACCAAGTTCTGTCACTGTTTCAAAACCATCTGTGAAAGGAATCAGTCCACCCCACAGTTCGCCCTCATTCTCAATATCTCTTCCACATCTCCCAAACCTCCTCGAGTCTCTGCAAACCTACTAGCGTCACTTCAGAGCGGTGCGAGGCAGTGTCCGGCACGCCTACGCATTATGTGGGGATGCCACAATGTCAGTACCGGTGTCTGAATCTCTCTGACAGCCTGTGCCAAACTGAGGCCGCCTTCCGATTCCCAACATCAGAGGGGCAGAGCTAGCCACACCAGGGCGTGTATTCATAAAGCATCCCGGCACGGTAGAGCTCATCCACCGTCCAGCATGTGGATGGGGTTTGCGGTCTGGTATCAAATCCAGGCCCCTGCACTACAGCAGGCTGACGACACTGGGATTATAAACTTGTTCTGAGCCAATGAGGGCAGTGCCTGTGATTGACCTGTGACCTGTGCCTGTCCAGGGGGTATTCCTGCCTCTCACCCAGTGCATGCTGGGATAGGCTCCAGCCCCCCGCAACCCTGACCAGGAATACACGGGTTAGATAATGGATGTCTGGATGAGTCCCGTCAGTCAGTATCTCCCTCCACGATATCTTTACCTTCATTAAAGGGGAGGCGTGATTTCGTTTATCGCTCTGCTGCTGTTGTCTCTCTTTTAATTTTATTACCTCAGCAGAATCGGGAGACAGCCGCCCGCCGTGAGGTTCTTTAAACATCCTGTCTGTCAGCCTGCCTCGACGCTGATGATGCCAGGATAAGACGCTCACACGCTTCTCGCTTGTAACGACGCAGATGCTGTTATCGTGCTACGGCTGTCATAAAAAGTTGTTGTACGAAGCGATATGCCCTCACAGATAATATGGAAATGTGCGTCAAATCAGAGCCTCCGAGGATATTTAAGCCTGATTAGGCGACCAGTGCGTTGAAGGTCGCTGTACCGCAAATAAAGTTTTGCCAGTATTCGTGTTCGTCGCGTTGGTGAGTTCCTGCACTGTCCTAACTTGGATTATGAGGAAAGAAGCTGCGTCCGAACAATCTGCATTTTTACACGAAAGGCAACAGGCAGGATGTCACAAAGGTGCAGTTGTCACGACAGCATCGCGCATAACCCGGCGGTGTTAAATGAGAAGCGGAGTTTCCATTGCTGTGAAATGTAACGCATATTTTTGAACGTCGATCTCTCGGCATGACTGTGTGGGAACTGCGGAGCTTACAGGCTTCGCTGAGTCGGCATTTTTATTGAGGGAAAATGTGAAATGCCTGCGTCAAATGCAAATGGAAATCATCTGCAGTTGGCCGAGAACAAAAAATGTGTGATTTGTAATTTGCATATGATTATGATTAAATTACATGAATCATAATATTAATCATAATGTTGAGGGGAGGGGTGGGGGGGTCGGACCAGCAGGCCAGATTGTACACTTTAAAGGCAGTGTCCCATAAACACATGGTACTGATGTGGGGAGGGTGCAGACACATGTTTGATGTGTTGAGTTGCCAAAATCATCTCCCAAAAAAAGAGGTTGAAAAAACTTTATTACAAAAAAAAAGGGGGCTGACAATACCTGTTAAGGAGTCGAACATAATAATAATAAAAAATAAAAAAAACATCTGTGTGACTCATTGATTGGTCATCATTGGGCCATAGTTACGTTCCTGCACCAACCCTCCAGCCATAGCCAATGCAATGCGGTGTCCGTCTGTCTGTCTGAAAGTCAGCTGTCTCTGTATTTGTCCCACGGTGGGAAAGCCCTCGGGCCAGACGGAGTGACCTCAGACCAGACAGTGAAGAGAAAAAAAAGGAAGGAGGAAGGAGGAAAAAAAAAAAGTAAAGAGAAACTTCTTTATCTTTAGCTTTGGGGAGATCCCTGCTTTAACCCGCTCCATCAAGAAATTACAGAACCATAGAGTTGCAGCTGGTGCCCGGATCGCGGAACCAACATGTTCGCGGGGTTGCTTAAGGTCAGCTCAGCGGGAGGAAATGGTAGCTGCCTCACACCATAGATATATAATTACCAGATCGCACACAGTGTTTCATGTACTGTGCACTTAAAAAGATTGCCCATTTAGATATGGCACACAAAAAAATAATGGCATATTTGTTAAATGCAAATGTAAATACTTTTTTAAAAATAAACAGTCATTTTCTAGCAAATAGTACAGCACCAAATTTGACTGTTCAGCTTATGTCATGTGCTTTTATTTAATTGTCGTTAAATAAAATGCATAAATAAAATGGTGTCATGGACATGGGTTCATGTCTCAAGCCGGATTTGGAAGCACATAATCCATAATTTACTTTATTTTATTTTGTAAAACAATTTTTATGTAATCTTGCTAGAGATAAAAACTAAAACTAAGATAATTGGTTGGAACAAAAAAACAGTCCCAGACCGTCCCTCTAGGACTGTAGTTGGGCCCCCCTGAATAAAAGGATAGGTTCTCTTCCCAGGCCCGATTCAGATGTTGTTTCCATCATTTATAATGGTGCATAGCACAACCTCACTGATAGATTTAGTATAGAGAAAACCTACCCCTCTGTTGCAGCTTTACAGTGGGGTTAAAAGTTTTCCAGTGGGGCAAGTAGTTTAGCCTTCTAAAACCGTGATAAATCTCCTTTTAGAAAACAGGAAACAGTACACTCGTGCATCTCTTTGTGCATTTTTATTTTGTCTTCGTTTTTTCAGAACATGTTTTGAATAACAGTAATATCGTGTTTTATTTGGAACGTCTTTTTGCAATTGATGCAGTGCATCCCAACCATTTGTAAACTTCCGCACTAGATTTCTGGACAGCAGAAAGTTGTAGCGTGGCAACAGCCCTGTCGAAGAAGACGACCTCAGTGTTGTTGTCAACTAGCTTCTCTTTTATTCCGGCGCAGATGTAGCCAAGAGAATGGATTTGTGGAGGTGCAGTTTTAATTCAATAAAACCTGATAGAAAGCATGGTTTGTGACCCCTTATTCTGCAGAACACATAAAGACATGTCTGAGTATAGTCTGTGTTTCCCAGCGGTGGAAATACAGGGGACAGAAAGTAAAAAGGCCTCCCCAGTATTTTTGCTCCAATCACCTGGATTTGCTAATTAACATAATTCTTCAGCAAGGAGGTTGAGCTAATTAGTGAAATCAGCTGGCTAATCAGAGTCTATGGGTGGAAGAAACACATGGCAGGACTTTTACGTTATGTCCCCTGGATTTCAACCTCTGGCGTTTCCCATTTTCTAAAAGGAGATTTATTACGGTTTTTGAAGGCCAAACTATTTGCCCCATTGGAACATGTACAGCAGAGGAGCAGGTTTGTCAATACTAAAGCTATGAGATTGTGAGGTGGTGCTATGCACCATTATAAATGATGGACAACAACATTTCAATAGGGCCTAGGTTGAAAAAAGGAGAACCTATCCTTTAACTCGCCATTCATAACTCCAGTCCCGGAGGGCTGGTCTGCTTAATGGTTTTTGTTCCAACGGATTATCTTAGTTTTAGTTTTCTGACAGCTCTATAAACTACACTGGTTCACTCCCGTACTTCAGCACAATCAAAATTTTTGGATACTCTTGCAGTCTGTGGCTGTAGCTGGTGCTTATACAAATGTCAGATCGAGATATGATTGAGCTAATTAAATAATTAAGAGCAGAAGTTGGCACAAAATCCTGAAACGGATCGGCTCTGGTTGTGCACCGCCTTCAGTCAAAGAGCAGTCCATTTGATTGAAGAAAGTAAGTTGGCCCCAGTGCCACGATTACGCTCTATTGTTAGACTTAAATTAGAGCACATCATTTTGCGTCAGAGTTAATTTAACGGTAATATTATTACAGCGCGTGTAACACCCGGGAGCGTGTCTAAGAAGAAGAAGTCTCGTTTTTCCTCTGCCTATCCAGCTGTATTAGTCTCAAAGCCATAAAGACGTGTCTTGGGTTTTTCCTCTCTTTTTTTGTCCCGCTACTTGCTCACTGGAGATGATACGTTTAAGAGTCTCTTGGGGGCAAGATAAGTTTTAAATGCCTTTCGGGCAAGTTCTGCTTCGTTTCTGTCTGCATTTCAGCACATCACGAACAATGCGCTAAACAAAAACAACTTTGAACGGTTGTGGGAAATATCTGAACAGAGAGGTTCATGGCCTGAAGCCTCTCCTGTCATTACCCATATTTTAGGTGATTGCTCGTTTTTTATTGGTTTGGGTGGGGCCATGAATTCTTCAGTTTGATTAAAGATACGTTATAATGAATGACACAGACACTTCTTAACACTGAAAACTAACTTTTTGCTGTGAATAGTCTCCCAAAATGTAAGACATTTATTTATTTACTTATTTACTTTCATTTTAGGTATTTTGGAGACATTCATATCCAGAGTGAGTTACACAGATTATGTTAGATTATAATATTTACTGAAATGTGTTCCTCAAGGGTACAACGGCAATGCCCCATCTGGGAATCAAACTGGCAAACATGGAGATGCAAGCCCAGGTCCCTAACCAAGGGAGCGGGGTTCTCTAAGTACACTAGACTTCTATCTCTAAGTATACTAGACTTCTATCTCTAAGTATACTAGACTTTTATCTCTAAGTACACTAGACTTCTATCTCTAAGTACACTAGACGTCTATCTCTAAGTATACTAGACTTCTATCTCTAAGTACACTAGACTTCTATCTCTAAGTATACTAGACTTTTATCTCTAAGTACACTAGACTTCTATCTCTAAGTATACTAGACTTTTATCTCTAAGTACACTAGACTTCTATCTCTAAGTACACTAGACTTCTATCTCTAAGTATACTAGACTTTTATCTCTAAGTACACTAGATTCTATCTCTAAGTACACTACACTTCTATCTCTAAGTATACCTAGACTTTTATCTCTAAGTACACTAGACTTCTATCTCTATGTACACTAGACTTCTATTTCTAAGTATACTAGACTTTTATCTCTAAGTACACTAGACTTCTATCTCTAGGTACACTAGACTTCTATCTCTAAGTATACTAGACTTTTATCTCTAAGTACACTAGACTTCTATCTCTAAGTACACTAGACTTCTATCTCTAAGTATACTAGACTTTTATCTCTAAGTACACTAGACTTATATCTCTAAGTACACTAGACTTCTATGCATGTCCACTTTGTGCACACTGTTCACTTATAGGGCCCCATTTAGAGAAGCTAAAGGAAAGTCTCCATACAGCGAGTGATTTTGCAAATGATAGTAAGAATGTGTTCTAATTTATTATTGTTAATTTCATATCAATATTTTACTTGATAGTTATTATTATTATTATTAATGAGACACAGTAAATTCACAGCAAAATGTCCAGTGTTAATTCAACTCTAACAGTGTTGATTCAACTCTTGCAGTGTACATATGAGCCTACTCTGGCCAGATCAGGCTCATATGTACACTGTTAGGGTTGAATTAACACTGGACATTTTATTGTGTAACATTGTTCATTGTGCAAGTTACTACTGAAGGCGTAAGAAAATGTTCATTTAAAACCCATTTTTTAAAAAGGTTATGGCATCATGCATGTCTGGAGATGGCTCTGAGACCATTGCTTTCATCCCCGGTGACATTAGCACTTCCTCTGGATTTTTGTGGATTGTTGTCTCTCTCACGCAAGACACACACTCTCGCTTCCCTTATCTCTGTATGTACTGAGGGGAGGGAATGCTAATGCTCAATGCTAAGCAGAGACTGAATACCCAGCGCTATTGCCGTATGTCCCTGTCACAGTTGCCGGTGTCTCCATTTTGCTGTGACTATATATCGGTACATGTCTGTTCATCCTGCTTATAGCACTTCCTGTCCCTCCTCATTGTGCATTACAGATGTAACAGAGTATGAGAGTGACTGTAACGGTAACTGATGTAGCAGCGTAACACTGTAACGGTTCCACATGTAAACCAATGTAGTGGTATTACAATGTTACAGATGTAAACGTATGTCGAAGTGTAACAGTGTAAGAATGTTACAGGTGTAAACTGATGTAGCACTGTAACAGTGTGAGAATGTTACAGGTGTAAACTGATGTAACACTGTAACAGTGTGAGAATGTTACAGGTGTAAACTGATGTAACACTGTAACAGTGTGAGAATGTTACAGGTCTAGACTGATGTAACACTGTAACAGTGTGAGAATGTTACAGGTCTAAACTGATGTAACACTGTAACAGTGTGAGAATGTTACAGGTCTAAACTGATGTAACACTGTAACAGTGTGAGAATGTTACAGGTCTAAACTGATGTAACACTGTAACAGTGTGAGAATGTTACAGGTCTAAACTGATGTAACACTGTAACAGTGTGAGAATGTTACAGGTCTAAACTGATGTAACACTGTAACAGTGTGAGAATGTTACAGGTCTAAACTGATGTAACACTGTAACAGTGTGAGAATGTTACAGGTCTAAACTGATGTAACTAACAGATAAACAGTGAACGTAGTACATCTGCTGTAGCAACTGTAAAAGTTAAACAGAGAGAGTATAATAATGTTCAAGGTGTTTCAGCTGAATTAATCTTTGCCATTTTGATGCCTTTTTTTCTACTGTTACCAATAATGCCTGAAAATCCCCACTGATCAGAACTGCTTAACACAGCAGATTGAGTGTTTGTTCCTGTGCACATGTGTGTGTTTAACAGTGTGTGTGTGTGTGTGTTACTTAGCATTTTAATGTGTGTGTGTGTGTGTGTGTGTGTACATGCGTGCTTGCATGCAGGTGTATTAGTGTGTTGGGGTATGTGCTCATGGATGCAGGTATGAGGTACATTCACAGCAAGCGTGTGTGTGTGGGTTTGTATACATGCAGAAAGTGTGTTGGTTGGTTGGTTTAGTTGTGTGTACGTTTCCCCATAGAGTACGCCGGCAGGTATGTTTGTCTTCATCATGAACACAGCGACCTGCGTTATAATCTTCGTCGCTCGGGGTGGCACACACACAGCCTAAGCTCTCTCTCTCTCTCTCTCTCTCTCTCGTGCTGCACAAACCGTCTGAATTTTACGAGGCCAGTGATTAGTAAAATTATAAATGCTTTCCGCTGCGACAGTGTCGTTAAATTTGAATTATCGCAGCGCTGCACAGACGGGGGTGTGTCTGCTGGGAAGGACAGGACGGGGCAGGGCGGGGCAAGGTGGGGCGGGGCAGGGTAGAGCAATCGATGAGGATGTGGCTTCAGAACGTAGCGCTCGTCTCTGCGCTGATGGAAGAGCATAAACAAGACGCTCCTCTTTCACAACCAGTTTACAATGAAAACACATATCTCAAGTGGGTAACATGGGTACTTGCTCTTTATATAATAATAATAATAATAATAATAATAAGATGAAAAAGAAGAAGAAAAATGATATAAAGAATCATAACACAACTACTACTACTATGATTAATAATAATAATAATAATAATAATAATAATAATAATAATAATAATAATAATAATAGTAATAATAATAAGAATATCTAGTTTTTTTTAATGCTGGCTACCTCATTACTTCAAAACACTTTTAACAGCGAAGGGGCAGAAACGGTAACCAATAACCAATGCTTTTAATATATAAAATAACTGTTTTTAATATTGTGCTTGATAAAATGATGCAGTCTAACCCTTCTAAGCTGGCGAGCTGCTGGTGGGTGATAATCACACCATTGTGAGAATGGCGCACGTGCGTTAGCTGGAGGAGAATGACACACATACGTTAGCAGATGGAAAATGGCGCACATATGTCAGTGGATGGAGAATGGCGCACATACATTAGTGGATGGAAAATGGCGCACATATGTTAGCGGATGGAAAATGGAGCATATACGTTAGCGGATGGAGAATGACCCACATACGTTAGCGGATGGAGAATGCGCACATACTGCGCACATACGTTAGTGGATGGAGAATGCGCACATACGTTAGCGGATGGAGAATGACACACATACGTTAGCAGATGGAGAATGACGCACATACGTTAGCGGATGGAGAATGACGCACATACGTTAGCGGATGGAGAATGCGCACAGACCTTAGCGGATGGAGAATGACACACATACGTTAGCGGATGGAGAATGACGCACATACGTTAGCGGATGGAGAATGACACACATACATTAGCGGATGGAGAATGACGCACATACATTAGCGGATGGAGAATGCGCACATACGTTAGCGGATGGAGAATGACACACATAGGTTGGCGGATGGAGAATGACGCACATACGTTAGCAGATAGCGAATGGTGCACATGCTACATGCTTTGGCAGATGGAGAATGGCGCAAGTGCGTTAGCTGGAGGAGAATGGCGCATACGCTTTAGTTGGCGGAGAATGGTGCACGTGCGTTAGCCAGAGACACTAAGCTGCTTCTGGACACAGTGTAAAACTGCAGGGAAAACAGGGGCCAGCAGTTTTCAGTAAAGTCCTGCCAAGATGAAACTTTATGCATTAAATAAAAAATATGGGCTGGATGATTACTCCTGAATGGCAATGCACAGAGAGGGACAGCGAAAGAGTGAGAGAGAGAGAGAGGAGAGGAGAGAGAGAGAGAGAGGAGAGAGAGAGAGAGAGAGAGAGAGAGACGGAGAGGAGAGAGAGAGAGAGAGCATCAAAGCCATTGCCAGAGGAACCACAGAATCTGGCACGTCTTCACACACACAATGTCACTCAGTGTAAATTTAACACTGATGGTGTAAATTTAACACTCTAAGGTGTTTATTATGAGCCCAAAGACTCCCTGGGGTGTTAAATGTTAAATTATCTGCTGTACACACACATACACACTCACTCTATCTCTTTCTCTCTCTCTATATATATATTGCTCAATTCAATCCAATATGTTTTGGCATAATTATTAATATTAATGTAAAAATTAAAACAGCAGTACTGTGAATACAACAATGAAATTTGTGGGTGACAACAAACTGATGACACTGAATGATAATATAAATAATAATCAATAATAGTACACTTCCTTATTCTCATGCACTTAATGCTCCCACATTGCCGTGTGGACAGTTATTATTCATAAGAAAACTGAATCAATATATTTTCTGTAGTAAACAAGAGGGAGAGGATGAGAGAGAGAGAGAGAGAGAGAGGGAAACAGAGAGAAAGAATCTCTTTGACTTAGTTTGCGATATACAACACCCTTCTGAGAAAGAAAGGAACAATACTATTGTGTGTGTGTGTGTGTGTGTGTGTGTGTGTGTATGCCTGGGAGCTTGAGTGTGTGTGTGTATGTGAGCATGTGTAACTGTTTGTACATGCGTACATGCGTTTGTACTGTTTGTACTGTACATGCGTGTCTGTGTTTGTACTGTACATGCGGTGTGTGTGTGTGTGTGTTTATGTGTGTTTGTGTGATTGTGTGTGTTTGTGTGTGTGCATGTCCTGTTCAAATGTCACCGTTTGTGATTCTAAAATCACAAGATATGGCATTCAGAGTGTTACGTTTCAATGTTCCGGGAAAATGTAAACCTAAGCAGAGTTTCATAATTTCACAGCCAAAATGATACACAATAAACCAAGTTCAAATCTGTAACAGTTCACTCTTTTTTTCTTCCTGTTTCAGAACCAAGTCCTTAATAATAATCCATTAATAAGTAATAACGTAATTATTAACATTGTTCTAATGTTATAAAGTAGTGTTATAGAGCACGATAAATTAACTGGAAATCATGAAGGAAATAATGCAATAATTTATTTTTCACAGAGTTTCAGTCAGAACTCAGACTCTGTTCAGCCAGGCCACAGCACGGAAAAGCCATAAAACTACACGAGCCGCTCGTGTTTCAGAAGCTTTTCGGAATAATCCGCAGCTTTGTCGCTGTGACAAGGCGAAGGAAATGACCCGTAGGAATGCCGGAACCATCTAGATGCAGGGTTTTCTCAATCAAAAAATAAATGAATTAAATTAAATAAAAACGACATGCTAAGCATTTCCATCTCATTATCCAATTACCAAAAAAATATTTTAAATGTCTTCATATTTTCCTCCCCGTGTACGTACAGCACTTACGTGCGTTCCCATTTCTGCTGAGTTTCCATACTGGACGGCCCCCGGATAAAATAGTTTGTCTAGACGCTATAAATTCTGTTGACATCTCTACTCGCTGTATCGTGACCGTTTTCAACGCTCGCGCCTTTCATTCACCCCAACAATTACTAGATTCCGCCGGCTCGGTAATTCTTACATAAGGAAGCGGTCGCTCTCTTTTTTTAAAATAGGATTCCATGTCTTGTGCGGTTAATGGATTTTACATTCATTCAGAGTTCTGTCTCCCTCTCTCTTTCTCTCTCAATTCAACTCAGCAGTATGTAGATTTTATGATGTCATTTTTAAATATACAGGATATTACTGAACCAATAAGAATGATATTTTTCGTGTCATTTTTATTTGCAAAGCAGAGAAAATATCCAGACACAAAAACACAACGCACAAAAGACAACACAAACAGCACTACGTAAGGCAAGCAAGTAAGCCTGACACAGAATGGTCATCTATCCATCCCTACGTCCATTATCTAACCCGTTTAGTCCTGGTTAGGGTCACAGGGAGGTTGTAGCCTATCCCAGCATGCATTGCAGGGCACACACACCGTTTTCAGAATGGTCACGACTTGACAAAATATCAACAACATGCAGCTTTAACACAATACCATAGCGTTGTCACTCTCTCTCAATAAAATTTTATTAAATCCATTCTAAGTTTGCTTGACTGGTCTGACAAAAACTATATTTGTATTGCCAAAGAATAATACATAAAGTACATATAAAATTAAAATGAATAATATACTATATATAGACCTTTGAAATTTACATTTCTTATTTGTAATCTCCTGGATTTGAAATTTACATTTCTTATTTGTAATCTCCTGGATGTGATGCAGTCTGCTCACGGTGAGAGCATTTGCTAAGAAAGCGATGAATGGAGGTTCAATGAAACTATGCAGGCAATCTTTTTTTCAGTTTGACTGTGGCCAAAACTACTGAGTGAGCGCATGTTTCTTTGGAAATGGAAACTTCTCTTTAGTTTGTTCTCACGGTCTCCAAAGGAAAAGGTGACATTGGGCTTCTCTTAATGGCGGGTAACCATACAAACTTTTTCTGGACTTTCCCAGTGAAGTGCTTAACCAAAAACTCTCCCTGTTTTTCAAGAACTCAGACCCATCTGTATCCATGGACAGACCAAACACTCATCACCCACAAATTCCATCACTGTATTCACAGTACTGTCGATTGTAATTTTACATCATATACAAATTATATTAATATTAATAATTATGCCAAAACACATCACAATTGAATTGAGTGATATATTTAGAGAGAGAAATAGAGAGAGATAGAGTGAGTGTGTGTATGTGTGTGTACAGCACACAATTTAACATTTAACACCCCGGGGAGTCAATGGACTCACACCCTAGAGTGTTAAATTTACACCATCAGTGTTAAATTTACACTGAGTGACATTGTGTGTGAAGAAGTGCCGTGTTCCCTGGCAATGGCTTTGATGCTCTCTCTCTTTGTCTCTCTCTCTCTCTCTCTCTCTCTCTCTCTCTCTGTCGCTCTCTGTCTCTCTTTTTTTCTTTGTCTTTTGGATCTGATCAGAGAAATGATGCATATATGAAGAAATGATGCATATATGAAAGCTTGTAGATTGTTTCGACTGGAAAGCACACAGTACTTCAATCGCCAGCTGGCCAGCAGAACAAAAACCATGTACAGTACGTACAAAAAATACAAACAAAACTAACTAAAAAATAACTCGATCGATTCCATTTTATAAGCAGTGTGGGGTATGTACCATTCGCTTATGGAAATGTAATATACTGCATTATATTTGAAATATATTGTGAAGATAATTTTGATATATTTACAATATACTGCAGTATATTCTTTTTCCATAAGGGATAGCAGATCCACACAAAGACAGAAATAAAAACATTTACCACCAGTACTGACTAATGGTAAACAGCACCAGGAGGGTAAGGGGGTATAACAGGGGCATTGCAGGGCACTAAGGGGTCCAGGGGGGTATACATGCGTGTGGAGGGGACCCTTTCTCATACCTTTTTCCATGCACAATAAAATTGGTCTGTCACTGAACAGCACATTTTGCCAAACCTCATCACTACATTATATTACTGGCATTTATAAGACATGCTTACCCAGAGCGACTTACACAACCTTTGCATTTAAAAATGTTTTTTACATTTTTTTTTACACATTATCAATTTACACCGTTGGACATATACTGACACAATTTTAGGCTAAGTACCTTGCTCAAGGGTACAGTGGTAGTGTCCTATGTGGGGAATTGAACCTGCAACCTTTAGGTTACAACCCCAGGCCCCTAACTATAATACCACAGTTTGTCGCACGTCTTGCACTGAAGTTCAAGAGAGGACGATGGTAAGGGCAGGTGTGACACAAGGCCTGCCCCCTTGCCCCAGCACCCCCCCAGACTCCAACCCAGCACACCCCCCCCCCACCCATGTCAAAGAGCCTCCATCCTGGGGGGAAAACATCTGGATGTCCATAGGCTGAGGTGTCACCTGACAACGTGCTGACAGACTGATATAAACGGCAGGGTCAAGCCAAATGGCATCTCAGCCTTTCTCAAAGCACAAATGAACTCCAGAACGATGCCCTGTTTCAATATACCCCTGAGATTTTTTTATAAATATATATCATACTGGGGCTAAATTGGAGACAGGATCCTGCTACTCGGTGGCCATCATAAGTTTTTTATTATTCCCCCTTTCTGCACATTTTTTTTTGTCATTGAAAGACTTTTAATATCTGGTTACAGAATTTCAGCTAACTCAGCCGATCCTGATGCTTTGGAGACAACTCCAAACTGTGCAGCAGAAAAAGAGAGCAAACTGCAGCAGAAAAAGACAGAAACTCTGCAGCAGAAAAAGACAGAAACTCTTCAGCAGAAAAAGAAAGAAACTGCAGCAGAAAAAAAACAGAAACTCTGCAACAGAAAAAAACAGAAACTCTGCAGTAAAAAAAAGAGAGCAAACTCTGCAGCAGAAAAAGAGAGAAACTCTGCAGCAGAAAAAGAGAGAAACTTTGCAGCAGAAAAAGACAGAAACTCTGCAGCAGAAAAAGACAGAAACTTTGCAACAGAAAAATACAGAAACTGCAGCAGAAAAAGACAGCAACTCTGCAGCAGAAAAAAACAGAAACTCTGCAGCAGAAAAAGACAGAAACTGCAGCAGAAAAAGAGAACAAACTGCAGTAGAAAAAGACAGAAACTGCAGCAGAAAAAGAGAGCAAACTCTGCAGTAGAAAAAGACAGAAACTCTGCAGCAGAAAAAAACAGAAACTCTGCAGCAGAAAAAGAGAGAAACTGCAGCAGAAAAAGAGAGCAAACTCTGCAGCAGAAAAAGAGATAAACTGCAGCAGAAAAAGAGAGCAAACTCTGCAGCAGAAAAAGAGAGAAACTACAGCAGAAAAAGAGAGAAAACTGCAGCAGAAAAAGACAGAAACTCTGCAGCAGAAAAAGAGAGCAAACTCTGCAGCAGAAAAGGAGAGCAAACTACAGCAGAAAAAGAGAGAAACTGCAGCAGAAAAAGAGAGCAAACTCTGCAGCAGAAAAAGAGAGAAACTCTACAGCAGAAAAAGAGAGAAAACTGCAGCAGAAAAAGACCAAAACTCTGCAGCAAGAAAAACAGAAACTCTGCAGCAGAAAAAGACAGAAACTCTGCAGCAGAAAAATAGAGCAAACTCTGCAGCAGAAAAAGAGAGAAACTCTACAGCAGAAAAGGAGAGAAACTGCAGCAGAAAAAGAGAGTAAACTGCAGTAGAAAAAGACAGAAACTCTGCAGCAGAAAAAGAGAGCAAACTGCAGCAGAAAAAGAGAGCAAACTCTGCAGCAGAAAAAGAGAGAAACTGCAGCAGAAAAAGAGTGAAACTGCAGCAGAAAAATAGAGAAACTAAAGCAGAAAAAGAGAGCAAACTGCAGCAGAAAAATAGAGAAACTCCACAGCAGAAAAAGAGAGAAACTCCAGCAGAAAAAGAGAGAAAACTGCAGCAGAAAAAGACAGAAACTCTGCAGCAAAAAAAAACAGAAACTCTGCAGCAGAAAAAGAGAGCAAACTCTGCAGCAGAAAAGGAGAGCAAACTGCAGCAGAAAAAGAGTGAAACTGCAGCAGAAAAAAGAGAGAAACTGCAGCAGAAAAAGAGAGCAAACTGCAGCAGAAAAAGAGAGAAACTCCACAGCAGAAAAAGAGAGAAACTGCAGCAGAAAAAGAGAGAAAACTGCAGCAGAAAAAGACAGAAACTCTGCAGCAAAAAAAACAGAAACTCTGCAGCAGAAAAAGAGAGAAACTCTGCAGCAGAAAAGGAGAGCAAACTCTGCAGCAAAAAAAACAGAAACTCTGCAGCAGAAAAAGAGAGAAACTCTGCAGCAGAAAAAGAGAGAAACTGCAGCAGAAAAAGAGAAACTCTGCAGCAGAAAAAGGAGAAACTCGGCAGCAGACAAAGAGAGAAACTGCAGCAGAAAAGGAGAGCAAACTCTGCAGCAGAAAAAGGCTTTCAATGTTCCAGTAAAGTAAAATATTCATTTGGAAGGAGAAGTAAGTGCATATACACGCACACACACACATGCACACACATATACAAAGAGACTACACAAACAAACACACACCTATACATACACACGCACACACATGTACACACACATACATGCATGCACACACACGCATATGTGCATACGCACGCACACACACACACACACACACACACACACACGTACATCCACACATATACATGCACACCCACATACACATTCACACACACACACACACACACACACACACACACACACACACACACACACACACACACACACACACACACACACACACACACACACACACACACACACACACACAAGCCACGTGTCCCAGATATTAATGCTTTTTCCGTAGGGTCCCTTCAGACCACCTTTGATTTACGGCCATATCTCATAAGCTTCTGTTCATAACTTCTGCTGCAGTTATTGAGGAAAGATCTAATTGAAACACATCAATACATAACCCACATTTTCCCCTTCTCTCTTTGTATTTTTAGTATGCTGGAGGGCATGGATCAATGCACACAAAAATGTGTAAGGTGAAACTATCGGGTTACAAATTTCATAAATATGAGGAGGGGAAAAAACAGAGAGACACACACGCACGTGCTGTTTGGACTAAATGTACAAGCAGATGGTGGACAAACACTGTAGTGTGTCAGACATTTTAATAATCAATGTGACGGTGTTATACAGTGGATCAGAGAGGCAAGACTAAGCGTGTCTAGTACTTTCTCTCTTCTCCGGACCCCCGCAGATCTTGTGGACACCAGTGCAGTGGGATTTTATTCGTTCCAGAAGCGGAATGATAAAACACAGAACCTGAGAATGTGTCGATGGACTCATCTAGCTCCTCGTCAGAAAACAAAACTGTATATACCGAATTCTCAATAATAACCGCCATGGCGGATGTAGCACTGGCCCCCGGAAGCTGTTCTCACCCCCCCCAAAATAGGGCAGACTTTATCACTTTGGTCTTTATCACTTCCATTTATAGTGAACTACACCCCCCCCCCCCCCCCCGCGCCCCGTTTCACACACCCCCTCACTGTGAAAAACCGCCAAACCGTCGCGACAGATCTCAAAAGAGCCGCGGCCAAGGGCCCCGTGGCCCAGGACAGGAGGTTGCAGGTTCAACGGCTCATCACAGCCGGGTGCTGAAACCCCAGCAGGAGGGGCTGATGCACAGCAGTGTATGGGTTGCAGGTTCGATTCCCAGATGGGACACTGCCGTTGTACCCTTGAGCAAAGGTTGCTTAATCTGAGCTGCTTCAGTAAATACACGGCTGTGCAAAAGCTGTGTGAGTCGCTCTGGGTGGGAGCACCTGTTAAACGCCTGTAATGTAATGTAATGTAATGATAATCGTGCAGATCTGGATGAGTGTGCTGGATGCAATAGTGAAAGCCGTGCGTGTGGGGCGTTGGAGAACAGGCCTGCGCGTAGCGTGCAGCTAACGGCGGCTCGCGCTAGCTAGCGTGCCGTTAGAAGCTGGGCAGGTGTAACCTCATTGTGGTGAAAGGGAACGACAGCATGGTCTGCATCAGATTAGCCACCGGCTGTCTTTCAGCTCCTCTGCAGTTTAGAATGGCATTTCCTAACTGTTAGGGACGGCGTTTCGTTTTTTTTTTAGCTTTTTGGACGTTGGCCTTTGACATTAGAGAATCGATGAGTTCAACTTTTTTTTCTCCTCCCCCCCTACACCTCCCGCAGCTTCTTCAGAATCAGTCACAGACCAGAAAAACCTCACTGTGAATCATGCTGTCGTTCTCACGGAAAGCTGCTGTGTGCTACTCACTCTCATGCTACTCAAAAGACTGCATGTGAAACTACAGAGAGAGAGAGAGAGAGAGAGAGAGAGAGAGAGAGAGAGAAAGAGTGAAAGAGAGAGATAATGCCGTCGCATTTGTTTTTAAATACGGCCCTCATTGTTCTGATAAACGCGTTTCAGAGGAAAGAATGCAGAGTTGCACATATTTATGCCCAGTGGAGGAAAATTTCTAATAATTGAGAAAATACGATGGCTTTAAGATCACCCTATAGAATGTTTAGACTGTTTCCATTTACCAGAATAATATTGTTATGCAAGATATCAAAGCCTACCATTAGTTTGCCCTCAAAATAATAGATTTTCATACAAGTGCACAGCTTTTACTATATAATGCATTTCAGATTAACCTTTTTTTTTTTTACTGAATTCATAGAAATATACATGCCAACATGTATGCATGAGTTATAATATAATATATTGGCAAAATGTAAACAGCTTGTGTAATTCAAACTGTTAATCCCGCCACTGATATATTTTACTTAGTTACGGCAGGTTTTAATAGTTTAATAGCGATTTAGTAGTTCTGGCTTTTCTTGTGTTCTCACAGTTTCCAGTTTCTCTGCTCAGACGAGAAGTGAACGGCTTTGTTAATGCTTTTATGCGCTGGGTGCTGCTGTTTTAAGGCGGATATTCGTTCCTGATTTAAAAAGAAAACTTTTTTGTAGAGGTTCATTATCACTTTTTTTCCTTTCCTGTTGAAAGACCAGGGGTTTCGTTCACGGTTTCCTAAGCGCACTAAAGCCGTAAATTTCACCGATGTCGGCCCGATGTAGCGTTGTCACGGAGACTCTCGTATGACGCTCCTATGCACGGTTAAAAACGTCAGGCGGCCCGCTGATCTTCGTTTATTAGCGGCCCTGTCCGCGCTCCGGTCCTATTGGGGGGGCTTTGAGAATCTCTCCTTCATGTGAAGAACAGGTCTGTGTGTGTGTGTGTGTGTGTGTGTGTGTGTGTGTGTGTGTGTACATGTGCTTGTGTTCGTGTGGATCGGGGGGGGACTCTAAAGTGTTTAAAAATATCGTGCAAACAATTAGGGTCTGGTACAGCTTCTTCTGAAGCCGTCTGTAATTAGCAATGCGCTGGGATCACTATTGGGGAAGCTCTGGGAAATAACCCCCCACCCCCCCCACACTGATGAACAGTTTTCCGGCGACTAACAGCCTTCAAAACGCACTGTTTGTATTTCACAGACAAACACACATAAACCCCCCCCCCTGCCCCCCAACCCAAAAAATACTGTCAAGCTTAAATTATGTTCCTTTCAGAATTATTTGAGAAATTATTGTGGCTTGAAGGTTGGAGTCCCAGCTTCTGGGATTGCGCCCGCATGCCTGGTTGGCATGACGATGGTGAAGATATCTTTTATTCAAAACTCCTTCAAATGAATGGAGGCCCTGGCACAGATCTCACAGGACAGATCTCACAGGACAGATCTCACAGGACAGATCTCACAGCACAGATCTCACAGGACAGATCTCACAGGACAGATCTCACAGGACAGATCTCACAGCACAGATCTCACAGGACAGATCTCACAGGACAGATCTCACAGGACAGATCTCACAGCACAGATCTCACAGGACAGATCTCACAGCACAGATCTCACAGGACAGATCTCACAGGACAGATCTCACAGGACAGATCTCACAGGACAGATCTCACAGCACAGATCTCACAGGACAGATCTCACAGGACAGATCTCACAGGACAGGTCTCACAGCACAGATCTCACAGGACAGATCTCACAGGACAGATCTCACAGGACCTGACGCCTAGCCGATAGGCCGGCGTGACGAGGCCTTATTTTTTTATTTATTTTGTTGTTCTTGATCACTCTTTCAGCCTGAAGCTCGTTAAAACTAAATTCTGACCAAACCTAAATCCTGAATCTGCCAATTAGTCATGTCTCCGCCTCTCTTCCAAAACCTGCATCTACTGTACAGCAATGCTTATTCCACACAAAAAATAAATAAGTAAATAAATAAATTGGATATCATCATTATGCCAATCATTTAAATCTAAAGGCGGCCATTGTACACCGCACATGGTTGCACGCTGAAGGTTGCCACGGAAACAAATCAAACCGGCACAGGTACGTTAAAAGGCCTCCCCTGTGTTCCAGTAAACAGGCGGTTTTCCGTCCCTCATGTGAAAAATCTCGGCTGTGATGAGGCCTGCGGTGGGCTTCCCATAATGGGAGCGCCGTATCAACAATTCATAATTCCTGAGGCCTGGAACTGTCGGGAACGTTTCAGACGAGCCCTGCACCACGCCCCCCCCCCCCCCCTCCCCCAACCCACGCATCCTAAAATACACCGGAACTCCACAAACCAGAGTCCACAGTGGCATAGCACCTTCAAACCCCAATTTCAGAAACCCCCACCTTTAACTCCCCCCGCACCCCCCGGTCACGAATCACATCCCTTCGAGAGCCGTAGACGGGGTGCAGTCGCAGATATCAGGGGGAGAGAGACGCCTTCCTGCGGTAACCCTGACCACCGTCGGTTACTTATCTCACTCTCAGTACAAGAGTGGGACAGAAGGAGAGGGAGGAGAGAGAGAGAGAGAGAGAGAGAGAGAGAGAGAGAGAGAGAGAGAGAGAGAGAGGGAGAGGGTAAGAGCTGAGACCTACCTCTCAGTAATCCACTGGGGTAGCTTGAGAAGGAGTCGAAGATGCTGTTGGATGCCATGCCTCCGTGTTTGGGGCGGGCCTGCCGGGTGTCGGGACGCGGAGACCCCCCACCCCCTTTGTTTTCTCTGGCGTTGTCCTCGTCAGCACCGGCCCCCCCCTGGATAAAGGGAACAAGGGGAGAGCTCGGAGCCTGTTTTTCTGCGACCCAAGAATTTGGGTTTTTCAACCACCGCAGGAATCTGTAGCCACAAGCCCGAGGAGACGGGAGGAGAGGAGAGGAGAGAAGCATATGCTCACAGCATCAGGAGCTTGAGACGGAGAGAGAGATGGAGAGAGAGAGAGAGAGGGAGAGAGAGAGAGAGAGAGGGAGAGAGAGAGAGAGAGAGAGAGAGATGGAGAGAGAGAGAGAATGAGGGATGTTGTAGCTGCATTGAGCAGAAAGTGTCTCAGGGATTGCACGCGACAAAGCAAAAAAAAGAAAAAAGAAACCCAAACTGGACTCACCGAGCGAGCGAGCGAGCGAGTCCCCGTTGGTCCTGCCTCCTCTGGCGGTGTGCAGCGAAGCCGCTGCGTTTTTTGGGGTTGAGGTTCTGGTGGCCCCTGTACGCCTGCACCGTCTGTGGTCCTGCAGTGGTGAACGCAAAGGCCTGTCGGGAACGTCGGCTCCTGAGTACGCCGCGTCGAGAAGTTCCTCCTGCTGACTGGCAGCATTCAAGTCACATGTCCCGTGAGGTCACTAATCCTTCCTCCCTCCCAGCCTCTCTCTCTCTCTCTCTCTCTTTCTCTCTCTCTTGCTCTCGCTCTCACTCTCTCACACTCTTTCTCTCAGCGTCTGTGTTTTTCTCTGTTCTTTTCCTTTCCGCATCTCTCTGTTCTCATTGGTTATCAAAGTTTTTTGGGTCTCTCTCTCTCTCTCTCTCTCTCCCTCTCTCTCTAACTCTGTGGCCTACTCCACTCACACAAGGAAACTTTCAAGTGGCGACTAAACAAATTTGAAGAAGCTGAAATGCTCAACCTTGCATTAAATGAAATGAGCGAGAGAGAGAGAGAGAGAGTGAGAGAGGGAGCGGGAGACTTGAGAGGCGGAGAAATGGTTTTTGGGGTTTGCCGCCAGAATGAAGAGAGGGAGAAAGAGAGGAGAAGAAAACCTACAGTGTGTGTGTGTGTGTGTGTGACTCAGTGCGCATCTGTGTTTGTAAGCACTGGTGGTTTTGGGCCTGCAAACCAACTCTCCACCCTCACTTACCACTTGATAGTATCATAATCTTAGCCTCATTAGAAGCAGCAGTGCCAACCCTTATATTCCCCTATCTCTCTCACTGTCTGTCTCTCTCTTTCTCCCTCTCTCCCTCTCCCAATCGTTCTCTTTGTCTTTCTCTCTCTGTCTCTAACTGTCTGTCTTTCTCTTCCCCTAACCTCTCTTACTCAAACATGGAGGTGAACTATACCCGACAGCTATGCCTGTCAGAGACCTTTCCACGTAGAAACATTCAATGTTCTTCAACTTTTTTTGGGTGGAGAATTCAGCACAGTGGGAGGACATTTCCACACCTTTGAAATATTGTATTTATTAATGTATTTATTTATTTAAGTGGGCCAGACCTGTGAGTCAAATTCACCAGCGTGTCTCTTGTGTAGTAGAAGTAGAGAGTAAAACCGTCTGATTCAGAGGTTTTGGGATGGCATCTTTCAGAAAGCATTCACTAAGTGGGCAGATGGAGCACAGACCAAAGTCTCCTACTTCTTAATTCATTCTGGTCTAACAATGACCAATTGTGCACGCGTTCATAATCAATTTGTTAAAAGTATGAGTAGGTCTGAAAGTGTAGCATTATTGTAATGAGTAAAATATGTGATGGAGGATTCATATTAAAAAAACATTCTCGCTAATATGTGCAATCTTTTGTTAATTATGTTTTATTCAAAACATATATTTTACGTAACAAACAATAAATAAGTAAGCCAATAACAACCAAATTGAAATATTTCTGGACACAGACGTGTTCGAGTCATGGAAACTAACACTTGCACCTGTTCTTTTTTTATTTTAACCACTTAAACCGGATTTAACCTGATTGTGGTTTTCACACCTTTTCAATACCTTTATGTTTTGGTCTGTAAATCAGGGGTGTTTTTTTCCAGTAAATATATGAGGCCTGAGTGAACTACATTAATGTGTATTTCATAAATAGCCTACATATACATAGATGTATCCTTTGTTTATAAACTTTTTTATGTTTGCCTTTAAATTGTATGGACCAAGTAATTCATATACCAAGTTTTTAGTTTTTGCATGTAGAGAGACAGAGCTCAAAGCATAGCTTTGAATGTCAGTGTGTGTGAGTATGCTTGTACATGTGTTTGTTTGTGTGTGTGTGTGTGTGTGTGTGTGTGTGCATGTAGGTGTTTGCATTATCCATAGTAATTAGTACCCCATAATCTGACGTGCCCAAAACCATAGGTGTTTAGCTATGTCCCCAAAGTCGTGATGTTTCTGTTGGACTTCCTCGGGATTGCGTTTATTGCGTTTATGCACCTGTGAATCGATCTGCACGTTTTTTTTCGGTGGCTTGTGTCCAAAGGTGCTGTTCAGAATTTTACCAGCCTTCCCACTGCGAGGAGGGATCCAGGTTCTAAGCACACGGAGGCGCCTTGGGCCCGTTCTGATTTAAACCCTTCAGTTCGTACCTGTATCGTACAGGGTATTATCCGGGTACGCTCTAATAGACCTGTTTACACTTGCGTGTAGGGCCACACACCTGGCCCAGTTATCGCTACACCGCAGTGAGACGACCGTGACACCACGTTCCTGATTGCGTGTGAGCGACGGCTGTGTTACCGTGGAGACGCAGGTGTGACCAGAAGGACGTCAGGTTTCTCTCTTCCTGCTGTAGTCGTGTAGGCCGAGCAACCTTATTCCTGTAACCAAGGGAACCAAAACCATTGTCTGGCCAGTGGCTACTCCTGAGTGTGTGTGTGTGTGTGTGTGAGTGAGACTCCTCTGTACCAATCTGATTGCTTCAATATGGGCTAGGCTGAGACTAAACAGCCAGGCAAACACACACACACACACACACACACACACACACACATACACATACACATACAGTATGCATACACAGACTCACAGACGTACGTACAGACACACAACACATACACACACTCACTCACACACACACAAGCAAAGAAACACTTGCGCACTTAAAAATACATGTACATATACACAACCCTCATCTTACTGCATACAGTACGGTCACCATACGTGTAAACATACATGTACACAGACTCTCAACGCACCGCATGTAGTACGGTCACCATACGTGTAAATGTACATGTACACAGACTCTCAACGCACCGCATGTAGTACGGTCACCATACGTGTAAATGTACATGTACACAGACTCTCAACGCACCGCATGTAGTACGGTCACCATACGGGTAAACATACATGTACACAGACTCTCAACGCACCGCATGCAGTACGGTCACCATACGGGTAAACATACATGTACATGTACACAGACTCTCATCGCACCGCATGTGGTACGGTCACCATACGTGTAAATGTACATGTACACAGACTCTCAACGCACCGCATGCAGTATCGTCACCATACGTGTGAACATACATGTACACAGACTCTCATCGCACCGCATGCAGTATCGTCACCATACGTGTGAACATACATGTACACAGACTCTCATCGCACCGGCGTACGGTGCACTTTCACACAGCCACGTGTGTGCAGAGCTCTGCGTGGGTTTCTGTTACAGCTGAAGCTCGGGGTGACTGAAGCTTTTTTCACAAAGGAAACAGAACAAACACGATTCAGGCGCGGCACATTATGTGCGCTAAGCTCCTATTTGCAATAAACGGTGGGTCTTTTTCTCACTATGTGTTTCAAAACTTTGAGTAGAACTGAGCAGAGGGATTGCCCTGTGGCAATGCAATAATCTGCTCATAGTCTGTATGAAATCACTCTTTTGTTGCAGATATGAGGAATCTGCACACCTACGTATTCACCTGCAGGGTGGATTTTCTACCTCTTGCTCAGGCGTAAATAATATGTGAGCACTGCTAAAAGTGGCAACATGAAAGGAACGGTACTGGGTTTTTAAAATTATTATTATTATTATTATTATTACGAATATATATTTAATATTCAAATGGAGACTGCATTGTTTTGCGTGTGTGTGTGTTTTATGTAAACAGCATCTGTTTTACATTACAGTCCGCTCCAATGCCACTGTGCACACGGTCATGAAATAAAATCTCAAAGCATCCCTTGTGGCTTATTTTACTTTTTTTTTCTTCTATTTTTAAGAATGTTTATCAAGCCCCTGTATTTAAGTTTAATTTAACTTCTGTTTTTGGAGGAGGGGGGGGGTGGGCGGGGGGTGGTGGGGAAACCACGCTGACTTAATCACAGCCATGGGTCACCCCCCCCAGCCTTTGGGCGTGGCCCCTGAGCCAGAGATGCAGGGAGTGTGGTGGTGCGTTGGGCTGCAAAGGGTCTTATTTTGTGGTTTAAAAATTGCAGTGGTGTCCATATGTTCCCCATAAACGTGGAATGCAGCGTGGGACTGTTCGGGGGGTGGGGGGTAATAAAGCACTCGCTGCCACTATCACACGCGCTCAGACGAGGGGCCACCCCTCCCTCTACCTCGCGTCACCTTACGCTCACTACAGACTGTCTCGCTCGCGGTGGGGGGGGGGGGGGGGTCATCGCAGGTTAGATGCTGGGCCCATATCGCAGGTTAGATGCTGGGCACATATCGCAGGTTAGATGCTGGGCCCATATAGCAGGTTAGATGCTGGGCCCATATAGCAGGTTAGATGCTGGGCCCATATAGCAGGTTAGATGCTGGCCCCATATCGCAGGTTAGATGCTGGGCCCATATCGCAGGTTAGATATACCGGGCCCATATAGCAGGTTAGATGCTGGGCCCATATAGCAGGTTAGATGCTGGGCCCATATAGCAGGTTAGATGCTGGGCCCATATCGCAGGATAGATACCGGGCCTATATAGCAGGTTAGATGCTGGGCCCATATAGCAGGTTAGATGCCGGGCCCATATAGCAGGTTAGATGCTGGGCCCATATCGCAGGTTAGATGCTGGGCCCATATAGCAAGTTAGATGCCGGGCCCATATAGCAGGTTAAATGCTGGGCCCATATAGCAGGTTAGATGCCGGGCCCATATAGCAGGTTAGATGCTGGGCCCATATAGCAGGTTAGATGCTGGGCCCATATAGCAAGTTAGATGCCGGGCCCATATAGCAGGTTAGATGCTGGGCCCATATAGCAGGTTAGATGCTGGGCCCATATCGCAGGTTAGATGCTGGGCCCATATAGCAGGTTAGATGCTGGGCCCATATAGCAGGTTAGATGCTGGGCCCATATCACAGGTTAGATGCTGGGCCCATATAGCAGGTTAGATGCTGGGCCCATATCACAGGTTAGATGCTGGGCCCATATAGCAGGTTAGATGCTGGGCCCATATAGCAGGTTAGATGCTGGGCCCATATAGCAGGTTAGATGCTGGGCCCATATAGCAGGTTAGATGCTGGGCCCATATAGCAGGTTAGATGCTGGGCCCATATAGCAGGTTAGATGCTGGGCCCATATAGCAGGTTAGATGCTGGGCCCATATAGCAGGTTAGATGCTGGGCCCATATAGCAGGTTAGATGCTGGGCCCATATCACAGGTTAGATGCTGGGCCCATATAGCAGGTTAGATGCTGGGCCCATATCACAGGTTAGATGCTGGGCCCATATAGCAGGTTAGATGCTGGGCCCATATAGCAGGTTAGATGCTGGGCCCATATAGCAGGTTAGATGCTGGGCCCATATCGCAGGTTAGATGCTGGGCCCATATCGCAGGTTAGATGCTGGGCCCATATAGCAGGTTAGATGCCGGGCCCATATAGCAGGTTAGATGCTGGGCCCATATCGCAGGTTAGATGCTGGGCCCATATCGCAGGTTAGATGCTGGGCCCATATCGCAGGTTAGATGCTGGGCCCATATAGCAAGTTAGATGCCGGGCCCATATAGCAGGTTAAATGCTGGGCCCATATAGCAGGTTAGATGCTGGGCCCATATAGCAAGTTAGATGCTGGGCCCATATCACAGGTTAGATGCTGGGCCCATATAGCAGGTTAGATGCCGGGCCCATATAGCAGGTTAGATGCTGGGCCCATATAGCAGGTTAGATGCTGGGCCCATATAGCAGGTTAGATGCTGGGCCCATATGGCAGGTTAGATGCTGGGCCCATATCGCAGGTTAGATGCTGGGCCCATATAGCAGGTTAGATGCTGGGCCCATATAGCAGGTTAGATGCTGGGCCCATATCGCAGGTTAGATGCTGGGCCCATATAGCAGGTTAGATGCTGGGCCCATATCGCAGGTTAGATGCTGGGCCCATATAGCAGGTTAGATGCTGGGCACATATCGCAGGTTAGATGCTGGGCCCATATAGCAGGTTAGATGCTGGGCCCATATAGCAGGTTAGATGCTGGGCCCATATAGCAGGTTAGATGCTGGGCCCATATAGCAGGTTAGATGCTGGGCCCATATCGCAGGTTAGATGCTGGGCCCATATCGCAGGTTAGATGCTGGGCACATATCGCAGGTTAGATGCTGGGCCCATATAGCAGGTTAGATGCTGGGCCCATATCGCAGGTTAGATGCTGGGCCCATAACGGCAGGTTAGATACCGGGCCCATATAGCAGGTTAGATGCTGGGCCCATATAGCAGGTTAGATGCTGGGCCCATATCGCAGGTTAGATGCTGGGCCCATATCGCAGGTTAGATACCGGGCCCATATAGCAGGTTAGATGCTGGGCCCATATCGCAGGTTAGATGCCGGGCCCATATAGCAGGTTAGATGCTGGGCCCATATAGCAGGTTTAGATGCTGGGCCCATATCGCAGGTTAGATGCTGGGCCCATATAGCAGGTTAGATGCTGGCCCATATCGCAGGTTAGATGCTGGGCCCATATCGCAGGTTAGATGCCGGGCCCATATAGCAGGTTAGATGCTCGGCCCATATCGCAGGTTAGATGCTGGGGCCCATTATAGCAGGTTAGATGCTGGGCCCATATCGCAGGTTAGATGCTGGGGCCCATATCACAGGTTAGATGCTGGGGCCCATATAGCAGGTTAGATGCTGGGCCCATATCACAGGTTAGATGCTGGGCCCATATAGCAGGTTAGATGCTGGGCCCATATAGCAGGTTAGATGCTGGGCCCATATCACAGGTTAGATGCTGGGCCCATATAGCAGGTTAGATGCTGGGCCCATATCGCAGGTTAGATGCTGGGCCCATATAGCAGGTTAGATGCTGGGCCCATATCGCAGGTTAGATGCCGGGCCCATATCGCAGGTTAGATGCTGGGCCCATATAGCAGGTTAGATGCTGGGCCCATATCACAGGTTAGGATGCTGGGCCCATATAGCAGGTTAGATGCTGGGCCCATATAGCAGGTTAGATGCTGGGCCCATAATAGCAGGTTAGATGCTGGGCCCATATCGCAGGTTAGATGCTGGGCCCATATAGCAGGTTAGATGCTGGGCCCATATCGCAGGTTAGATGCTGGGCCCATATCACAAGTTAGATGCTGGGCCCATATAGCAGGTAGATGCTGGGCCCATATAGCAGGTTAGATGCTGGGCCCATATCGCAGGTTAGATGCTGGGCCCATATAGCAGGTTAGATGCTGGGCCCATATCACAGGTTAGATGCTGGGCCCATATAGCAGGTTAGATGCTGGGCCCATATCGCAGGTTAGATGCTGGGCCCATATCGCAGGTTAGATACCGGGCCCATATAGCAGGTTAGATGCTGGGCCCATATAGAAGGTTAGATGCTGGGCCCATATCGCAGGTTAGATGCTGGGCCCATATCACAGGGATTAGTCTGCACATTTAGCTCATAGTGGTCGAGGTTACAATATACAGTGCCCTCCACTATTACTGGCACCCCTGGTAAAGATGAGTAAAAAGGGTTATAAAAAATTCACCGAATGGTGATTTAGCTTAATCTCACACTGAAAAAATGAGAAAAATCCAACCTTTAATTGAAGTAAATTTAAAAAAAATCCCTCATAAAGAAATAATTATTTTTAACAAAACCATGTGTGCCACAATTATTGCCACCTCTGCATTTATATATAGAATAAAGTAATCATTTTTAATATTTGGTCACATATCCTTTGCATGACATGATTTCCTGATGTCTATGACCCAACAACATCAAAAGACTCTTGATATCTTATTTTCTGGTACTCTTACAAGTGATACTATATCAGTGGCCCTGCTCTTTATGAACGTATGCTCTGGTCTCCTTTCTAAAGAAATACGTCAGAAACGAGACGGCAAACCGCCAGAGTCTGTCTGAACCGAAGTGTTTTTAAACCACCATTACACACACACACATGCGATCTGCCCAAAAATACACCTTCCAGGCCAAATACTCACATTTGTCATTTTTTCGGTCCTGGCCTTTGGGTTAGGAGGAAGGAGGAAGTCACTGTGACCTTGTACCACTTTCAGACGGCACGAGTCGCAGTTCCAACGGTGATTACAATTTTTTAAATAACCATGAAAAAAAACCATGAGCTGGAATTCAGGCATTTCTGCGGAGAACGGCCCCGATGTTCTTTAGGATGCCATGCGCTCTGAGCCCACAAAAAAACTTTATATGTGTGTGCGTGTGCGTGTGTGTGCACGTGTGTGTGTTTGTGTGTGTGCATGTTTGTGCGTGCCTGTGTGTGTGTGTGTATGTGTGTGTGCCACGCTCAGCAAACTACACCTCCCGCGGGGGCAGTTTCATATAGTTTTTCAGGAGTTTGGGCGTTGTGTGTGTGTTGAATTAATTGTGTGTGTGTGTGTGTGTTTGTGTGTGTATGTGTGTACAGTATGTGTCTATGTGTGTGTGCGCACATTTGTGTGTGTGTGTGTGCTGTGTGGGGTCGGGGATGGGGGGGGTTAGGAGCAGCCAGAAAACTATGACTTGTCACCATGGACAGCACAGTCAGCACCCATGCACCTTGTCAATCACGCAAAGAGACTCGGGTCTGCAGTCCAGGCCCCGCCCCTTTCAAAGCTGTGGTGTGACAACGGGAGTCTTAACGAGCCTCTGTCCCTCACACATGATTCTGAACCTCATCTAAAGAAAGCCGCCGCTAGACATTTTGCAGAAGTGGACAGACCTGACCACTGAAACATACGCGTCTTGTGCCTGTTATGTAATCTGTCTGCATATGAAAAATTAAAGAGAAAAAAAAAAACATCTGAGGAAAACCGTTGAGTGTCGCAACATGAACAAGCAAACTGCATACCTCCTGAGAAAGCTTTGTGTCATAGTTTATTTATTATAATTTATTTATTTCTATATGATATGCACTTGTCAAAAAAAGCATGTCAAAAGAGCATTCTTTCAATATTTAAGCATTTGCTGCAATGACACAAAAAATAAATAATTAATTAATAAAAAATATGAAACCAAAAATGATATGACGATATTACCTGTGCTACACAGTAAAATGTTCAGTGATAAATCAAGTCTTACATATGGTCCCTATTCATTGTGGGAGTTGAATTAAAGCTGGAAATTGTATTGTATAAGTACAAACACCTTACCTGTACTATGTATGCACACCTAACCTGTACTGTGTGTATATATAGTACAGGTAAGGTGTCTGTACTTACAATGAACATTTTTAAATGAACTTTCTTTTTTTTGGTTTGGGAATTGAGAGAAAGTGGACTACACCTGGTTTTAAACATTCTATAGAGCAGAGGTGTCCAATCTTACCCGAAAAGGGCCAATGTGGGTGCAGGTTTTGTTTTAGGCCAAGCACTAAGACACCTGATTTAACTGAAGACCATGATTGGTTAATTAGGTAAATCCAGTGTCAAAGTGCTGGGCTGAAACAAAAACCTGCACCGACACCGCTTTTCGGATTAGATTGGACACCTCTGTTATAGACCTAACTTTCTCCATGAAAACCTATAGATTCCCTGGATATATTGGTAATCTGTAATTGTTAATGGAAAAGTATGACACACACAATCATGCACACAAACACACACACTCACACACACACACACACACACACACACACACACACACACACACACACACACACACACACACGCACGCACACTCACACACATGGACACACACACTTATCAGTCAATGCCCAAACTCCTGATAAAGCACATGAAACAGTGGTTGAGCGCAGCTCTTTGACGGACAGAGCTAGCCCTGCTGCATACCTGCGGGGGCTTCCTGGAACTTCTGTCCAATCAGACGCTTCCCCTGCCAGCTCTAGGCCCCGCCCACCTATCTGCTTCTTAACAGGCTTCCATCTCTGCTATTCTAGTGCCTCGCGAGGGCATTATCAGATCTCTGCTCATCTCTGCCCCACTGGCGGACTCAGGGGGGGCAGGGGGGGCGACTGCCCCCCCCTGGTCCCACCCCCCGGTTGAAAACGTTGCGCTTAAGTGCCCTCTTGAGTGGCGAAAACGAGAGTATGTGCCCTATTGGCTGCCCTTCACATAGGAAAACATAGCAAGAAAATACAATAACATGTCTTAATGAGTGCTCTATTAGTGGATAAAATGTGATGCAGTGCCCTATTGGTGCCCTTCCAATTGTCTAAACTTGACAATCCCTATGGATGCCCT
>CM056378.1:40446286-40713933 GCA_029718625.1 Synaphobranchus kaupii
GTTTCTGAGTGTACTGTTACAGTGCGTCTCTCAGTGTGCTGTTACAGTGCGTCTGAGTGTGCTGTTACAGTGCTTCTTTGAGTGTGCTTTTACAGTGCGTCTCTGAGTGTGCTGTTACAGTACGTCTCTGAGTGTGCTGTTACAGTGCGTCTCTGAGTGTGCTGTTACAGTGCCTTCTCTGAGTCTGCTGTTACACTGCGTTTCTGAGTGTGCTGTTACAGTCCGTCTTTGAGTGTGCTATTACACTGCGTCTTTGAGTGTGCTGTTACAGTGCGTCTCTCAGTGTGCGGTTACAGTGCGTCTGAGTGTGCTGTTACAGTGCTTCTTTGAGTGTGCTGTTACAGTGCTTTTCTGAGTGTGGTGTTACAGTGCATCTGAATGTGCTGTTACAGTGCTTCTTTGAGTGTGCTGTTACAGTGCGTCTCTGAGTGTGCTGTTACAGTTTGTCTCTCAGTGTGCTGTTACACTCCGTCTTCTGAGTGTGCTGTTACAGTGCATTTCTGAGTGTGCTGTTACAGTGCTTCTCTGAGTGTGCTGCTACAGTGCGTTTCTGAGTGTGCTGTTACAGTGCGTCTCTCAGTGTGCTGTTGCAGTGCATCTGAGTGTGCTGTTACAGTGCCTCTTTGAGTGTGCTTTTACAGTGCGTCTCTGAGTTTGCTGTTACAGTGCATCTCTCTGACTGTGCTGTTACAGTGTGTCTCTGAGTGTGCTGTTACAAGTGCGTCTCTGAGTGTGCTTTTACATTGCCTCTCTCAGTGTTCTGTTACAGTGCGTCTCTGAGTGTGCTGTTACAGTGTGTCTCTGAGTGTGCTGTTACAGTCCGTCTTTGAGTGTGCTGTTACAGTGCGTCTCTGAGTGTGCCTGTTACAGTGCGTCTCTCAGTGTGCTGTTACACTCCGTCTCTGAGTGTGCTGTTACACTGCGTTTCTGAGTGCTGTTACAGTGCATCTCTCAGTGTGCTGTTACAGTGCGTCTGAGTGTGCTGTTACAGTGCTTCTTTGAGTGTGCTGTTACAGTGCTTCTCTGAGTGTGCTGTTACAGTGCGTTTCTGAGTGTGCTGTTACAGTGCGTTGTTACAGTGCGTCTCTCAGTGTGCTGTTACAGTGTGTCTGAGTGTGCTGTTCCAGTGCTTCTGAGTGTGCTGTTACAGTGCTTCTGAGTGTGCTGTTCCAGTGCTTCTGAGTGCTCTGCTGTGTGTGTGTTATACCTGTGTGTGCCGTGCTGCTGTGTGTGTGTGTGTGTGTGTGTGTGTGTTTGTTTGAGGGTCTGTGGTATTGATGTTCCCAGCTGATCTCAGCTGTTTTGACTCCATAGGGGACATCTTCGTGGCCAAACGGGATGGTCTGCTGGACCCCCTGCCCCCCGCCCCAGGGTGCCCCCGCTCCTTCTCCGCCCCATATGCGTCTCTGGAGGGCATCGCGGAGGGAGGGCGGGGGAGGAGGACCCCTGCGGCTGGGGCTCGGGTACCCCTCCTGCGGGCTGTACGAGGACCCCACAGCGGAGGACTTCCAGGAGGCACTTCGGGTGGAGAGCTACATCCTGGGCCTGATTCCAGCGCCGTGTACTCCCCCTGCGGCCCGGCAAGCCGCGCACCACCCTGGGGCCCGAAACACGCACCGTGTCCCGGCAGAGCAGCCTGCGGCGCAAAGAGGGGCCTTCTCGCCTCGAAAACCCGCAACGTATCGCCCGGCCCTGCCGGGACCAGATGGCTCCCCCTGGGCTTTCCGGGGGCTGGAGGAGGAGCGGGGCAGTGGGGAAGACTGCCTGCCCCCGATGTATCCCCTCGACAGACCCACTGCCCTGGACTATTCCTGCGGGGGGCCGGACCCTAGCAGCAGCGAGCCCGACTCGCCTAAGCACCTCCCCGACTCGCCCCGCACTCCGGTTGCCCGGGCGACCAGCTGGTGAGCGCCCACTACATCCCCCGCCCAGCCCTGCCGCGCCCCTCCCGCCCACCCTCCTCCGCCCTGCCCACCGTGCCCCCGGCTCCGCCAAGCCTCACCGGACTCCTCTACTCCCCGGACCGGGCCCACCCACTGCCAGGTCCCGGGCGCCACCCAGGAAGTGCCGCGGCATTGAAGCGGAGAGCCCCGCCACCAGGAAGGCGGGCCGGCGGGCGGGCCGCTCGCAGTCGGAGGAACAGCCTCCTGGGACAGCGCGGCGGGGAGCGCAAGTACAACACGGTGGAGCGGGACGGGGGGGCGGGGCTGCCAGGCCCGGCCCCGAAGCCACAGCCGGGGAGTCTGGGATACCGGCGCTGGCGCTCCACCCAGGAGCTGAGCCAGGACGAGGGCGAGCCACCGGGAGAACAGGCCGGCCGGCGCCCACGGAAGCCCCGCCCCTCCCCCACCGCCCCTACCCCTACCTCCTATGCCCCGCACACGCACGCTTACCGCCACAGTGAGGGCCCGGAGCTGGCAGCCCCCTGCAGGGCGGAGGAGGCCTACACCGTTCCAGCCACAGGCGAGTCGGAGAGCAGTCTCAGTGAGGGGCGATTCACCGGGCTCCAGCTCCCTCTCCACCGACTCCGACGAGAGTGGCGGGTTGGTCTGGCCCCCAGCAGCTGCCCCCCGCAGCTCGCCGCTGCCACGCCCCCCCGCCCCGCCCGGCGGCCCCACCCAGCCTAAGGCCTTCGTGAAGATCAAAGCCTCCCACGCCCTGAAGAAAAAGATCCTGAGGTTCCGGACCGGCTCCCTTAAAGTCATGACTACAGTCTGAAGCTCTGAACCCCGCTTCTTGAAGGTCACAGTGCCTACAACTCCCATCATCCTCTACTCATCCTTTGTTGAGATTGATGGGGGAGTGGACCAGAACGTGGGGGAGTGGACCAGACCTTTCATGTGAACTACCCCTTCTTCAGTAGTGGCGTGATGTCAAAAGTGTGCCATTATTCAGCATCCAGGATACCCACTGCCCCTTTAAACTGTCCTTGCAAGACTAATTCTAGTGATGGAACTACATGTGAATCCCATATGACACTGCCAAATATTAAAAGATTAGGATTCAGTGGAATCGGTGGAAATATGTTTTTCAAGCTTGACTTTCTCTTTACTAGTGTGTCTAGCAATTTCACTGGTATTGCTAAGAGATTTACTAGTTCTCTAAAGGTACAGTTGAAGTTGGATGTTTACATACACTTAGGTTGAAGTCATTACAATTTATTTTTTACTACTATAGTGTTGACAAGTCAGTTAGGACATCTACTTTGTGCATGACACAAGTAATTTTTCCAATTATTGTTTACAGACAGATTATTCCACTTTTAATTCACTATATCACAATTCCAGTGGGTCAGAAGTTTACATACACTAAGTTGACTGTGCCTTTAAATTTTTTATATTTGGTCGCATATCCTTTGGCTTTGCATGCCATGACTTCCTGATGTCTGTGACCCAACAACATCAAAAGACTCTTGATATCTTATTTTCTGGTACTCTTACAAGCGATACTATAACATCTCTGTATTTGAATGGATCTCTATGGAAATTTGGGGGTGGGACTAGATTTATCTGTAAATTATGCTGGAACCGTATGGAATACATGATTGGTAAAAAGCCATCAAGGGTCTGAGGTATCAAACGAGCCTCAAATCATCACTCTGCTGCCAGATATGCAGTAGATATGGATAGATCACTTTAAGGAGAAGAAACCCTTCAAGTTATCCATCCATGTGTATTGTATTTCTGGCAGCAGAGTGATGATTTAAGGCTTGTTTGATACGTCAGACCCTTGATGACTTACAGCCATTTAGCCAACCACGTGTTCCATACTGTTCCAGTGTAATTTACATCTAAATATAATCCCACCCCCAAATTCCCATAGAGATCCATTCAAATGCAGAGACATTATAGTATCTCTATCTCTAAGAGTACCAGAAAATAAGATATCAAGAGTCTTTTGATGTTGTTGGGTCACAGACATCAGGAAGTCATGGCATGCAAAGCCAAAGGATATGCAACCAAATATAAAAAATTTAAAGGCACAGTCAACTTAGTGTATGTAAACTTCTGACCCACTGGAATTGTGATATAGTGAATTAAAAGTGAAATAATCTGTCTGTAAACAAATTGTTGGAAAAATTACTTGTGTCATGCACAAAGTAGATGTCCTAACTGACTTGCCAACACTATAGTTTGCTAACATGAAATCTGTGGAGTGGTTAAAAATGAGTTTTAATGACTTCAACCTATGTGTATGTAAACATCCGACTTCAACTGTATTTCCCACAATTCCATCAACAGAGTAGCCCCAAATTCACATTAATTTGATTGGTGCAGCAATAAAAAAATTATCCCCAATATCTTATTTGTGCTTAAATATCCCTGAAGACTCGTGGAAAGTGTGGGACCCCAGCTGAGTCACGGCGGTATATCCATACGAATCTGCTCCAGTGCGGTCAGCACCGCAGAGAATGTTCTGCATTCTCCCTCCTCCCAGCATGCAACGGGCCGACTGGCCCGTGCGTTCCGGTGTGTTGCCACACCTGTAGATCCCAGTACCTGCCTGTGGCCTTGTATTTGTGAATGAATGTAGCCTGTAAATAAAATATTACCTCAACCCGTGTAGGTTAGCTGGAATGAGCTATGGTGGGGGGGGGGGGGGGGGGGATTTAATGAATCAACTTTGCCTGCAACTGTAACCTAGACAGCACAATGCTGAGCATTTACTATAATCTGTGCCAAATTTAGATGCTGTGGTGGGGTGGGGGTGGAAAAATCTATTTCCATTCAGTCAATTCTGGAAATGAATTGACATTCAGTTCATTAGGTGACATAGGTGAGTAATGTTCTTCAAGGGCTTTTCAGGTAATTAATTGAATTTCGCTTTGTTTTGTGAATTGACTGAGCTGAAGTGGAATTGAACCCCTTGAATCCCTGCTGTCCAGCGATGAACACGAACAGGTAAGACACACAGGTGGACCCAGTGGCATGCTGGGATATAAGTGCAGGAGGCAGCAGCCCCGCATCTTGGCACACAGCACCAGCCTGGCATACCTCCGAAAGGGCCCAGAGCATCAGCCCCCCGCCCCCGGAGAGCTAATGAGATAATTAGCCCCAGCTGGGCCTTAATGAGGCACAAGCGACCACCCACACGGCCCTCCAAGACACTCAGCAGTCTCTCTGCCTCCCACAGCTGATCCCAGACCAGTAAATCCAACAGCCAATCCCCAATGTGAGAACTGTTCCAGGATCATGCACACACACACACACACATACACACAAACACATATACAGGTATACACACACACACACATATATACACACATACACGTACACACACCTACATGCACACACACACTCCCAACCACACCACATGTATACATACGAACACATACACATATACAGTACATATGCATATATACACACATACACTCCCAACCATGCCATGCATACTGTGCATATACAAACTGCAATTCCAAAAAAGTTGGGACAGTGTAAAATGCACATAAAAGCAGAAAGCAGTGATTTGTAAATTCTCTTTTACATATATTTAATTGAAAACTACAGAGCCCCTTAAAGGGATAGTTCGGAAGTTTGGACATAATGTCTGAATTACGACTTACCCATGATGTAATTGATTGATGGAAACCATTTTCAGCTAATTCCATGCTGTCCCTTCTTTTGGCCATACACTTGTTGCTCTTCTTTGTTGTTGTAATGTTGTAGTTGACCAGTGCCGGCACTACATTCGTAGGTAACGTAAAGTATCGCTCCGCCGCCGTACTTCCACAGTAAAGGATTCAACGATAGTTTGACTTCAAAAATGATGGTATAAACACTCAAAATAACCCCGATAGACTGTCATCGTATTTTATTTGCTTTGGGTGCACTGTGGAATGTTTAAGTGCGTTTGGTAGTGGATGCTACCGGTTACCATAGAGTTGTGCTAGCATTTGCAACGTGTGTATGTCCAAAAGAAGGGACGGTATGGAATTTGCTGAAAATGCTTTCCAGCAATCAACTACATCATGGGTAAGTCGTAATTGAGACATTATGTCCAAAATTCCAAACTATACCTTTAATCTCTGGGGGGAAAAAAATCTCAACGTGGAAATCCGTACTCTCGTGTTTGCAATCCGTGCGTACAGTTTTGCAATCTGTACTCTTGGTTTTTGCAATCCATACCTACGGGTTTGCAATCCGTATGTACAGTTTTGCAATCTGTAGCCTACTTATGGTTTTTGAGTGAAATAAATCGGGTAAACCGGTGTGGGCCTATACATCTTATAATAATTCACCAAAGAAAGACAGCGCAACTTTAAAAGTAGTCTAATATATTAATAGATTGCATGGTGTGTCCTTCTGCTGAATTTATTAGGCTACTAAGCAATGATAATGGATAATGTGGAAATCCATAGCCTACTACTTTCAGCACCGTGCAATCTATTAAAATATTAGATTACTTTTAAAGTTGTGTTGTCTTTCTTTGGTGAATTATTATAAGATATATACTGTAGGCCCACACCGTTTTTTTACAAGTGATATGGCATTCTAACCCATGGTAGGTTATATCATGAATATTGACACGTAACAACATCCCCTAGCCATGCCGATATTCATGATACCACAGGTTCTTGTGCAATATCGTTTCAAAGCACAACTGAAGTTTGGTAGATGGCCATGATATGAGTCCAAATAGTGGTGAAATATGTTCATTAGTTGCTCTGTGCTCCCCTGGGGTGATAATCCAGAATAGGGTATTTGTCGCTCTCCATTCACTTCTATGGGGCAGCTAAAACGGTCTGAAAATGACACTTCTAGCACGTATACGACCACGAAAGAAGTGAATTCTGTCAATACAAGCAATAGCCAGTCCTTGTACGTATTTTTTTTTTAAATTCAATGGCTCTTTTCTTGCTTTTTCATATTTTATTTGGAAAGTAGATCCGGTAGGTATGCTATGTTCTCGTGCTAGAAACAGCGTTAATACGCCGATGCGTCAGAAACCACTCATTGGTCCAAATTTCCACAGAAGCAAACGTTCCTAGTACTAGTATATATCTATGGTCCGACATACCGACATTTGGGTAATCTGTTCTGGTAGCTTGTTAACAACATTGAAGAAAATAGTACTTTGAAAATAATTTTAATTACACAAAAAAAATATGTAGGAGGACTGGTTATTTTTTGTATTGACAGAATCCGCTTCTTTCCTGGTCGTATACGTGCTAGCAGTGGCGGTTCTAGCTTGTATGGTTCCCCACCCCCCAAAAAATTTTTATGTATATCAGTCTGACACCCTACATACATTTGTTGCACAATTAAATATACAATACATGTCATTATGCACAATGCCCTGGGCGGCTGCCCATGTTGTCCATACTTAAATCTGCCACTGCTTTAGCTGCCCCATAGAAGTGAATGGAGAGAGACAAATACCCTATTCTGGATTATCAACCCAGGGGAGCAGAGAGCAACTAAGGAACATATTTCGCCACTATTTGGACTCATATCATGGCCAGGTAACTACATAACCCAAAGTTCTACCAAACTTCAGTTGTGCTTTAATATTTGTCCCATTTCATCGAGTGTGAATTGTAGCCGTGATACTTTTGTGTCTGACTTTCCAATGAACCCTTTATTTATAGGCCTAAATGGAATTTTTATTTTATTAAAAAAATGTTTTCCTCATTTTGGTAGCCAATTGAACCCCTATTCTAATTAAATTCCCCCTGTCTCTGTCAGTCAGGGTGGTGGGAGGTAGGGCGCCACGTCCTCTTCAGGGCGCAACTCCTCGACTGTGCTTCCAACTCGCCCAGGGCCATTCTGGGCACAGCGATTCTTTTCCGAGCCCCCCCACCCCACCCCACCCCACCCCACCCCACCCCACCCCACCCGGGAGCAGCCACCAATTGCCGCTCCCACAGGGCGCCGGCCTTGCTCGGATCTGGCAGGGCCGGGGATTGAACCCCTGGTCCTCGGGGTGCAACTGCCTGCGCCTTAGCCAGCTGCACCACCACGGTGCCCAGCCGATTGATTTCACTCAAGAACCATACGTAGGCTACGGATTGCAAAACTGTATGAACAGATTGAAAAACTACATACGGATTGCAAACCTGTAGGTACAGATTGCAAAAACCGAGAGTACGGATTGCAAAACTGTACGCACGGATTTTCAACCCGAGAGTATGGAATTCCACGTTGAGATTTTTTGTTTTCCACCACGGATGCCTTGAGGGGCTCCGTAGAAAACAATACAAAGAAAAGATATTTAGGGCCTGATTTACTAAGACCTTTAGCGGGTGCAAAACCATTTAGCACACGCAAAACCAATAACATGACCAATGTATAGGACCACAAATATACACATGCATTCACTTTCACACACACAGAGACATTTACACATGCATATGAACACCTGTAAACGCAAACGTACACAAATGCAAGTATGCGTACATTCACAGAAACGCATACACTCGCAGCACATACGAGCACTTACACACACACACACACACACCCATCGAAAGGGAGAAGAGAAGGTTATGTTTTCATTTTCTCTTCAAAGCTGAATTAAGAATGTTCCCTTCTCTTTGTCCACTTCATAAATCATAAATATATTCTGCGCAGGTCATGGGACAGCTGCGCAGATCTACTGAACTGCGCAGATCAGATGGCGTGGGGGGGGGGGGGGGGGGGGGGGGGGGGGGGGGGGGGGTGCAAAAGCTAAGGAGGCAGGGTGGCCTTTCTCCAAAAGAAGAAAGAGGTTTCTGTAACACCCCCCCTACCCCCCCCCCCCAACCCATTCCATCTGGACACAGTTATAGAGACCAGGAACCTGGAGTATTTCCTGTTGAGAAATGTGGGGGTAGCAGCAAGAGGGGTAAATTAAAACCGAGAAACCGAGAAACCCGGAGCAACAGACAGACGGACGGAGAAAGAGCAGAGCGAGGGAAAAAAGAGAGAAAGGATTGTTCAGCCCCTCCCTCCAACATCTGGCGGTGATTAGAGGCGAGAGAGAGAGAGAGAGAGAAGGAGGTGGGGGGGGGGGGGGGGGGTGTTGTTTGGTTCAGTTGGAGCTCCTGTCTGCAGGGGCAGAGCGCTTTCTCTCTCTCTCTCTCTTTCTCTCTCTCTGTATCAATCTGCTCTGTTCTTCACTCTCCAGCCCGGGTGAGCTAATGCCAATCTCAGAGACGGGCCATTACCTTCTTCTCTCAACCACCCCTAGGGCCCCGCCCACTTACTCTACTTGCACACAAGCTCTCCCTGTCTCTCCTTCTATCTCTCTCTCTCTCCCTCCCCCTCCCTCTCCTTTCCCCCTCTCTCTCTCCTCTCCCTCTGTCCCAAGTGTCGATTAAATGAAATTCCTCCTTATTAATTTCTTCCTTCCCTCTCAACTTCATATTCAACTTGTAATGACTTTATGAATGTGCAGTATTACAAGAGCAGGTTATAAATGTGATAAATGACTTTGCAATGTACACTATTACAAAAGCAGGTTACAAATGTGAGAAATGACTTTATCAAATGATTTCACAGATTTAATTCCTGTCTCTCTCTCTTTTTTTCTCTCTCTCTGCACACTCCATTTATGCTGATACGAAGGAATGCTTTGCGCTTTTTTCCTAATGGATGTGTGCCAGCGATTTCCATTTCAGTGAATCATTGGTCTGAGCGATATAGCTGAATCTGAATGGTACAGAATTTACCCCCCATACCCCAACCCCCCCGCTCTCTCTTCCTGACCATTAAAAAAAATGTGCTTTGGCCCTTTGATAATAATCTCGTACATGCACTAGATACTGTGTTTTGCATATTTAGGACAGGTTTTCAATAGGTATGCATTACTTTGCATATGCTTTTCATTTAAGCGAAAGTAAACTAAACGGCATATAAGTCTGAAAAACATGACTGATATGCTGGGCAAAAAGCATAACATGAATGTGAATGCCATGTACAGAAGGTAGTTTGACAACAAAAGGTTACAGAACAACCAAGTGATGAAAGTGTGTCCTCAGAGTGGATCTACAAAACAAGGTATGTGATGAAGGCACCCATAGGTGGATGGGAGGGAAGTGAACCCCGACTTTGGACAGACCTGTGCCAGAATACAGATTTATTCTCAGCCAATAAGATGTCAGAGGGTGTGGCAATTCTCAAATGTCAGAATGCTTGGTGAGTCCAGAATACCAGAGACGGTAGCAATTCCGGAATGTCACAAAGGGTGGCTATTATGGAATGTCAGAGAGAATTTCTGAAATGTCAGAAGTTGTGGCAATTACCTGGTTGTCAGACAGCATGGGGCTATGTCCAAATCAGACCCCTGTCTATTGCGTCCTGTCTCCTGTGTACAGTGTACTGGCAGATGTGTCCAGTCTAATGTCCACTATTTAGTAGGCGACGTGTAGTACGCAAAAACATATCCTCCATACTATTTTCCAACCGGACTGTGGAAGTGTCGTAAGGCGTCCCACCCTTGCGCGGCCATGTCATGTTTTTTTTGTTGTTATTGAAAGAAAATGTCAGCGAAGCTGCACCTCATTTTTTAAAATGAAGCTGCGCGTCACATTTATGCAACCAAAATGTTCATGTGCTTCTTGAAAACTGTGCTCCCATATATATTCAGTGAAACCCCGGAAGTACGTATATCATACAGGAGTTTTAAGTATACTGCATTTCGAGAAGATTTTGCCAACTTAACGACTTTCTCATCCTGTCTACAAGCCTACTTAATAGTATGGAAGGGTGCTGATTCGAACACAGCCATGGAGAGCATCCCAATACTAAAAAAATGCACCCTCCACTACCACCTACTCTCCTCTGTGCCCCGGAAATAGATCTTTGTGTCCTAATCTAATGTTGCTGATTTCATATTAATTACTTACATATTAATTAATGTCTGAATGTGAACTGCAATGTCAGGTACATTGTATACTGTACATGCAACTACTTGTACTTGAAACGTACTGGCAGTTTTGCATACTTCCGGGTAGGAGACGAGTGGAGTAGAGGAGCGGAGGAAAGGAGGTGAGGAGTGAAGAATATTGGGACGCAGCCATGGTGTTTCCAGAGGGTGTGGCAATCCCTGAATGTGATTGATGTCAAAGGGCGTGGCATTTCCATCCATTATCTAACCCGCTTATTCCTGGACGGGGTCACGAGGGGGCTGGAGCCTATCCCAGCCCATCCTATCCCGCAGGGCACACACCATTCACTCACACACTCATAACTATGGGCAGGGCACACACCATTCACTCACACACTCATAAGTATGGGCAGGGCACACACCATTCACTCACACACTCATAACTATGGGCAGGGCACACACCATTCACTCACACACTCATAACTATGGGCAGGACACACACCATTCACTCACACACTCATAACTATGCGCAGGGCACACACCATTCACTCACACACTCATAACTATGCGCAGGGCACACACCATTCACTCACACACTCATAACTATGGGCAGGGCACACACCATTCACTCACACACTCATAACTATGCGCAGGGCACACACCATTCACTCACACACTCATAACTATGGGCAGGGCACACACCATTCACTCACACACTCATAACTACGGGCAATTTAGTGTCATGGTTTTGCGGCCTGCTCTGTCCATTTTGCGGGCGTTGCCTCCCGAGGCCGCGTGAAGGCACTCCTGTCATGTTTTTTCCCTCTCCGGGGCTAATTATTGGTTACGAGTTGCAGGTGCGCGTCGGCTAAACACTGCAACTCCCTTGCTTTGTGATTTTGTGTCAAACTTTGCCACGCTAAGCCAGGTAACACAGTATAGAATTTCTGGTGACTACTTGTCCTGTCGGCTATATTTCTGAGAGAACACGTGGGACTTGCCTGTAGTGAGTAGCTATCATGAGTGATATCAATAGCCTCATGAAGGAAACGGCCGTTGTGTTCGACCATGACGTTTCGGGGAAGTGATATGGTGTCGGGGTTTTCAATCGCCTTCCGGGCATTGGCAGGCGAGACTGGTTGGGCTGAGGGTCCACTTCTTTCTTTATTCAATAATGCGCTCTCGGACCCCATTAAGGATGCCCTGGCAGTCCTGGAACCGCCCCCTTTGTTCGACGCTCTCGTTTCCACAGCGATTCGAATTGATAATCGGATCAAGGAACATGAGAGAGAGAGGGGTGACAAGAAAGACTACCCTACCCGGTGTACTCCCCATCTTCCGGGTTCCCCTTCTAACTCTTCCACCGTCCAGTCTCCCCTGAGTCAGGACGAGCCCATGCAATTAGATAGCTTGTTTCTATGCGACACCCCGGAATCTCGATCTCGCGGAGATTGGTGTCGTTACTGTCGGACACGTTAAGGCCCAGTGTCCTAAACTAATGAATAAACGGGGGGTCTCACTAGAGGAACGAGGTACCCTAGCGAAACAGAATAGTATTGTCCTCTCCACCTTTCTGCCAGTTCAATTGCTCTGGGATTATCGCTCAGTCAAAATCAATGCGTTTATTGATTCCGGAGCGGTTAATTTTATCGATGCCAACTGGGCCATGGACCTAAAAATGCCAGTTCTGTAACGTTCCTTTCCCATCCTGTCCGTTTTCTGTTTTGCCCTTTCCCTCCGTGTCATGTTTGATTCCCTTTGTCCGTGTTTTCCCCGTTGCTGCAGACTGGGCGTGTTCCTTCCGTTTGTTTCACTCCCTTTCCCCACTCCTGTCTCAGCCTATCTCCTTTCTCCGTTGCAGCATGCATTCCTCACACTTCGCTTGTTCAATCACCCTCGCTTACATTTGCACGCCTTCTTAATTGTTTCCAATCTCACTTCCCTATTTAACCCTCCGGCTGGCTGCTATTCGGGGCCAGTTCGTTAACGTTGTTCGTTTGTATCCTGGTCTTTGAATCCCTGTCCTGTGCATCTAACTTCAGTTTGGTTCTGTCTCGGGGCTTTAATGCTCACTGCCTTCTGTTGTTTGCTATCCAGTCCTGTCTGTTTGCGGTTCTTCCTGCCTGTCTCGTTAACCATCATTCTACTGTTTCTGCCAGTCTGTAGCTGTTCGCGTTTCCCTGTTTGTGTTGCGGTACCCCCGCTCCCACCTGACGTTGCGCCCGCAGCTAGGTGTTCTGCTCCTCCATTCTACTGTGATTCCTGTCCGGCCGTGGCTACCGCCATTGTTACGGTTACGGTTACATCTACTACTGTTGTCCTGCTGCCTCATCCGGGCCAACCCGCGGTCCGCTGCACTTCTCTGCCTTGCCGTATCCAGCCGCTACCCCTACCTCTGCTTCAATTACCTGGTTTCCTGTTACTATTACACCCCGGCTCCCCCTCCTTTACATTTCATGTATTCCATAACCGGTTGTCTGTGTTCTATGTCCTGATCTGCCAAGTCCAGTTCCAGTCCAGTTCCGGTTAGGAACATTTCCTGAGAGACCCGCACAGTCCAGTTCCGGTCTGGAACATTCCAGTGTTCCAGTTTGTCCAGTTCCTGTTTAACCCGATCCAGTTCCTGTCCAGTCCAGTTCCGGTTTGGAACATCCAGTGTCTCGTACCAAGTCCAGTTCCGGTTGGGAACAACTCCGTGTTCCAGTGATCCAGTTCCTGTCCAGTCCAGTTCCGGTTTGGAACATCCAGTGTCTCGTACCAAGTCCAGTTCCAGTTTGGAACAACTCCGTGTTCCAGTGATCCAGTTCCAGTTTGACTATCCAGTCCCAGTCCAGTCCAGTTCCGGTTTGGAACAACCCAGTGTCCCGTACCAAGTCCAGTTCCGGTTTGGAACAACTCCGTGTTCCCGTGATCCAGTTCCAGTTTGACTATCCAGTCCAGTCCAGTTCCGGTTTGGAACAACTCCGTGTTCCCGTGATCCAGTTCCAGTTTGACTATCCAGTCCAGTCCAGTTCCGGTTTGGAACAACTCCGTGTTCCGGTGATCCAGTTCCTGTTTGGTCCGATCCAGTTCCAGTACCAAGTCCAGTTCCGGCTTGGAACATCCTGCTTGCCGTTCAAGTCCAGCTCCGGCTTGGAGCAGATTCAAGGTCCGGAGAAGCTCCGGACTTATTGTGTTTACTGTTTATTATCTATGTACAGCCTGGGACTACCCCAAGCTATAATAAATTGCCTTTTTCTGTCCCTCTTCCTCCTGGTCGTTGCATTTGGGTCCAGCCCGTATTAGGTTCATGACAAGTTCACCGCCTTGCTCAGCCCCGTTTTGCCACGGCTTTCGACGGGCGCTCGTTAGGCACTGGTACGGTTGATAAGACCACGGGGCTGATTTGCATGCATGCATTTTTCAGGGATCATTCGGAGCATATCCAGTTTTTTCTGGTCGACTCCTCGGCTTATCCCTTGGTCTTAGGGCATTCATGGCTAGTGTAACACAGTCCGCACATCAATTGGGGTAGGAACAAAAATACTATCCTCCAATGGGGTTCCCAATGCACCTGACACTGCCAACTGACTTCATCGTCCGCTTTCGGTGGGTGTTGGTACCAGCCGGAGCTTAGCTCAGTCAATGAGACGGTTTCCCGACCAATCAGGTTATGTCTTCTCTCCTCTCAGAAGATAGAGAGGAGAGTTTAGCCTGGGATTCGCTGGCCGACGGAAATACTCCTTGGGATGATGACTCCCTGGACGGGGTCTCTGATTCTGAGATCATGTGGGATTCCAGCCCCCATTCGCCCTCCAGTACAGATAATACCCAGGTTATGGGAGCGCTTGATTTCCCCCTGCCAGCTAACATGCCGTCCGATTATGGGGATCTCTCTGAGGCGTTTAGCAAACAGCAAGCCACTACCTTGCCACCGCATCGACCCAAGACTGCGCCATTAATTTACATCTGGGCACTGTACCTCCTCAGGGTTTTCTATACTCCTTATCGGTCCCGGAAAGTGCAGCCATAAGAGAATACATCAAGGAAGCTCTGGAGTCCGGTACTAAGCATAGGTGGTATAGGCGGTCGCCTAGGGCGCCATCATGCCAGGGGGCGCCAAGCCAGGATTTTTATTTATGTCTTATATTTATATTTATATATATTTCATAGAATACAAAATATTAAAAAGTTGGGCGTCCCCCCCCCCAATTTTCAACATGAAAATTCAACACCAAGACATCTGGTGCACAGCTAGGAATAAAAAGAAAAAAGGAGGAAAAAAGGGGCAAATACAGAGGTATGTCTAATGACTGTGTGTTAATTAACATTTATACAATCAAAGGTATAAAGCTAACTAGCTATTAGGGATGTAGGCTAACGGTACACTCAATTAACGGTAGGCTAGGCTACGATTCCTATCACGATACAGTGGTCACGGTACAGGGAAGGGGTGGGCTCTTCAAAACCATCAGCTGTTTTCGGTATGATTTTTCATTACATGGTTTTTTTTATCTCCATGTTTTAAAAAAAACAATCAGACCAAATGTGGCTCATGTTGCAGTACAGGCTCGTCATGGGGTATAGCCAAGTAGCGAACTACAGCGAGTAGATTTGTTTTAATTTTTTTATTAAAAGCACAAACATACTTATAATCACATTACCTTCATTAGGCAAGAGAGTGATATGATATATAAACTGATATCGCGTCTTAGCCCACTTCCGCCGCATCATCTTACACAGGCGAAAGAAAAACTTGATTATTATATATATATATATATATATATATATATATATATATATGTTAAGGCCATTACATCGGCTCTTGAAATGGATGAATTTGTAGCTACGCGTTTTTTGCGGTAAGAAACAGAAGTCTGATGTTGGGATCTCATGTAGCGCGCAGGAATGTGTATAAAATTAAAAGTAGGATTGTGAATCACAGCTAAAATATTTTTTTTTAAAGTTATTTGTGGAAAAAAAAGTGTTGTAATATAGTTAGTGAAAATATTGTATGTCCTCTAAGAAGGGGTGGTAAATACATGAGAAAATAAACTTGATCAAAACACAAAATTATATGTAAGATTCTAAAATACAAATGAAAATGAGCCAATTACAGTCTTAAGCCCTATTCGGACGGGATAAGTTTTACAGGGGGAGGTGGGGTAATGTAATAATTACCGGAGGAGCTCCGCTATTTTAGTCCCGTCTGAATCTGCCATGTCCGTAACTTTTACGGACTGCGCGCTCCCGCGCCAGTAAAGATTCCAGAGTCTTTTACCTCCTGTTAAATGTCCTGTAAAAATTACCCCAGGTTAAAGCAACCCCGTGCGAATTGACATGTCCGGTAAAATTCTGTTATTTCCTGTGAGAAATTAGTTTTCCCCAGTCTTTTCTCCTGGTTTTTCACGTAAGCTCTATATGCTCTCTTCGGTCCAAGTGCAAGCCACAACTATTGGCTGACTGTCATGGTTTTGAACCCTGTTTCCCTATGCGGTCATTTCCCTCGGTGGCCACGCGAGGGCGCTGCCCTTTCGGTAGATGCTTGCTCTGTCCTGCTGAGTTGGTGGAGCTTCTGTTAAGCGTTTACACCTGTGCGTGGCCACGGAGCTATTTAAGCCTTCCGTTTCCTTCTATCGGGGCTTCGACATTAATTGTTCATTGTTTTGTACTGTGGTGTTTTTGTTGGCTGTGAGTTACTCGTACCGTTTTGGCTACTTGCCTATTTTTAACGTCTCTTTGTTGAGGCAGGGCTTATTTCTTACTGGCTTGGTAGTTCCTTATCTCTTAGAAGTTTGGGACCATAAATCTCTGCTCTATTTCGCCTTGTTGTGCTTTTTCTCCGTGTATGGAGATTTGGGCGATTCTGTTCGGAAATGTAGTTCTGTTCGCCCTTCGGTGCATGTCGTCTCATGGGAGATCGGGCGTTTCGCTTCTACTTAGTTATTAGCTCGTAGAAGTATAGAGTAGCAGTTCTTTGTTCCTTTTTCGCCTTTGATTGGTTTTCTTACTGAGAGACCTGGCGTTTTGCTTCTACTCATTTCTGTGTTACTGTGAGCCAGTGAGTAGCTTTGGTACGTTTATTCCCTGTTTTGTCTCCTTCTCGTGGACTACGTTCCCCTTTGTTGTGAGTCAGGGTTTTTGTTTATATTGAGAGGCTGTCGTGCTATTTTGCGTTGGTCTTTGTTGCAGCTGTCCTCCGTCCTTTTTACCTACGGGACGATTTTGTTCGGCACTATTGTTCTGTTCGTTTTCCGGGTATGTTTCTCCTTGTGTGGAGTTTGGGTGAGGTTGTGGACATGTTTGTGTGTGACTGCGCGTAGCATGGGAACGTTAGCTCTCTGTTCCTTCGCTTCATTACATATTCTTTAACTGAGAGGCTAGGGCGGTTGTTTCAAATTAAGCTTGCGTTAGTCTATTTGGATAGTAAAGTTATGGGACGACAGTGCTCCGTCGGCTCACCTGTAAAATGTTTCTCTCTCCTGGGAGATCGGGTGTTTACCCCTTTGTTTTCTGCATTGGACTGCGAGCCCATTAATCTCGCCATGGAACGTTAAATCTCTGTTCCTGTTCGCCTCATTATATTCCTCATCATAGAGAGGCAGGGCGTTTATTTTCAATTAATCTCGCTTTGGTCTAGCCGGTAAATGTCCGGTGCTGCCTGTCCTGTTCGTTCCTTTCAGTGCCTTTCTCCTTGCATGGAGTTTTTTTGACGATTTTGTTCGGAACTGCTGTTCTGTTTCGTCTTTTGGCGCATGTCTTCCTATAGGGAAGATTGGGCGATGTTGTGGACACGTTTGTGTGTGACCGCGAGTTTGAGAGTAGCCTGGGAACGTTGGATCTGTTCCTTTCGCCTACACTATTACTATCTTATTATTTTGCAGTGTCTGTTTACTGTGTTTTATATTTGTGCCTTTTCGCTACTTGCCCGTTCTTATTTTGTCTCGTTACCGAGACAGGGCGCTTATTATTTCTGGCTGTTCAGATCTCTGTCCTTGCGCTCTACTTGGCGTTTGACAGTGAGCCGGTTAGTAGCGTCTGTAGTGGTGTTTGTTGTTCCTTGTCTTGTCTCCTTCCCTTATCTGCGGGGTTTCCCGCCTTAGTGGCCTAAGGGCTTAATGAATCCCCTTGCTGCGTTTGGCTCCTCCCACGTCACACATCACGCCCCATTACACTGACTTCTAAATTAATGTAACGTTGCCTAAAATAAGACAGAGAGCAAAAAAAAAAAAAAACAGGCTCAAAAGTAGGCTACAGTGGGGCAACGCTTGTGGTAGCTTTAGGTAAGCTGTTGTAGCTATAGCCTTACATACATATTGTTTTTTTTCAAACTAACGTTAATAAAGAGGTGTAATTCAGGATTCTTCACGCTTTTTGTGGACATGTTTGCCATGCCAACATTGTCTCCACATAGTTTTTTTTTTTTTAGCGCCTACATCTTTTCAGTTGCTCCCTGACAGCGATTTTCTACCAGAAGCAATCAGTTTGCAGTGAAGATAAGATCTGTAACGTTGTATGACTCGTGGGGAACATTTTCGGTGTGACGACAACATGGAGTAGACACTCCCATCTCTGTTATTCTAGACGCTGTTTACGGAGATACCTTATCCCGTCCGAATCGGCCATTAACATTACGGACGTCCTGTGGTAATCATTACTTTACAGACATTGTCCTGAAAACTTATCCCGTCCGAATAGGGCTTTCACATGTAAATAAAAAATAGCACAAAGAGACTGAAATGATGAAGGACTATAGCTCATCTTTAATGTACTGGTTTCCATATAAAATTAGATAATGATTTGCTATTATTGTCATGGTTTTCTGCCTGCTTGGTTCTGTTTTCTGGCCTTGCCTCTTGGGGCCACGAGAGGGCGCTCCCTTCTTTGTTTCCCGTTCTCCGGGACTAATTAATTATTTCCTACAGGTGCGCTCCACTCTACTTAAGCTCCGTCTCCTCGTGGCTCTGTGCTTTTATGTCATTCTTGCCATGCTAAGCCAGGTAATGCGGTATTGGATTTCAGGCGACCACTTGTCCTTTTGATTTTCAAAAAAACAAGACTTGCCTGTAGAGTGTTAGAGAATTCAGTTTTTAGGTTTCTGTTCTCCTTCACACTTTATTTCCTGCCTTGGTTTTCTTTTCTTTTCCCTGTCTCGCTACTAGAGCTACAGTACCTTGGTTTCGTGTCGTTTCCGTTTGCCTTTTATTTTAGCTCTTTGAAAGTTATTTAGCTAGAGGCAGTTCTTTTCTTTTCTATTCTCTGCTCGAGTCAATGAGCTTCGCCCTGTTTTTTGGGTTGTTATTTGTTTGGCTTAGGCCTGGAGTTATTTTCCCTTTCTGTTTATTTTTCTCTGCTCCGTTCACGGACTCTCTTTTCCCTTTTAGTGGTTGTTCTCACGCTTCCTGGGACAACTTTCAGATCCCTTTCAGTCGCGTCTGTTCCTCTGAACCCGACCCCTTACAATTATTGGGCATAAATAAAGTTGTGCTCCTATAAGGGGGGGGATTTTTAAAATTATCCTATCCACTAATGTACTGATTAGCCTACCATGGCTTTAGATGTATATGAAAGCATCTCAAATCTCGCCTTTATAGCGCCTATATATATATATCTTCTCCAAAATGTTCATAAATAAAACAAAACATTTTATTTTAGAAAATGGGGGGGGGGGGGGGGGGGGGGGCACCATCTACAGATCTTCCCTAGGGCTACTAAAAGGCTAGGGCCGGCCCTGCCAATGGATTCATCAGACCCTCTGCCTCGCTGGCTGGTGCGGGTTTCTTTTTTGTGGAGAAAAAAAACGGGAGTCTGAGGCCTTGCATTGATTAGAGGGTACTAAATGACATAACTATTAAAAACTGTTATCCGCTGCCACTCATGAATTCCGCATTTGAGCGCCTCCAAGGAGTGTCGGTGTTTACTAAGCTCGACCTCCGTAACGCTTACAATTTAGTGCGGATCCGTGAGGCAGATGAGTGGAAGACAGCTTTTAACACTCACAATGGACACTACGAGTACCTGGTGATGCCGTTCGGGCTCACTAGCGCCTGAAAGACAGAGGGGGCGCTAGTGATGTGCTCAGGGAGATGTTGGAGGAATTCATCTTTGTCTATTGAGACGACAATCTATTTTTTCCGCCAATCTCGCTGAGCACATTGTGCATGTCAGGCAGGTATTGAAAGCACTTCTCAAAGCTCAACTTTACATCAAGGCTGAGGAGTGCATTTTCCATTCTGACTCGGTTTATTGTTTCAGAGGGTAAGCTGTGGAAGTAAGTCCTTTGACTCCCTCCTCGTTAAATTCAATTTGAGATGGGTTTTTCGAGTGGAAGAATACTCAAGATAAAGATGAAGGAAATAGCAGAAGTATAATCTTTTATTAAATGGTCAAATGTTGATTCAACATGGGAAAACCACAAACCTACGCAGAGGATTCAGAATTCCCCGAACAATAACAAACATTAGTTTTTACAATATCATAACTCCTCCTTTACGTTGCTAATACACCAATGATATGTGGTAACACCTTTTCATAATATCTTATTTTATCCAATAACAAATTAGGCAAAACATTAATATGTTATATGACCTGTTCTTACCCTATGCGCTTGGGGGCACTCTTGATCTATCAAATAAAATTGTTTGTGAACTCTCCTCCCACCTGTTCGGTCAGCACGATCTATAAGTACAACTCCTGCTTTGTTATGGAACACAGGAGGAAAACATTCCTGTTTTGACTGGTGTGCTAGATGCCCTCGTCCTTGCTGACAGAGAACTATCCTGCACCCTCTCACAACCCCCCATCTCAGTACTTTTCCACTAGATCTTGACTGTATTATTTAATTATTTATATATTTGCATATGAGGCTTTCTTGGGCCTACGGCTTACTTCCACATTCCCCCCTTTGAGACCCTTCGGTCTCACACTCTCTTGTTGATACTTCGCCTGGTGGTGGAGTTATGTTATGACATTAGTATTGTATGATAAAAATAAACATTTGTAGTTGATTAGTTTCATGCATAATTTACCTAAGTTAATATTTCCTCTAATTAACAATTAACAGATGATCTCTCAAACAGTAAATAAGTAAATAATAAAGAATATCAAAAAGTTAATGAAAAATATCAAAAATTTAATCAAAAATATCAAAAGTTAATCAAAAAGCTACTGTATTTAATGATTTTTAATGATCATCTAATTTTGATTCGCTATAATTATACAAAGATTATATAAAAAGAATTGGATTATACTTGTAATGTCTTCTTCCTCTTCTTAGGAGCCCATATTCTAAGAAACCTGAGGAGAGGTTACTAGCACTTCACTCAGGCGTCTCCTACCTTCTTCGCCCTTTTCCTTAATCTATTTATGTGAAAGAACATTGTCGATGTTCCTTGTTTTCCATGTCTCCTGCCTTCTGTTGATAAAATCATGGATTATATATCTTCTTAACATCTCCCATGCACAGGGGCAGGTGAGTCGTCCTCATCTCTACCCTCGCTTATCCATGGTCCTGCTCCCTCTGTTATTCTTGGTAAATCCTTAACCATGTTTTCCAGGTCCATTGATGACCATGGGGTGTACTTAGTGAGTGGCTGTTGTCTCCCTGGTTGGGGTAGGACTTGCAATGGGGCCAGGAAGGTTTCTTCATCCTCTTCGTCTCCTTCTTCCCCTGGATTGTATCGATCAGGTGCTCTCCTTCTTCTGCCGCTCTCCCTGAGGATTTTGCTGGCACTGTTCTGGATGTCACTACTGATATCGTAGACCTGCTTCAATTCTTGAACTCGTTGCTGCGAGTACCCTCCTTCGCGCAGGAATGCTTGTTCTGCTTTCTTCACCTCCTTTAGGGTTTGTTTTCAGCATTTCCTTCGTCACTTTCTTTTTCTTCCTTATTGCACTTTCATCTGATTCTTCACTATCAGAGGAGCTTGATTCATCTTTGGGAATGGCAGTTGACTTTAGTTTCACTTTTCCTTTGATGTCATATTCTCCTCTCCTTGGGTCTCTTCCAGCTCTTCTTGCTTCTCCTTTCGGTTTCGTTTCTTCTGCTCACATTTCTTCTTAATTTCTTCTTCTCACATCTCACATTCTCACACCTTCTTCTCATTTCTCACATCCCTCTGCTTCTTCCATTGCCTGTTGATATCTGGTGGCACATCCTAGCTTGCTGCTCCTTTCAGATTCACGTGCCCCCAACGACTTGACTGTTTCTTTCTTGCAACTTGTCATTCCCTGATTCTCTGGCCCATCATGAGGTGTGTGGAGGCATGGGAATGGTGTGCTATTATTTCCCTCGTTTCCTCGGCGGTCACTCTGGGCTGTCTCTGATTCTCCTTCCTCTGGGCCTGTTGCTGTAACTTTTGATCTTATTAAAACAGTTTCCAAATTACCTTCTACTTCCAGGGTCCCTTTCACTTTCACCAACTCTGGTCTCATCCTCACAGTAGTCTCAGGCCCCTGGCTCAAATCTTCTTGTTCCCCAGTGCTGTTCAATAGGGGATACAGGCCTGTAGCTCCATTTGCTTCCACTGATGGCAGGTATTGAAGTCCAAAAATACCTTCCTTAGGCCATACCAAGGGACCACCTCTTGTACACTTTTCCCATTTTTTCATAGTCTTCTCATAGTCATATTTCAAGTCTCATAGTTTAAAATAATTCACTCATGCAGGAGAGAGGTGTCTTTAAAGTCTCGCCCTTTCGCGTTTTCAAATCTTTATTTTTCTTTAGCCCATGCAAGCTTATTCTAGTTAACTGAAAGTGAAACTAAAACTGAAACAAAAATAAAAAATAAAAAATAAAAATAAAAACATTTTAGTTAACTGAAATAAAAATAAAAATAAAGTGACTTTTAAACTTTTAAAACTAACTGTAGTGGTGCAAAATGAACTGGAATAAAAATAAAAATGAATCATGAATTATTTTTAGTTTTAGTTTCTGATCCTCTTCCTGATCTGCGATCTGAAATCTGGATTGCATATAGAGTAATTTAAAACATTCAAAACCAATATTAATAATTTACACTTTCCCTCTAAATTAGAAAGTGAAATTAAAAACTAATAAAAAAATAAAAACTAAATAAAAAACTTACAACTATAATAACTTTGCCTCCATGTTTTCTTTTTAAAATAAAAAATAAAAATAAAATAATAAACAATAAAAACAAAAAATATTTTTTTCTTAATTGGTTTTGTTTCTTAATTGATTTTGTTTCTTAATTTATAATTAATTAATTTATTCTTAATTGATTTATTATTATTATTATAATTCAGGGGACCACTCTGTTCTTGGTAGCCACGCCTTTACCTTTAATCCTGTTAGTTCCCACTTAGTGACTGTGACTCGTGTGGCTCCTCCCCCTGAATGCCCCTGTTCAACTTCCCCTTCTACCTCCTCAGTTCTCAATTCCCTCACTGGGGTACACTCCAGCCAAACGGCTCCGTCTGCCCACCAGTCTAAACATATTTCAAATGTTTCTCCTGTTTCTGTGACCTTGGGTAGGGATTTATCAATCCCTGAATGGCAGCACAGAGATTTTACTCCATATAACTGTTCTCATGTTAATTATTCTCCCACTGTATCTTTATTCCTGTATGTTATTGTGTATTCCCACAATAACATACACATAATATTTCCACTTTTCTAGTGGAGTACTATTTATCTAAGTAAAACCCTGTTATTTACATAATTTCCTTCAGCATTATATACAGCATATCCAAAATAACAAATTATCGTATAATGTTAGCACACCACCTTATCTTTTTTCTATTGTTCTCCTGTTACAGTATTGTTTAATCGATTATGTTCAGTTTGATTGTACAACCCGTGCAATGGATCTATTTGTTCTAATTTGATCAATTGAGACATATGTATATACATATAGTACTATTTACAAAAAATTATAACTATAGTATTATTAACAACAGTAAATTATTTGGCCACACAACATAACTTTTAAAAAATAGTTTTTTTTTGTCTTTTAGAAAGATTATTTTCTCACAACACTGTTTCCCTAATTGTCCCTACCGTAATATAGCAGTGGCAGTATCTTTCAACTGCTTCACTCTATTCACCGTTTGTGGCGGACTTTGAAGGGAAAGGCGTCCCTTTACACACAACCTCTACGCGACCCACAATCCGGAATTGCTCTATATTGCTCAAGAGTTGCTCAGAGTTTTTGGTTAGCTAACTTGGAGTTCAGTACTCCCCCACAGTGTTGTCCTAGAGCTCCAAGCCCCCAAATCACAAAATATCTGAGCTCCAAGCCCCACAAAATATCACAAAATATCTGAGCTCCAAGCCCCACAAACAAAACATCTGAGCTCCAAGCCCCACAAACAAAACATCTGAGCTCCAAGCCCCACAAACAAAATATCTGAGCTCCAAGCCCCACAAACAAAACATCTGAGCTCCAAGCCCCACAAAACATCACAAAATATAAAACATCACACTCAGAGATCTTGACACTCAGAGTCACTTCTGCTTATTTCTACTTCATCACAATAATTTTTCTACCTATTTATCCTCTCTATTTTGTTTTTATAATCAATATAATTCAATTAATCCACTCACCCACTGGAGCTCCGTCACCGGTGTAGGACCACACTTGGGGCCAACGGAGTGCGGGTAATTCCTCTCTGCAGACTTTTTTTAAAAAGGTGTCTGCTTACCTCTCACTATTGACCGGTCTCTAACTTGAAGAAAAACACCGCACGCCGTTGGTTCCCTCCTGTATCCCCCCCGGGATCTTGGACTCCTGGCTGGCTCGCCAACTGTGGAAGTAAGTCCTTTGACTCCCTCCTCGTTAAATTCAATTTGAGATGGGTTTTTCGAGTGGAAGAATACTCAAGATAAAGATGAAGGAAATAGCAGAAGTATAATCTTTTATTAAATGGTCAAATGTCGATTCAACATGGGAAAACCACAAACCTACGCAGAGGATTCAGAATTCCCCGAACAATAACAAACATTAGTTTTTACAATATCATAACTCCTCCTTTACGTTGCTAATACACCAATGATATGTGGTAACACCTTTTCATAATATCTTATTTTATCCAATAACAAATTAGGCAAAACATTAATATGTTATATGACCTGTTCTTACCCTATGCGCTTGGGGGCACTCTTGATCTATCAAATAAAATTGTTTGTGAACTCTCCTCCCACCTGTTCGGTCAGCACGATCTATAAGTACAACTCCTGCTTTGTTATGGAACACAGGAGGAAAACATTCCTGTTTTGACTGGTGTGCTAGATGCCCTCGTCCTTGCTGACAGAGAACTATCCTGCACCCTCTCACAACCCCCCATCTCAGTACTTTTCCACTAGATCTTGACTGTATTATTTAATTATTTATATATTTGCATATGAGGCTTTCTTGGGCCTACGGCTTACTTCCACAAAGCTTCAGATGGACCCCAAGAATGTTTCAGCAGTCAGGAACTGGCCTACCCCGGAATCGGTAAAACAGGTGAAGTGATTCCTGGGGTTTGCAAATTTTTATTAGCGATTTATTCGCAATTTTAGCGCATTGGTTGCACCTATTATGGCCCTCACTAAGAAGACTGCGCCTGTGCGGTTTCAATGGAACCCGAAGGCTGAGGCGACTTTCACACAGCTAAAAAAAAGATTTAGCTCTGAGCCCATTCTGACCACTCCCAACCCCTCCCTCCCCATTGTGGTAGAGGTTGATGCCTCTGAGTTGGGGGTATGGGCTATTTTATCCCAGCGTTCGCCCGCTGGTCGTTGTTCTTTGCTCGGTTCAATTTCTAGTTAACTTATCGACCAGGATCCAAGAATGTTAAACTTGATGTGCTCACAGATTTTTGACCGATCAGAGGATGACCGTCCCCCTGAGCCAATTGTTCCCACTGCTCAGATTTTGGCCCCAGTCACGTGGGACATTGAATCCCTAGTGCTAGGGGCCCAGCGATTGCACCCGAATCCGGGTGGGGGACCTCCCAATTGCCTGTTTGTACCCTCCAGGGTATGGAGTCAGGTACTGCAATGGGGACATTCCTCCTGCATTACGGGTCATTCTGGGGTCCATCGGACGATGGATTTCCTGTCCAGGCAGTTTTGGTGGCCTGGTATGGAGAAGGATGTTCGGGAGTTTGTTGCGACTTGTGCAGTCTGCGCCCACAATAAGAATTCACAGCTCCCACCTTCTGGGCTTTTGCTCTCTTTACCCATCCCTAGCCGTCCTTGGAGCCATGTCGCCTTAGATTTTATTACAGGTTTGCCTGCATCAGATGGCAACTCTGTTATTCTGGTGGTCGTGGACAGATTTCCGAAGGCGGCGCATTTTATCGCGCTAACCAAGTTGCCATCAGCACTGGAAACCGCACGCTTGGTGGTCGACCATGTTTTTAGATTGCACGGCCTGCCCCAGGATGTTGTGTCTAATCGCGGGCAACAGTTTGCCGCACGATTTTGACATTCCTTCTGTTCACAGCTGGGGGCGTCCGTTAGTCTGTTTTCAGGGTTTCACCTGGAGACTAACGGACAAACCGAATGCACCAATCAGATGCTGGAGAGCACCCTCCGTTGTCTGACCACTGCCAATCCGAGTCGGCACCTCGCTTGGGCAGAATACGTGCACAACAAGCTGCGTAATGCGTCCACGGGGCTTTCGCCATTCGAGGCTCAGTTCGGTTATCAACCTCCTCTGTTTCCAGAGTTGGAAAAGAACATTGAGGTATTGTCCACTGGGTTATTTGTCCGGAGGTGTCGGGCCGTTTCTCTCCTGCATGCCTCGGCTAAGCAGAAGCAACTGGCTGATAGGCGCCACTGCTCGGCTCCTTCCTACTGTGTTGGGCAACGGGCTTGGCTGTCCACGAAAGACCTGCCTTTGCGAGTGGAATCTCGCAAACTCACTCCGTGCTTCGTGGGGCCTTTTAAAATAATCAGCAGGATTAATCCGGTTACCGTGCGCCTTCAGCTTCCTCAGTCTATGAGGATTCATCCAACGTTTCACGTCTCCCAGCTTAAGCCTGTACTCATCAGTGTGTTGGCTCCGGCCGACAAGCCGCCACCTCCTCCTCGCTTTATCGGGGGGGGGGGGGGTCCTGCATATACGGAACATTTTAGATCCCAAGCTCATAGCCGATTTTCGCAGGTGCGGTGCTGAAGAATTGTCTGGGGCCACTCTTTAGTGGGGGGGTCCTGTCATGGTTTTGCAGCCTGCTCTGTCCTTTTTGCGGGCGTTCACTCCCGGGTCCGCGTGAGGGCACTCCTGTCATGTTATCTCCCTCTCCGCAACTCCCTTGCTTTGTGCTTTTGTGTCAAACTTTGCCACACTAAGCCAGGTATAGAATTTCAGGCGACTACTTGTCCTGTCGGCTATATTTCTGAGAGAACACGTGGGACTTTCCTGTAGTGTGTGTAGGAGTTTCCTTGTAAGGAGTTTTTTTTTCCGTTCACGCTTAGTTCTTTTCTTGGTTTTCTTTTCCCTGTCTCTGTTGAGATAGTAACCTCGGTTTCGCCTCGTTTCTGTTTGCCTCTTTATTTTAGCTCTTCTGATCATTTATTGAGCTAGAGGCATTTCTTTTTCTTTCTCTATTTACTGCTTGAGTCTGCAAGCTTTTCGCCCTCTCTCCTGGGTTGTTTTATTTTGGCATATTTGCCGTGAGTTATTTAGTTTTTTGTTTATTTCCTCTCCTTTAGTTCCGTTCACGGAGGTCTATTCCCTTTCCCTTATTCTAGTGGTTTTCCATGTCTTGTGGGTAACTTTGTGATCCACTCACGGTCGCTTTGGTCCTTCAACCCATCACTCTCACATTTAGTCTCCAATTACCTTAACCTGCATGTCTTTGGATTGTGGGAGGAAACCGTGGCTTTTCCTGAATGTAATTGTGATTTTGAGGACATGGATATTCCTGAGGCAAAAGAGGATGTTCCCCTCAGGGTTCCCTCTAACCAATCAAAACTCTCATTGCATTTATTCCTGTGCCTCTTAGTGTTGCACGGTACACCGAAACTTCGGTACTTTTTCGATACTTAAAAAAACAAAACGGTTCGGTATTAGAATTTTCCGACGTTCGGTTACTTTTAGGTAAAATGTGTGCTCTGCTGTTATGTGTCTGCATTACTGATTGAGAGGATGAAAGGTGAATGTTAGCTAACAATACTACGAGTCTGATTCTTTCACACGCGCAATATTGTTTTTGGCTGGCAGAGCTATAGGCTACTTTACGTTACCTACTAAACTAACGCCTTACTTCCACGGAGAATTTAGGTGAGCACAAAGTAAATGATTTAACGATAGTTTGGCTTGAAAAATTATGGTATCACTGAAAATAACCCCGATAGACTGTCGTTGTATTTTATCATTCATGTCACGTATAGAAACAATAATATTTTTTTTAAACGTTGTACAAATGAGTATTCGCCGTTTTCCCTTGCTTACTGTACTATATACAGTGATGCACTTTCGGTTTAGAAGACACCTCATTTTTTTCTCCAAAATCTCTCGTATAAATATGTTTAAGAAACCAAGTACTTACCAGTATATTCAGCTACAGCTGTTTTCTGATGAACCCTGAAGAGTTTATCTTGTTATATTTCGCCAAAGTCCCGTACAGTCGACATTTCCGCAGTGACCACCCCTCTCACTTAGGGCTGAAATACGTTGCTGTACTTGTGTGAATACACACGCGCTCTCGTACGTTCTTTTTGAAACGTATTTAAATACATTAGGCGACGTATGTTATGGTTATTATATATATACTGTATGTGACTATTCTGAAATAAATGTATTCTGTAGCAAATTTCTGAATGATACAGCTTCTTCTTCAGTTCGAACTTAAAACCATGGATGTGCAGGGAATATTTTTTTAAATAAAACTAGTAGAAACCAGGAGGAAATTGCCTCTGAAGGGCCAAAGTAAATAGGGTTAAGGTCATTTCAGTAGAGGCACCGAGTATCGAATCAGTATTGTTTCAGTTTCAAGTACCGTTTCAGTATCGAGTATCATGATACTAAACCTGGTATCGGTATCGAAGTCAAAATTTTGGTATCGTGACAACACTAGTGCCTCTTAATGCTGCTTAAAATAACCCTTGATAATGTCATGGTTTATGACCCTTTTTTCCCTTGCGGTCGTGTTCCTCGGTCCCCACAAGTGGGCGCTGCTTCGTTGGTGGAGTTTTGGCTCCTTTCCTTCTTCTCGTGAAGAAGTTCTCATCAACGTTGCACAGCTGCACATGGTTGCCGGTGAGCTATTTAAGCCCATGTTCCTTTTGTTCTAGGCTTCGATATTAATTGTTCATTGTGATTGTTTGATTGTTTGTTCTGTGGTGTATTTTCTGGTATTAGTTGTGCTGTTTTGTGTACGGTTTATTTTGCCCTTTTAAAGTTTTAAACGTATGATTAGATCTAGGTTTTAAAGGAGACCATTTTGCTCCGTTGTGCTTTTATTGGAGTTTTGCGGTACTGGCCTTTGTGCTTTGAGCTTCAGTTTGAATTCCTGTTTGGTGTGCTCATTTCAGTCTCCGCTTTCTGGTCTGTCCTTTGTTTGTCGTTTTTACCTAGATCTATTGCCTTTTACTAAGAGACAGGGCGTTTGTATCATACTGTAGTGATGGCGAAATGAGGCTTCCTGAAGCACTGAGGCTTTGCAGCCAATTGTATCGCAAATAGATTCATTACTCGAAGCCTCATTCAACACAGTGTACACTAGTGACACCTGCTGGTAAATGTCATTTAGAGCAACGAAATCATTACAAATTCCACCCCAAGTTCAAAATAACGAATTGCCGCGAGCTAGTAACAAGCGATCCTTTAGCTCACTGGTAACGCGTCGGACTTCAGAGCCATTAATGTAAGAAACAGTTCAAGTTCAAAACCCCGCTCAGACGATACACATACTAACAAACTCATAATTTATATTTGTAACTGTCATTAGGCTAGATTTGTTTTCTACTAAGATATATTATAAAATAATATATGTAATAATATTATATTAACTTTGAAAATGAAAAAAACAGGAAGATTGATATAAAGGGGGACAACATTTGTGTGGGGTTCTACTGAGCAGTAAAAGTGTTTCTGGTATGGGACTGGAAGTGCTTCTGTAACCAGGCAGTGAAAGTGAATGTGCTTCAGTATGGGCAGTGAAAGGGAAGGTGCTTTTGTGACTGAGAAGGGAGGTTTTTATTGATTTGTATTAACGGCCTCATCAAGTTCTTGCTTTCTGGAACCTATGGGAAAATAACAATATGCAAATGTATTTTTATCAACATTTATGTCAGTATGATTATGATAAAGCAACCATAACTGTTATTAAAAAGTAAAATAAATAAATAACCTCCGCTGGTTTCTTGCTCATTGGCAGGTGCATTTTCATGCATTGCCCGATAATGCCTCTTCATGGACGAGGTATTATTGCTGTAAGCCAGCTCCTTTAGGCACAGCAAGCACTTTACCTTCAAAATAAAATAATATGCCATTTGAGAAGGAATGCAGATGATAATTATAATAAGAAAGAATAAGAATTAACAATCAAATCATAATATTAAACAAATCGTAATAATCTGCTGTAGTTACGTTAAAATAACAACCAAAGCAATTACGAACTAGGCTACATGCACAGTCGATTGCTAGCCCAGTGTTCGAATAGCGTTTCAGTGTGTTTTTATATCTAAGCCACTTGGGCCTGCCTTATTGGGAGATATCAGGTCAAAATATTCCCAAGCAGGAGATTTTCGCTTCCGTGCAGGTTCCATTAGGCTATTTTTGTACAAAAACGACAAAACTGTACAAAATAAATAAATAAAAATACTCCAAAAACTTTCAATAGCAATAATACCAATAATAACAAACTCTCCGCAACAACCCTCGAAATAAGGGGGGTATCGCTCCATTATATCTACAATTCAAAACCCCTAATTCCGCCCAAAACGCAAAACAAACCGATCACATGGTTCTACAGCACCCGAGGCCTCGTTTGTCATTGATCACGTGCTTCTCTGAAAGTGATACAAGCTTCGGTGCGAGGCTTCTGTAGAAACTGCCCTACGTACTCGACACACACCTCGGAGCTTCGGTGTCATCCGTAACATCACTATCATACTGACTTTAGGGTTTTATTTATTCTTAGAGGCAGGTCGGTTATTTTCGATTAAGTTTGCATTGGCCTTTTGTTACAGCTGTTCCTGGTCGTCCTTTTCACCTACGGGACGATTTTGTTCGGAACTGTAGTTCTGTTCGTGGTGTGTCCCTCCTTATATGGAGCTTGGACGATGCTATGGACATGTTTGTGTTTGATTGCGCATTTATGAAAGTAACTATGGAATGTTATCTCTGTTCCTCCGCCTCGTTACATTTCCCATTATTGAGAGGCTAGGGCGTGTGTTTTCAATTAAGCTTGCGTTAGTCATGTTTGCTAGTAAAGTTATGGGACGACGGTGGTCCGTCGGCTCGCCTGTAAAATGTTTCTCTCTCCTGGGAGATCGGGCGTTTACCCCTTTACGTTTTCTCGATCAATGCGGGACTTGCCTTGTGGATGTAGTTATTCGGACTCTTCCCCCCTGGCGTACTTGCCTATGTGGAAGTAGCTATTAGGACTCGTCCCCCCTGGTGTATTTGCCTATGTAGATGTAGTTATTAGGACTCATCTCCCCTGGCTTTTCTGTTCCTGCTTCCTGGTCGTTGCATTTGACTGCGAGCCTATCAAACTACCCATGGAGTGTTATATCTGTTCCTTCGCCTCATTACATTCCTCTTTATCAAGAGGCACGGCATTTATTTTCTATTTAACTCGTGTTAGTCTTTTAGCCGGTGATGTCCGGTGCTGCGGTCCTGTTCGTCCTTTTTACCTGCTGGACGCTTTTGTTTGGAACTGTAGTTCTGTTCGCTCCCCGGGTGTGTCCCTCCTTATATGGAGCTTGGACGATGCTATGGACATGTTTGCGTTTGACTGCGAGCCCTCGATAGTAGCCTTGGAACTTTAGATCCCCATTCCTTTCGCCTCTTGGGATACTAATTTCTATTTGTTTTCTGTGTTTGTTTGCTGTGTGTTTTGTTTGTGCCATTGTGCTACTCGCCTGTTCTTATGCGTCTCGTTATCGAGACAGGGCGTTTTATTTCTGGCTCTCTTTAGTTACTTAGCTTGTAGTAGTATGGGGTGTCAGTTCTTTGTTCCCTTTCACCTTGTTGGGTTTTCTTGTCGTTAAACCAGGAGTTTGTGCTTCTACTTTTTGGTGTGTAGCAGTGAGCCGGTCTGTGGCTGTGGCGTGTTCCTTGTCTTGTCTCCTCCCTTGTCTGCGGGGTTTCCCGCCTTAGTGGCCTTAGGGCTTGGAGAATCCCCTTGCTGCGTTTGGCTCCTCCTACCTCACACGTCACGTCCCCTTACAGATAAGGTCTTACTTTTCAAAGTACAAATCTGCAAATCATATTCTACTGCAATTACAAAAGAACCCAATATCAATACAGATCAATACATTGCTGGTAGAAAAGTAAACACAAATGTTAAATCTTTTCATTATAAACTTAATTTGGCAAGTTAGTTTTGAACTGGCCAAACTGTGTTTGTGAAGAAAAAAAATAATTTTTGCTTTTAATTGTAAGTAAAAGTTAAGGACAAATGTGAATATAATCAACATAAGATCAAAATAAGCTCATCGCTCCTTTGTTGAAGTTTAGGGGCGTTGAAATTGTGCATTCTGCATGGTATGAACATACTCAAGATTTCTGTGTACATTTAGATTTTCTTAATATTATTGACCTCCACAAAGATTAGTGGCCGAATCAGCACCCACTCTTAGGTAGGCTTGTTGAGTAGACAGGACGAGAAAGTCGTTAAGTAGATTAAATTTTCTGTGAATGTAGCAAACTTAAAACTCCGTATGATATACTTACTTCTGGGGTTTTGCTGAGTATATTCGGGAGCATACTTGTCAAGAAGTCCACAAACATTTTGGTCACATAAATATGACGCGCAGCTTTGTTTTAAAAAATGAGGCGCAGCTTCGTTTTCCTTCAATAACAACAAAAACAACACGTGCCTTGGCCACGCAAGCGTGGGAGTGGGACGTCTTACGACACTTGCACAGTGCAGTTGGAAAATAGTATGAAGGATATATTTTCACGTACTGCACGTCGTGTACTAAACAGTGCACATTAAACAGCACACATCTGCCAGTACACGCAGAGATAGGGCTCTGATTCTGACACAGCCAAGGTTTCTGAAGTCAGTTGCTGCCTGCAGTTTCTTCATTGAACAAGTACTGCCCTCTGCTGGATGTTGTTGTACCTGCAGGTTCAGGAAGAAGGTGCCATGCATTTTGCTGATGTTAAGAGTCCCGGGTGCGTCCCAATACTCAAAAAATGCACCCTCCTTTCCTCCACTACCACCTCCTCTCCTCCGTGCTCCAGAAACAGACCTTTGTGTTTTAATCTAATGTTGCTGCTTACATCTTAATTACATATTACATGTCATTAATATGTAACCATTAATATGTAATCATGTTTCTATGAGAAGACTGTATTATTTCAGAGAATGGCTTGCAGCCATACACTTTTCATTTATAGTCTCTGTGTGTTGAACCCAGTTTGTTTATTCATCTGTAAACAGGTCAACAGGAGTACCCGTAAAAGTTATTTTCTTTGGAAAAAGGATTACAGCAATAAAGAGAAGAACTTACGAAGTGAAGGCAGAGGAAAGTTCACTTTTCCATTGACCAGTCTAGGTTATAAAAACTTTATTCAGTATAAAATGCTTTGTACAACCAAAAACCTGCCAGCTCCTCAAGTTCTATCCTACTGTGTAAGCATTAAATGGTTGCACATGAGACAAAAAATCCTTTTAATTGTTTAATGGAATCTGCTGTTCATTTATATCAGATACCTTAATCTGGCATATAAGTAATTATCATTATTATTAATGTGAATAATATTCTGAAAGTAATACAAAGTGTATCAATGAAACATTTTGAGGGGTATTATATAAATGTTTCTCACACGTGGTAAAAGCGTTGCGCTGTCATTGACCAGTTGAACCACTTCAAATGTTCGGAACTGGCCCAGTTCGACTATAAGAGACACCCTGTTTATGCTGGGCTATTGCACATCCTGAGAAGGTGATAAAAGAAACCAGCTTTGGGTAAAACTGTTTAGTACTTTCATTTTCATTAAAAAAATTTTTAAATGGTTGTAGCTGTGAAAATAACTGACCCCACTCCCTCCTCATCCCTGCCCCACCCCTTTTCCCTCACAGCCCCGCCTCCAGCCCTTGGTGTCGGTGCTCTTGGAGTAGGAGGCGCTCTGTGTGGTGCGGCTGGGCTCCTCCGCCATGAAGCTGAGCACGCCGCGGAAGGACTGCTTCAGAGTGTCCTTGAAGCTGCGCCCCAGGCACACGTACAGCAGTGGGTTCAGGCAGCTATTGAAGTAGGCAAGGCAGAGCGTGAGGACACCGGCCAACTGCAGGGCAGGCAGGTGCTGTGAATTGTGGGGCATGGCCAGGAACAGGAAGTCCATCACGTGGAGCGGGAGCAAACACAGGAAGAAGCTGACCACCACGGCGCAGATCACACGCCGCATGCGCCGAGAGCGGGCGCCGGCCGACTGGCCCTGGCCCTGCGCCATCCGGGCGTACACCACCCAGTGGCTCCCCACGATGACCAGGAACGGCAGCAGGAACCCCAGCAGGGAGCGCACGCTGGTCCACACCCAGGCGGCCTCCAGGCTGAGCACGGACTTGCACACCACTTTGTCGTGTCCCATGCTCGTCTGCTCCATGTAGGCGAAGTGAGGCGAGCTCAGGAGCAGCGCCAGCGCCCACGCCCCCAGACCCGCCCACCTCGCGCGCTCCGGGGTCCGCCGGATCTGGCACCACACGGGCCGGCAGAACAGAAGCCAGCGGTCCAGGCTGATGAGCACGAGCAGCAGCACGCTGCAGTACATGGCAAGGTTGAACACGCTTTTCAGGAGCTTGCAGCCCAGGTGGCCGTAGGGCCAGTGCTGGTCACGGGCCAGCGGGACCATCAGCAGCGGCAGCGACAGGCAGCACAGCAGGTCCGCCAGGGCCAGCTGCAGGAACCACTGCGTGTTGACAGAGCGCGGCATGCGGAACGCCGTTACCCAGATGACTAAGGCATTGCCGGGGGTGCCCAGCAAGAACACCAGGCCGTAACATACCAGGGCGGCCACCTGGGGCGGTCCCAGCTCTGAGGGGACCTCAAAGTCCGGCCAGGGTTCATACGTGCTGTTTTCGCTGTAGTAATCTGTGTAGTTGGAGTCAGAAAGGCTGTCCATGAACGAGTACGTGAATTCCATCTTCTTTAAGGGCCAAACTGTTACGTGCCCAGAAGAGAGGAGTGGAGAGAGGAGCAAAGAAAAGGTGATTTTACAGATTCATTGCATAATGTAAAGTACAATCATAGAGTTCCCTAGAGGGTGCTACTGAGTAGGCATGCTGTGATAACTACAGCTTTGAGATGTAGTCAATTGGGTGTGTCTTCCAATCTGTCAACTAATGATGAGAGAATGACCTCTGACCTGGATGTTCTGAGAATGACCTTCTAACCTGGATGGGGTTTGTGACCTGCTTGCCATTGTTTTGAATACTGCCACCCAGTGCAAAAGGGAGAGAACAGTAATGCAGGTGGAAGAACCATGGTTCAACTCCACATCCGTTACCCACTGAGCTATCCATGCAAATCAACGGTGCAAAAACTCAACTTTTATTATCCTTAATATGTAATAGTATAAACTTGGCTTGCCTTTTGTTGGTTATTAACTTAAATCCCAACAAAACGATTAGAGGTACACGGATGCACGATTCCTGGTGATTCCTGTATTTTACTGTGAAATTGTGTTACTCCTCGTTGTGGGCGGCCATCAAATCTCCAGGGCGGCGAACAGTAGAGGAGGCGTTAGTTTTACTCTCAAGAATACAAAAAACCGGTGTCACCAAGAAGGCACAGAGACCCATTTATGTCATGAATCAATCCAAATCAACTCGAGGGAACTTATTCCTCTTGACTCCTGTTACAATGGCAGTAAATATCTGTCATATTAAAAGTGTGCCACACAGCTGTGCCACAATAGCTAATAGTATTTAGTGATGGAAATGCCCTTTAGGTACTCTCACCTACTCTTGACTCACAAGATGACATGAACCCTCAGTTCTTCCAGGCTTGGTCATCCACTGGACTCTGAGGTGATGTCCCTGAATCTTATGACTTTCCACCCTAATGCCAGAGTTATACTGTATGTTGTACTTCATGAAACATTAGCTACTCCTTTTAGTAGCATTTTCCTGTACAGTACGATGTCATGCATCATGTGAATTGTCATCCTTTTCAGTGTCATTGTCTTAATGCTGAGGTTTTGCTTTATAAATCATTAATTGATGCATTATGCAATTTTCCACTGTACGTCCTTTAAAGTGACGGTTTCAGTATCCCTGAAGCTAAGGTATTGCCTTATGATGCATACATAGATGCTTAGTGCAGTCATCTACTGTACGTCCTTTAAAGTGACAGTTTCAGTATCCCTGAAGCTAAGGTATTGCCTTATGATGCATACATAGATGCTTAGTGCAGTCATCTACTGTACGTCCTTTAAAGTGAAATTATTAACATTCACAAATTTGTGGCATTGCTTGAGAAATTATTCATAGATACTTTATGTTTAGGGATGGGAATCCTTAGATTTTATTGATACTGATGCCATTATCAATTCTGCTTATCGATCCGATTCTTTATCGATTCCTTTATCAATTCCTTAAATATAATTTGCTCCCAGGCTATTAAAAGATCAACTATTACTATCGGGTGGTCATCTAAAATGGATTCAATGACATAATATTTATAAAGTATAAAGCATTCGTTTTTCATTCATATTTCTTAGTCATATCATGGAAAATATTTACCTGCATATTTATGCCTGCACAAGTGGCAGAGCATCCAATAAAACAGTCATAATTGTATAATTCTGTAAATGGCAATGTAAATGTAATGTTCCGCTCCCTTCCTGTTCGTTTTCTGTATTTTCCTGTTTTCCCTCCGTGTCATGTTGGATCCTTTTGTCCGTGTTTTCCCCGCTGCTGCGGTCTGGGCGTTTCCTTCCCTGTCTTGTTCGTTTGGTTGTCTCACTTCCGCCTTTTCACTCCGTCCCCCCTCGTTGCATGCATTCCCTCACCTGGTGTCTTGTAATCACTCCTGCTGATTTTCCACACCTGTCCCTTGTTTAGTTCTATTATTAACCTCACTATTTAGTCCTTCGGCTGGCTGCCAGTCGGCGCCAGTTCGTTAACGTTCGTCACCCGGTGTTCATGCTCGTTGTTTTCCTGGTCGTGTTAAAGAGAACTACTCGCTTGGTCGGGGAATATTATCCCCGTGCAGCTTGGGTTCGGCTCCTAACTACAGTCTGGTAGTTAACCACCCCGTCAATTCTTGTCGTGCATGCAGCTAACCTGTTTCCCTTCTCCTCCATCTAACCCAGCTCCCATTCACCCGTGGCAGTGTTCGTTTCCCCCCGTTATCGTTGTGTGTGTTGCGGTACCTCCACCTCCAGCTCGTGTAGGCTCCGGGAGAGCTTGCTACCTGGCTACCCTCCAGTTGTTCCTGTCCGACCGAAGAAGCCAACAAGTTCTTCGGCACCGGCTCCTGGAGCTCTGGAGACAGTCAGCTCCTTCCGGACCTACCGCAGCTACGCCACACAACCCATCTCTGCCGTGCTTCACCAACCACCTCCCTCTCAAACCCTGCACCTCCGTGAGAACCTCCCGGTCATTCCCGTGCCTTCCCTTGCACTAACCCTACCTTTTGTTTTTGTTCTGTACCGGTGCAGTCAATCCGGTCCAGTTCCTGTCCTGCCGTAGTGAGCCGCTCCCCAGCAATTCCAGTCCAGGTGTGAGTCTCGCACCTACCTGTTCCAGTCCAGTCCAGTTCCGGTTTGGAACGAATCCGTTCCAGACCCCTTGTTCCAGTGTGGACCTCCCGGTCCAGTTCCAGTCCAGTCCAGTTCCAGTCCAGTCCAGTTCCGGTTTGGAACAAATCCGTTCCAGACCCCAGTTCCAGTGTGGACCTCCCGGTCCAGTTCCAGTCCAGTCCAGTTCCGGTTTGGAACAAATCCGTTCCAGACCCGTGTTCCAGTGTGGACCTTCCGGTCCAGTTCCAGTCCAGTCCAGTTCCGGTTTGGAACAAAACTGTTCCAGACCCAGATTCCGGTGTGGACCTCCCGGTCCAGTTCCTGTCCAGTCCAGTTCCGGTTTGGGAACGAAACATTCCAGGCCTGCCAGTCCAGCTCCGGCTTGGAGCAGCCCGTCCCGGGCTACATACTGTTCCTGTGTGATATCGTGTTTTTTCCCCTCTTGTACAGTGTTGGGACTACCCCAACACTTAATTTATTAAACACCCTCTTTGTGAATCTGTCTCCTGGTCGTTGCACTTGGGTTCGTCCCGTTTCTGGTTCGTAACAGAACGAACTGGCCAAAAATCATGGACCCAGCCGACCTAGAGCAAATTCGCCACGCCTTCTCCTGCCAAACTGCGGTCAGCGACCAACAGGGCCGACGTTTGGATGACGTGCTGGAGGTGCTGAGGGTCATCACGGAGCAAGTAGCACAGCTAGCTCTTCACCAGCCGCTTCCGCGTATTCCTGTGGGCCCTACACCGCCCGCGCCGGACCCGCCGGTGGATCCTTCTGTGCCCACTTCTCTCCGTGAGCCCCGCGTTCAACACCCAGAATTATACCGCGGGGAATTGGGAAAGTGTCGCAAATTTTTGATGAAATGCGACATTGTATTCCGGATGCAGCCCTCCTCCTTCGCCTCCGACCCATGTAAGATCGCCTTCATTATGAGCAGTTTGGGAGGTGGTGCCCTGGAGTGGGCTACATCCATTTGGGACAGCCAAGCCGCGCTCTGCATCAACTTCGCCGCCTTCACTGCTGAGATGCGGCGAGTGTTCGATCACCCTACCTGTGGGCGGGACGCAACACAACGCCTACTTCGGGTCCGTCAAGGAAGCCGCAGTGTCGCGGAAATGGCAATACAATTCCGTACCCTCGCAGCGGAGTCCGGATGGAATGACACCGCCCTTCAGGGGGCTTTCCGCCAGGCGCTTAGCGAAGAATTAAAGGACCAACTTGCCACCCGTGAGGAATCAACGTCACTCAATTGCCTTATCAGCCTGGCCATCGCTATTGACAACCGACTCCGTATCCGGGCCCGTGAGCGAGGGGGGAACTCCGGTCATCAGCATCAACATCAACAACACACTCGCTCGCACCCTTCTGCCTCTGGATCCAGGGCGGCGTCTGATGTCTCTGAGGAAGAGCCCATGCAACTGGGCAGAGTTGCGGTCAACGCCGAAGAGCGCCAACGTCGCCTGCGATCAAGATCTTGTTTTTACTGTGGCAAACCAGGCCACCAGATCGCCTCATGCCCCATTCGCCCAAAAGAATAGGCTCGCCAGTAAAACTGGGCGTACTGACGAGCCCAATCATACCTTGCCATGCAGCTCAGAATCGCCTGGTCTTCAAGGCCACTCTCCTTTGGGGGGACAAGTCCGAAGTTTCGTCGGCCCTTATCGACTCTGGGGCCGACGCCAACTTTATGGACATCACCTTCGCCAGGAGGGCCGGCATCCCCACGGATCTACTACCCTCTCCCATCACTGCCTTTGCGTTAGACGGGAGAAGTCTGGGGTTAGTCACCCACTCCACCGTTCCCGTACAGCTCGTGTTATCCGGCAATCATAGGGAGAGTATTCAACTTCTGCTCATTAATTCGCAACAATCCCCCATAGTTTTGGGTCAGACCTGGCTCCGCCTTCACAACCCTCATATCGACTGGCAAGCCGGTCGTATCCTGGCGTGGAGCAGCCACTGCCTGGCTAGCTGTCTCCATTCCGCTCTCCCCCCTCCGGGGTCCAAGAATTCCAGCACCAACTTACCCGAACCCGATCTGTCCAACGTCCCCAAGCAATATCACGACCTCTCCCTCACCTTCTCCAAATCACGCGCTCTGTCCCTACCTCCTCACCGACCCTACGATTGTTGTATCGACCTGCTGGCAGGAGCCAAGCTCCCGTCGGGTCGTCTCTACAGTCTGTCGGGCCCGGAGAAACTCTCCATGGAGGAGTATATTCATGAGTCCCTCGCCTCGGGCATCATCCGCCCCTCCTCTTCTCCTGTTGGTGCTGGGTTCTTTTTTGTGGGGAAAAAGGACGGCTCACTACGGCCCTGCATCGACTACCGAGGGCTAAACCAAATAACCATCCGCAACAAATATCCTCTTCCCCTTATTAATACTGCATTTGAACCCCTCTCGCAGGCCGTCATTTTTACAAAGCTCGACCTCCGTAATGCGTACCACTTGGTGCGTATACGGGAGGGGGATGAATGGAAGACTGCCTTCAATACCCCGTTGGGCCACTACGAGTACCTAGTGGTCCCCTTCGGCCTTACTAACGCCCCGGCAGTCTTTCAGGGCATGGTAAATGACGTCCTGCGAGACCTGTTGGGGAAAACTGTGTTTGTTTATATCGATGACATTTTGATTTTTTCTAAGTCCCCTCAGGAGCACATTCTCCATGTCCGGGAGGTTCTCCAGCGTCTGCTGGAAAACCAGCTCTTTGTCAAAGCAGAGAAGTGCTCCTTCCACGTCTCCTCAGTCCCGTTCCTCGGCTTCATCATCGAGGAGGGCAGCATCCGGGCGGATCCTGCCAAGATCAAGGCGGTGACAGAATGGCCCCAACCCACCTCTCGTAAGCACCTACAACAGTTCCTTGGTTTTGCCAATTTTTACCGTAGATTTATCCGTAATTACAGTGTCATTGCTGCTCCCCTAACCAAACTCACCTCCACTGCTTTTTCTTTTTTTTGGAACTCCGAGGCTCAGCTCGCGTTTGAACGCCTTAAGACTCGGTTTTCCTCAGCCCCTATTCTTTGTCACCCTGACCCTACCCGCCAATTTACGATTGAGGTGGATGCCTCCGACACCGGCGTGGGGGCCATTCTGTCCCAACGAGCCGCCTTGGACAACAAGCTCCATCCCTGTGCTTTCTTCTCCCGGAGGCTGTCCTCCGCCGAGCGGAACTATGATGTCGGGGATCGGGAGCTTCTGGCCATCAAGCTGGCTCTTGAGGAGTGGCGCCACTGGCTGGAGGGGGCAGGTAACCCCTTTATTGTTTTAACTGACCACCAAAACCTCATTTATTTAAAATCTGCTAAGAGGCTTAATGCCAGACAGGCGAGGTGGTCATTATTCTTTGCCCGATTCAATTTTTCTGTGTCCTACCGCCCCGGTTCCCGCAATATCAAGGCGGATGCCTTATCCCGTGTTTTTTCCCTTCCCTCCAGTCCTGCTGACCCCGAGTCCATTCTACCGGCTTCCTGTATGGTGGCTGCGGTCTCGTGGAGGATTGAGGAGATTGTGAGGTCCGCCCAGACTTCCCACCCTGACCCCCGTAGTAACCCTAACTCCTCCCTGTTTGTTCCCAACCCCGTCCGCTCCCAGGTCCTTGAGTGGGTTCACGCCTCCTGTCTGGCGTGCCACCCAGGTGTTGCCAGAACGACCACCCTCGTCAGGAGGAGTTTTTGGTGGCCCACGCTCAAGGAGGATACCCGTGCTTTTGTCCTGGCCTGCGCGGTGTGCGCCAGGAGCAAGGCTTCCCACCAGCCTCCCTCTGGTCTTCTCCTTCCCCTCCCTGTTCCGGGCCGTCCTTGGAGCCACATTGGCGTAGACTTCGTCACCGGTCTACCATTGTCAGAAGGCAACTCCGTCATTCTGACAATTGTGGACCGGTTCTCCAAGGCGGTTCACTTTGTTCCCCTCCCTAAGCTCCCGTCCGCCCTCGAAACTGCGGAGCTCCTGGTGTCTCATGTGGTCAGGCTGCACGGGATCCCTTCCGACATTGTGTCGGACCGTGGGCCCCAATTCTCCTCCCAGGTGTGGAAGGCGTTCTGTGTAGCCCTGGGGGCCTCGGCCAGTCTGTCGTCTGGTTTTCATCCCCAGTCTAACGGCCAGGCAGAGAGGGCGAACCAGGACCTGGGGGCCGCCCTGCGGTGCGTCACTGCACGCAATCCCGCCTCCTGGAGCCGTTTTCTTCCCTGGGTAGAGTACGCCCATAACTCTCTTAAGAGTGCGTCTACAGGGTTGTCCCCGTTCGAGTGCTCTTTAGGCTACCAACCTCCTCTCCTGTCGGCCCAGGAGGCTGAGGTAGCAGTCCCCTCCGTCAAATCCCACATCCTCAAGTGCAAACGCGTGTGGAGACTTGCACGCACCGCACTCCTGCGCTCGAATGCCCGTTCCCAACGTCTGGCGGACCTGCACAGGACCGCAGCCCCTAAGTACAGAGCCGGTCAGCAGGTCTGGCTTTCTACTTCCAACATTTCCCTTCCCTCCTCCTCTAAAAAACTTCGGCCCCGTTTTATTGGTCCCTTCCCTGTTGTTTGTCTCATTAACCCGGTTTCTGTTAAACTCTCCCTCCCCTCCTCCCTCAAGGTCTACCCCGTTTTTCATGTGTCACAGATCAAGCCTGTCGCCTCCAGCCCCCTCAGTGCCCCTACCCTCCCTCCTCCACCCGTCCGGGTCATCGACAACGCCCCGGCCTACACGGTGGACCACATCATCGACATCCGCCGTAAAGGTCGGGGCTTTCAATACCTCGTGGACTGGGAGGGGTATGGTCCTGAGGAGCGGTCGTGGCTCCACAGGAGCCTCATCCTGGATCAATCATTGATCCAGGATTTCCACAGTCGCTTCCCTCTTAAGACCAGGCCGCCAGGTACGCCAGGGGGCGTACGTTGAGGGGGGGGGTACTGTAATGTTCCGCTCCCTTCCTGTTCGTTTTCTGTATTTTCCTGTTTTCCCTCCGTGTCATGTTGGATCCTTTTGTCCGTGTTTTCCCCGCTGCTGCGGTCTGGGCGTTTCCTTCCCTGTCTTGTTCGTTTGGTTGTCTCACTTCCGCCTTTTCACTCCGTCCCCCCTCGTTGCATGCATTCCCTCACCTGGTGTCTTGTAATCACTCCTGCTGATTTTCCACACCTGTCCCTTGTTTAGTTCTATTATTAACCTCACTATTTAGTCCTTCGGCTGGCTGCCAGTCGGCGCCAGTTCGTTAACGTTCGTCACCCGGTGTTCATGCTCGTTGTTTTCCTGGTCGTGTTAAAGAGAACTACTCGCTTGGTCGGGGAATATTATCCCCGTGCAGCTTGGGTTCGGCTCCTAACTACAGTCTGGTAGTTAACCACCCCGTCAATTCTTGTCGTGCATGCAGCTAACCTGTTTCCCTTCTCCTCCATCTAACCCAGCTCCCATTCACCCGTGGCAGTGTTCGTTTCCCCCCGTTATCGTTGTGTGTGTTGCGGTACCTCCACCTCCAGCTCGTGTAGGCTCCGGGAGAGCTTGCTACCTGGCTACCCTCCAGTTGTTCCTGTCCGACCGAAGAAGCCAACAAGTTCTTCGGCACCGGCTCCTGGAGCTCTGGAGACAGTCAGCTCCTTCCGGACCTACCGCAGCTACGCCACACAACCCATCTCTGCCGTGCTTCACCAACCACCTCCCTCTCAAACCCTGCACCTCCGTGAGAACCTCCCGGTCATTCCCGTGCCTTCCCTTGCACTAACCCTACCTTTTGTTTTTGTTCTGTACCGGTGCAGTCAATCCGGTCCAGTTCCTGTCCTGCCGTAGTGAGCCGCTCCCCAGCAATTCCAGTCCAGGTGTGAGTCTCGCACCTACCTGTTCCAGTCCAGTCCAGTTCCGGTTTGGAACGAATCCGTTCCAGACCCCTTGTTCCAGTGTGGACCTCCCGGTCCAGTTCCAGTCCAGTCCAGTTCCAGTCCAGTCCAGTTCCGGTTTGGAACAAATCCGTTCCAGACCCCAGTTCCAGTGTGGACCTCCCGGTCCAGTTCCAGTCCAGTCCAGTTCCGGTTTGGAACAAATCCGTTCCAGACCCGTGTTCCAGTGTGGACCTTCCGGTCCAGTTCCAGTCCAGTCCAGTTCCGGTTTGGAACAAAACTGTTCCAGACCCAGATTCCGGTGTGGACCTCCCGGTCCAGTTCCTGTCCAGTCCAGTTCCGGTTTGGGAACGAAACATTCCAGGCCTGCCAGTCCAGCTCCGGCTTGGAGCAGCCCGTCCCGGGCTACATACTGTTCCTGTGTGATATCGTGTTTTTTCCCCTCTTGTACAGTGTTGGGACTACCCCAACACTTAATTTATTAAACACCCTCTTTGTGAATCTGTCTCCTGGTCGTTGCACTTGGGTTCGTCCCGTTTCTGGTTCGTAACAGTAAATGTAATTTGGCTTGATCAATACGAGTGCTTAAATATATCAGACATCAAAGAAAATAAGAGACACCGGAAAATAATGAAAATGCGACGCGAGAAGAGGATAAATTATCACTTTAACGTTATGTCAAAAAGGTGGCTAAAATTGTCATGGTTTATGACCCTTTTTCCCTTGCGGTCGTGTTCCTCGGTCGGCACACGTGGGCGCTGCTCCTTTAGTGGAGTTTTGGCTCCGTCTTGTCTTTTCGTGGAGAAGTTTCATCAGCGTTTACAGGTGTGCGTGTTTTACCGGTGAGCTATATAAGCCCATGTTCCCTTCGTTCTGGGCTTCGATATTGATTGTTTGTTGTTTGTACTGTGGTGTATTTGTTGGCATTATTTGTGCTGTTTTGTGTGCGGTTTATTTTTGCCCTTTTAAAGTTTTAGTCGTATGATTTGGTCTAGGTTTTTAAGGAGACCGTTTTTCTCCGTTGTGCTTTATTGGAGTTTTGCGGGACTAGCAAAGCTTTTTGAGCTTTCAGGTTGAATTCCTTTTTTGTGTGCTCGTTTCTGTCACCGCTTTCTGGTCTTTCCTTTGTTTGTTTGCCTAGATCGTTTGCCCCTTTCTGTCTCTTTCTTCTCTCTCTGTCTGCGGTCTTCCGTGAAAGCGAGAGGAGTCTTTGTGTGTATTTGTATGGTAGTTTCTTACTAAGAGACAGGGGGCCCTATCTTACACCCGGCGCAAAGCGGCACTAACCCAAACGCAAGTGTCTTTGCTATCTTACACCCAGCGCTAGGTTCATAATAACGCCTAACGCTTACGTCCTTTAACTAGCATGTATTCTTGCGCCCATTACAAGTGAACTTGGCATGTTGGTCTTAAAATGAGGAGTGGCCAGGATTCTTTTTGGCGTATTGCTATCTTGAGCCAGCAGAAAGCGCTTGCGCTAGAACCACCACAAACCTGGTCTAAAGTCATGTCGCAGTTGTTTACATGTTATTTTAACGGCGCATATAAGTGCGTCTACATAGGCGTGTGCACAACGCGCGTACCATCCTGTCTGTTACACACAGAGCGCGCACAAGCATGACTAAAATATCTAGATCACAATGCGAAATATTATTATTGTGTAGGCTATATCAAAAATGCATAATAATAAAAGGTTCCATAGGTCCACATACCTTTCTCTCGGCGAAGGGAAACGATGCCACATTACATTGCTCTCAGCCCACTCCATCAACATCCAGGCAATGTGCGATGGTACGGGACAATGGCTATCCATTAAAAAGGAGCTAATAACACCTATATCAAGCCTAATGCGCGAATTGTCATTTACACCTAATGCGTGAATTGTCATTCAATGGAAAACTCGCGCACTGCAATAGACGGACTTTTGAGTTCTGAAAATGCCCTTCAGACATCATTACAATACAGCTCTGTTTATCTAGGAATACAGCCTGTAAGTAAATAGAATGGTTTGTGACTGAAAAAAGTTCAAAACCTTGTCCAGTGAATATTGCTTTTATTGTTTTTCAAATAGCCTAGGCTACAGCGGATTCTCTGTGCATACATAAGGTTTTTTCGATAGCCTATGGTTAAAAAACGGAGATAAATGTCATCATGTCAGCTTATTAAAACCCCGCTGATTTCACCTGTTATTCCATAACTGAACAAAAGATTTTAAAGAGAACTAAGCGGCTAATTAGAAACAAAATTTGCAGCACGTTACAAAATTAATTTATAATGAATTTTAATGCCATTATCTGCATGTGCGCTTTACAGGAGCAGGTGTTTCCCCTGCTGTAAATCGCACTTTTCACGGTCTTCCTGGGAAAGTGGATCGTTTTAAAGCATTACGCTACCAGTAAAATAGGTTGGTCGCATTTCCATAAGCAGGACATTATAAAATAAGGGAAAATATGCTGAACCTATGGGTTGCCAACCTGACAGATTTATTGTATTTAGTGTCATCATTAAGGCAAAATAACGTTATTTATGTTATTAATCAAAATTAGAATGCAGGTAGCCTAATGAACTTCGGATGAAGCTTGAACATGAGTTCATTGCATAATCAAACGAAATTCGTTAAACAAGCAGGCTAATTTGGCGTTTTCTAAGGTGAGACGGAAGCAATTGGTTGCTTATTCTCAGCTGTTGCAGGTGCTTTTAACAAAATTTAACCGCATATATTTTGTAAACAGCACTGTCAGGAATTACCGTGAACTCATAATGGTTAGCCCGAATAATATTGATCATAGGCTACTATTGATCCATATAGCCTATTCCATGATCGCAGTAAACACGCACGAGCATGTCTGCTTCGCCATCATAAGCAATCCGCCAAGGTGGAAAAGCAGGCTTTTAAAGGGAATGGGATATAACATTTTGATTGGTTTATTGCATGTCACGCCCAAGACACACCTATAATTAATGAAGAGACTAGGTTCAGCCCAGTTGCACCTTGCGCTGTGCTTAGCGCCCAAAAAACACGCCGTTAAAATAGCAAAAGTGGACTTGGACACGCCCTAAATGGACTTAGCGCCATGCGCTTAGACAAAGCGCCAAGATAGGGCCCAGGGAGTTTTATCATACTGACTTTAGGGCTTTATTTATTCTTAGAGGCAGGGCATGTATTTTCGATTGAGCTGGCGTTAATCTGTTAGCCGGTAATTCCAGTCCAGCTGTCCTGTGAGTCCTTCTGTACCGGTCTCCGTGCATGGAGCTTTTTGGCGATTTTGTTCGGAACTGTAGTTCTGTTCGCCCTTCGGTACATGTCTTCCCATAGGGAGACTGGACGATTTTGTGGGCATGTTGGTGTGTGACTGCGAGTCTCTGAAAGTAGCCTTGGAACGTTCGTTTTCTGTTCCATTTCGCCTCGTTCCATTTCCATTTATTGAGAGGCTAGGGCGTGTTTTTTCTACTAAGCTTGTGTGGTCATTTTTGCTAGTAAAGTTATGGGACGACGGTGCTCCGTCGGCTCGCCTGTAAAATGTTTCTCTCTCCTGGGAGATCAGGCGTTTACCCCTTTACGTTTTCTGGAGTAATGCGGGACTTGCCTATGTGGATATAGTTATCCGGACTTTCCCCTCCTGGCGTACGTGCCTATGTGCATGTAATTATCCGGACTCTTCTCCCCTGGCTCTTGTCTGTTCCTGCTTCCTTGTTTTTGCATGTGACTGCGAGCCTATGAAAGTAGCCATGGAATATTATATCCATTCCTTTCACCTTCTCGTATACTATTTCGTATTTTGCTGTGTTTATTGGCTGTGTGTTTTGTTTGTGCCATTACGCTACTCGCCTGTTCTTATGCGTCTCGTTATCGAGACAGGGCGTTTGTTATTTCTGGATCATTCTTTAGTCACTTAGCTCGTAGAAGTATGAGAGCCTAGTGCTTTGTTTCCATTCGCCTTGGTTGGTTTTCTTACTGAAAAACCTGGCGTTTGCACTTCTACTCATTGACAGTGTGACAGTGAGCCAGTTAGTAGCCTTGGTGTGTGTGTTTCCCTGTCTTGTCTCCTTCCCTTAACTACGGGGTTTCCCGTCCTAGTGGCCTAGTGCTTAAAGAATCCCCTTGCTGCGTTTGGCTCCTCCTACCTCACACATCATGCCGCATTACAAAAATATTGTTGTTTAACCGCTGCTCTGTGATTGGGATATTTAGGAGTTTCATTCTCTAACGAAGATCGCAAACTTTACTTATCAGTTAGTTACACTTTAAGCGTGTTTCATAAAGCTGCACCGTAATGTTTGCGTTGGTTTCTGTAGGCTATTATCAGAACAGTTTCAACTTCCACCATTCTCCCCCTATCTCATTTAGCCTACACATTTACATGGAAGAAAGACGAGATCTTTAACGTTACCTGACCATTTTTTGGAGGCAAGCTTATTAGCTGAAGATGACAAATATTGAAGATTATCATTTAGCTAATTTAGTTTAGTTATTCGCTTTCCAAATCTAGGCTACTCATCTGTGCGTGACCAACGTTGTCTACCACCAATCAAAACACTGTAGTTTTACATTTGTAGTTGGTTATAGCCTTATAGGCTCCCGAGGGAAGTCCACACACATTTCTGAAGATCGATCAGAAAATGGAGATCTTACGCGAATACATTTTATATAGATTTTTAAATGATAGTAGCTTAAATTCGTTTTCAAAAAATGACGTTTACATTTTATATTTTTACACGGGCCACCAAACTCTGCCTGCCAGCATGCGCTGACTGAATGAAAAGCGACAGCGCGCATGACGTGACGCTGTATTGCTATGCGTAGCTGTTAGGAATACATGCTGGAATCGATAAGAGAATTGATAAGCTCGAAGGCAAACGATTCCGATTTTTGGAAAGGAACTGTATATAATTATAATTTTTTACACTCAGAGGAATTTCTCACAAATTAGGTCACAATTTTGGGAGTGCATAAATTGTGTGTGTGTGTGTGTAAACATAAAATTCACTGTCACATTACATCAACTGGCAGTAACCAAAACCAATCCAAAAGCCAAAACTGTAACAAAAAAAAACATGCAATTCAGTTTTGCCTCATAATTTTATGTGTCGCTCATACACCAAGTACTATTTTGCTAATTGACATTTTACATCTATTTGTTAAAGACATTTTATAACAGCTACCAAAAAAAATTTTTGGGGGGGAATAATAATCAATAGAGGAATAATTTCAAGCAAATATTCCACTTTACCTCTACGTCTTCTCCAGAGCTGTAGGTCCGTTGCCTAGCGTGTTGAAGTGGAGTGACGGATGAATTATGTTTCTAATATTGGAATCTGTTACTTAATCATAGCATGATCAGAAAGGAGGAAGTGACAAACTGTCAGTGTCGCAGAGTGTAACAGCAGTAACATCAATGTCTGTTTTATGGCACAATTCTAGGGATCCAGAATGCAATTTAGGGAAACTTCATATGCATATACTATATACATATGAAGTGTGTTGCAAAGTCAAAACCCAATTCCAAAAAAGTTGGGACCGTATGTAAAATGCACATAAAAGCAGAAAGCAGTGATTTGTAAATTCCATTTTACATATATTTAATTGAAAACAGTACAAAGAAAGGATATTTAATGTTTTACCTTATCAACTTTATTGATTTTTGTAAATATACGCTAATTCCTGAATTTGATGCCTGAAACACATTCCAAAAAAGTTGGGACAGGGGCAAAAGAAAAAGACTGGGAATTAAAAAAAACACCTGTTTGGAAGATTCCACAGGTAAGCAGGTGATCCTATCGTGACTGGGTATAAAAAAATATCAAAAGACTCTTGATATCTTATTTTCAGGTACTCTTACAAGCGATACGATAACCTCTCTGCATTTGAATGGATCTCTTTGGGAATTGGAGGGTGGGACTAGATTAAGCTGTAAATTATGTTGGAACTGTATGGAACACATGGTTGGCTAAATGGCTATAAGTTATCAAGGATCTGAGGTATCAAACAAGCCTCAAACTAGCACTCTGCTGCCAGATATGCAGTAGATATGGATGAATGACTTTAAGGGTTGTTTCTCCTGACTTATTTTCTAATTAAATTCTATGGAAAAATAAGTCAGGAGAAACAACCCTTCAAGTGATCCATCCATATCCACTGCATATCTGGCAGCAGAGTGATGGTTTTAGGCTTGTTTGATACTGCAGACCCTTGATGACTTACAGCCATTTAGCCAACCATGGGTTCCATGCTATTCCCATGCTTTCTGCTTTTATGTGCATTTTACATAATGTCCCAATGTTTTTGGAATTGGGGTTGGTACATGAGATTAATTTCTGCTGTCAGATTACAGAGTGCAATAACGTGTCAGTACTATGAAATGCATCTGAGCAGCTGAGGCCAGTGAAGAATCAATTTAGATGATGAATCAGCTAGAAATAAATTGAGTGTGAAGCGATGGTGAGATGATATAGAGGTGTGAGTGGCTTCAAAATGTCAAGAAAAGAAGATATAAAAAAGGCTGCGAGTTCTTTAAAAACAGGAAGGAAACACTATTTTTTAGACCTACCCAATGTTAGGCATCTATTAACACACACGCACACACACACGGCGTAGGTGTGTGTGTGCATGTGCGTGTGCGTGTGTGTTAATAGATGCCTAACATTGGGTAGGTCTAAAAAATAGTGTTTCCTACCTGTTTTTGATCTTTACGCCCATCACAGAATGTGTGAAAATGTTTAATTAATATTTAATTAATGTTAAAGGCAGGTTTCTCTACTTTATTTACCAATGATCACGCCATCTCAGCTTTTAAGGAATATTATTATTTTATTTCCGTCACAATGCTGTGTCTTACAAAGCCATGATGTTGGATGTTTAAATTAAATATTTAAAATGTTGTTCAGAGAATGAATGCATTCGGGATACTTTTTTTGTTTAAGACAACATCTTAGTGTTGGCGGTAGCTGTATCTGCTGCAAGAACTTTAAAGAAAAGCTACCACAGCATTTGACTACAATGAAACAATATTCACAGTAAAGAGTAGGAAGTGGGGGTTTGAGCGTGAAATTGGCTGCAGTTGCAGACAGTTGGTCTACAATAGGGTGGGAATTGGACATTGTCCCCAGATCTTTTTTTTTTTTTTTTTGAAAAAGAAGAAGAAGACAACATGCAATATAATGGGATGAGTGCTCTTTATGGCTGATCAGTGTGTTCCCTTTTTATCTCCATGGGATCCGGCATGCATTTTTGGAAATGTGTAAAGCTACATTTAAAGTGTACATTGAAGTGTTCATATTGAGGGTTAAGAGTTCTTTGTTGTGGTGAAATATGCCAGAGGGACACCTCCCATTGTGGGAGCTCTGTGTATCCATTCCTGGCATCTGTGTCTCCATGGAGTGGATTTTGGGGGGGGGGGGGGGGGTGGTGTTAGTTGAGAGCTGGTGCACTGTCATGAAGTAAGGTGGGGGTGTCGTCCCTGAAGTCTTCATCTACTGAAAGAAAGACGGAAATATAGAGGAGGGGTAGAAAAAGATGTGTGAGAGAGAGATAGAGAGAGTAAGAGATAGAGAGAGAGTTGAGGAGTTGAGGCCATTAGAAAATATACACAATGCGGCTGATGGCTTTCAGAACAATATTTTCAACAGTGACATTGTGACATCCGATAATAATTGTTCTTAGTTAATTATTCACACTGTATTTATTGAATAACGCAGTATGATTTAGCAGAAAACATAGGCTGGTTAAATTCTCACACAGGGCATCGCTGTACACTTGAACAGACGTACCTAACACAAACTGCTTCAGTAAAGATCAAGCTGTATAACGTCAGGGAAGGATGTGGGCATGATTACAGAGATCCTCTCAGCAGTTACATTCCTATCAGTAGAGCCCCATCTCATTCTATCTTATTATTTAGCTATGTTTTGTTTGAAGGGCACTGTTTTTAACGTGTACAAAATTCAGAAGCCTCGCATGTAAACCAGACGGTTGTCAGGATCCTATTTAGGGTTGGGTTCGATTAGAGGAGAGTTATTCCACCTGAAGTTTTCCCCTGCAAGTTCCTGCTTTTGAACTAGCCATTCAGTCTGATTGGTACCTTTTGTATTTTAATTTGCCTCTTGCTGTGATATATCTTTTATGGAAGGCATGTGTCACTAAACCTTCTGGGAACCTCTTTAGTTTTGTGAACCACTATTTTTCTCTTCAACCTGACTTAAGATGTTCTAGTTTGTTTGCATGTCTAGTGTATTCACTGCTCCCGGTCTGTGGTTAATGGGTCAGGGTTAGGTTCGCTATGTCAGTATTTTCATTGGTATTTTCATACTTTACTGCACTCTGGCTCATTGTTTAGGGCGAATAATTAGGGTGAAATTTACTTAAATTTGAATAAAGGGTTGAGGTCCAGATTATAATTAAGGGCTGGGATTACCATTTTGATCCAAATCAGAGGTAGGGTTATAATTAGGGCTTTAAATTGAGACTCAGGCATGGTTAAGGTGAAGATTACATTGGGGTTTGCACTTAGGGCTTTGACTGTTATGATTAGGTTTAGGTTAGGAAAAAATGTTTATTTCCCAAGTCACCCCTTATGAGGGCCCTTTGGGAAAGAAAAGTTTGCCTTCTGTTGGGGGGTTATGATTAGGTTTAGGCTCAGGATTAGGGTTTGGCTTTTGAGTGCAAGCTGCCTACCAATCAGGGATGCGTGCAGCTGGGTGTTGGGAATGATGGGGCTCTCCTCTCCCTCCCCCTCCTCATCCGGCTCCTCCTCCTCGTCCGCGTCATCGCCCCAGTCTGCGATGTTAGCGGGAGGGACGCACTGCTCCAGAAAGAGGTCCTCTTCATCCTGGAAGTCCATGTCCTCGGGAGGCCAGCGCAGCTCTCCGCTCTCCACCTCACTCACGTCCGTGGGCTCCACCACGATGGAGGGCAGGCGCTCCTTCTCCTGCGGGCAGCCCAGCGAGCCCTCCTCCGTCCCCAGCACCACCTCCACCGGGTCTGGGAAAATCTGCAGGAGAGAGACAGGCGGCGGAGAAGGTCAGTGCGGAAGGTTTGAAAAGAATGCGAGGGAAAAGGTGTGTGAGAGAGAGGAAATGAGAGAAGGATGAGGGAGGAAAGGGTGAGAAGTATGTGTGAGCGGGAGGAATATGTGCGTAGAAGAGGGGTAATGGTGCGAGTAAGAAAGAGAAAGATGTATAAGACAATGAAAGGGAAGAGAAAAGAAGGCAGGGTGAGAGTGTTTCAATTGGGTTGAATTGAGTTGAATTGGGTTGAGTTGAGTTGAGTTGAGTTGAATTGGGTTGAATTGGTTTGAATTGGGTTGAGTTGAGTTGATTAAATGAAGAGTGCCGGTGCTCGTCACAGAAGAAAACAAGTTTGTTTTGGCTTGCAAAAAAAAGGGGGTCCTAATCGTCAGGAATATAAATATGTAGAAAAAGGTGGGTTCAGACAGCATCTCCCTTGTAAGATATTTACTGAAGCACAACTCCGTTGTCAGAGCGTAAAGACAAAGTGATCACAACAGTAACGGTAAATGACAGTGTACCATTGTGAATTAGCATCAGCATAATGTTTTGCGAAAGCTAGTCCATGTTACCATTTCAAATAGCACCCTTTGTGTTCTGCTATGCGGACTTTCAGAGGACGTTCATGGAATGTTCCAGATGAGGTGGTGCGGATGTTGGCTTTTTGCAACGAGAACCGTGTTACGATTCCGTTGGTTTAAAGAACAGGGTGGTTTCCAGCTTTCAGAGTTTGTATACTCTCATTTAAAAATGCTGTCTTCTATTGCTGTAAGGTTTGCTCTCTTTTTCTTTCTTTTATTTAAAGTTTGGCTTGCTGTTTTGAGCACCTTTCTCACCACTCTCTGTGATTGGGTTTCCATCTTATCATTATCTTTATAAGTGCAAAGATCAAGAAAATTGACAGCCTTTATATCAGTTTCACATTTAAATTTAAGATTGAATATTTGTTTGGTTTAGATAGCTAAATCTCTAGTTACATCCCAAATGAGAAAAGCATCATTGATGTAACATCACCAGAGGGAGTAATTGGCTGTCATTGTAGTGGATTAATTTTTTTCTCAGAATCACAAAAATTGATTTGCATAATTGGGGATATAGGAAGGAAGGAAGAATTTGTCCATGAAAATGAAAATGTTATTGTGCAAGCAAAACTAAGGGGTTGAATGAGTTGGCATACCGTTCATAAAGTATGATGTTGCCTCAATTCCTTCAGAATGTAGGCGCCCCGTGGAAGCAGCAATTGGCGGCTGCTTCCGGGGTGGGGGGAGGGGCTCGGAGAGAATCGCTGCGCATAGAATGGCCCTGGGCGAGTTGGAACTACGGTCAGGAACCTTGGAGGAGTCGCGCCCTGAAGAGGGCGTGGCGATCTCCGTCCTACTGCCGGCTGACAGGGTTGTGCAGCGGTGATTCTCTAGCGGTTACTACGGGGGGAATTGAATTAGAATAGGGGTTCAATTGACTGCTAAATTCGGGGGGGGGGGGGGGGAAATGGGGAAAAATCTGAAATAAATTTATATTTAAAAAAAAGAATGTAGTATTGCTGTAAAAGTGTAACGTTCCGTTCCCTTCCTGTCCTTTTCCGTGTTTTCCCCTTTTCCTTCCGTGTCATGTTGGATTCCCTTGTCCGTGTTTTCCCCTCTGCTGCAGGCTGGGCGTTTCCCCTCTGTTTCGTTCTTTTGGTTTCCCACTTTAGTTTCCGCCTATCGCTTTCCCCTCTCGTTGCATGCATTCCTCACCTGTGTTATTAGCAATCACTCCCGGTTACTTTCCGCACGTGTGCCTTATTGATTCCAATTTCACTGCCCTATTTAAACCCCCGTCTGGTTGCTAGTCGGCGCCAGTTCGTTAACTTACCTCGTTCGTTGTATGGTCTCCTCGTTTCTGGTCCCGTGTTTCTGAGCGCTTGGTTGTGGGTTAATTCCTTACAGCTTTCAGTATACCTGTCCTCCAGTTTGGTATCTATCCAGCCCTAACGTTTTGCTGTTTGCATGCCTCTAACCTGTCTCCCTCTAACCACCAGCTGTTCCAGCTTCTACCAGTCTGTAGCTGTTGTTAATCCCTGTGTGTGTTACGGTACCTCCAACTCCAGCTCGAGTTGCGTCCGCAGTTGAGTGTACAGCTTCGTAATCCTGCAGTGGTTCCTGTCCGGCCGTGGCTACCTCCAGTGCTGCGGTTACGGTCCCAGGTTCCTCAGGGATCCAGCTGCTCCAACCGGACCTACCTGAGCTCCGCCACACAGCTCTACCCAGCCGGGTTCTGCTGGCTACCTACCATTGTGTTCAGTCCAGTACTCGTAGAACCTCCCGGTCCAGCTCCGGTCCAGTTCCAATTCTAAACTCACCTTCTGTTTTCTGTCCAGTTCCTGAGTGGACCTTCCGGTCCAGTTTCAGTCCAGTCCCGGTGTGAAGTTCACCGCCCGTAAAAGTCCAGTTTCAGCTTGGAACAAGTTTGCCGTTCCAGTAATCCAGTTCCTGAGTGGACCTCCCGGTCCAGTTCCAGTCCAGTCCCGGTGTGAAGTTCACCGCCTGTAAAAGTCCAGTTCCGGCTTAGAACAAGTTTGCCGTTCCAGTAATCCAGTTCCTGAGTGGACCTCCCGGTCCAGTTCCAGTCCAGTCCCGGTGTGAAGTTCACCGCCTGTAAAAGTCCAGTTCCGGCTTGGAACAAGTTTGCCGTTCCAGTAATCCAGTTCCTGAGTGGACCTCCCGGTCCAGTTCCAGTCCAGTCCCGGTGTGAAGTACACCGCCAGCAAAAGTCCAGTTCCGGCTTGGAACAAGTTTGCCGTTCCAGAGACTCTGTCCCTGAGTGGACCTCCCGGTCCAGAACAGTCCAGTTCCGGCTTGGAACACGCTCCTGGGTTAAAGTCCAGCTCCGGCTTGGAGCAGTCCGTATCGGACTTCCTGTGTTCCTGTGTGATACTGTGTTTTCCCTTCTGTACAGCTTTGGGACTACCCCAACGCTTAATAAATATTCTTTCCATTGAATCTGCCTCCTGGTCGTTGCACTTGGGTTCGTCCCGTATTTGGATCGTAACAAAAAGGCTTGTGACATCGAGGAAAGCCAAAATTATTGTGATGTAGACGTCACTTATATAGTTTAAAATGTCATGTATGTCAGATAGATATGAGGGTAGGGTGCAGACAATGGTTTGTAAAAAAGAATCTGGCTATTGTGCCAGAGGATCTAATAGGTACCCATTTGCAGCAATGATGGAGCGTCCAGGGGGGTTGGTTGGGTCTTTGTGTTTTGTTTTTGTTTTGGTAAATATTAGATAACTGGCCAAGTAGGATGTGTCACCTTTAAAAACTCAATTAGCCTTTTACTGGTCCAGTTATTCTGTAGTGCCATGTGCAAATACTTCATTTTGGTGGTTGGTTCAGATTTGAAAGGTTGGTAAAAACTAATATCAGTCAATTGTGATCTCAACTCTGCATCATGTAGTTCACTAAATATTTTACAAGGGAGTTGTTGCCTAAAGTTAAACCCTCTTTTTTCTAAATATTGAGTTGAGTTGATTTGAGTTGTTCTATAATGAATTGGTGCTATTTGACCGGTAGCAGGGTGCAGGTGGTTGGGTGCAGGTAGCTGGGTGTAGGTTGTTATGGTGTAGGGTTTAGGGTATAGGGGCCAGGGTGTTAGGGTGTAGGGTGCATTGCTGTACCTGGAAGGGCAGTCGTTCCCCTTTCCTGTCCCCTGCAGGCACCTCCATGAGTGAGTCCAGGAGCCCGACCACATCCATCATTCTGCAGAAGGGAGACAGGGTTAGAGATACACAGGAGTACAGTACAGTACTGTACACCCTAAAAATACACACACACACACACACACACACACACACACGCACACATACGCACACACACGCACACACACACACACACACACACGCACACATACGCACACACACACACACACACACACACACACACACACACGCATACACACACACACACACATACACACACACATACATACACACACACACACACACACACACAAGCATGCGCACCCGCATACATAGACACATGTGCATGCACTCACGCAGGCATATACACTCACACGTACGTGCACACATACACACACGAACACACGTGTGTGTGTGTGGGTTCTCCCCAGAAACGCAACCTATGGCTGTATAGTAATCAAGGAAAGCTGAATAATATCTGAAAACGGATTACACCCAGATTAATTTCCATTAATGTCAGATGGAATGAGTTCCTCTGTGGTGTGGGTGGGTGGGGGGGGGGGGTCGTGTGTGCGTGTGAGGGGGGGGGGGGGGGTGCTCAGGCCCATACTGTGCATGTGTTCTCACTGAAGGTCTGTATGGAATGAGTCCCTCTGTGGTGTGTGTGTGTGTGTGTGTGTGTGTGTGTGCGCGCGTGCGTGCGTGCGTGCGTGCGTGCGTGCGTACGTGCGTGCGTGCGCCCTCACTGGGGGTCTGTATCCACACGCGCAGGGAAGGTTAGGGTTACGGCCGTAGCACTTTCAGCAGGGGAGAGACCCGCTACCCACTCTCATCTTCGGCTTCTCCTTGGGCATAAAATAACATATGACAAGGTGTGTGTGTGTATGTGTGTGCTTGTCTGCATGCACGTACGTGTGTGTGTTTTGGTGTGTGTGTGTGTGTGTGTGTGTGTATTTGTGTTTGTTTAACAAATGTGTTTATGTTGTTGGGGTGGAGGATTAGCAGGCGTGAGGATCAGTGAGTGGCCGCTCCTCCTCCCTCCTCCCATTTCAGCCAAAGTTCCCACAATCCCATAAAAGCCTCTGTGATGCGCAGGGAGAGACCACTGGCCTGGGCTTCATCTCTCTGCCCGAGGAGCTTTACGCCACGTTTTCCGCCTTTACACCCTTTTGTTATCGAGTCCGTCTGTCTGTTTCTGCGGCGCTCCAAAGTGCTTTAGGATACGTGTTAGCACGGTTTAGGAAGCCATCTGAAGAACAAATGGAAATTGAAATAAAATGTGTTTCGTTGGCACGACTCCAGTGCGCCTTCCCCGCCACTGCTGGTATTCCTGCAATGCCAGGGACAGACTTCAGAGACAGACCGGCACAGATCGGACCGATGCTGCCCGCCTGTCAAGCAGTGGCTTGAGGGCGCCGTCCCGCTCTCTTCCATTAGAGAAACTTGCGCACACGCTCCATGACCAGGAGAGGTAGGCTCACCGATCCTATTATCTGTCCCGGTAAGATTCTTACCGAGCTAACCGGGTCACTCGTGCAAGGACCGCACCGACTTCACAACGGCACCAGAACATTCAGGGCAAGACCAGCTGGCACGTAACTTCTGCAACTTTTTACACAGTTATGGTGAAAGGTGAAGCAGTCATTTTTTTTCCAGCAAGTACCCTCCCCGAAACAAAACAGCTGAGTAAATAGGTCATACTCACATAAGATGTATTTATATACACACACGCACGCACAGATACACAGATACATACACACGTAGAGATACGTATATTCACATACATGCCTACACACACACCAATACACTCACATACACACACCAGTGCTCTTGCATACATACACGCCATTACAATCTTACATGCATACTCACACACCATTGCACTCACATATATAAACATGCACACCATTATACTCATACACACACACACATTTCTGCAAACATGAACACACAAACAACTCATACGCATACACTTATCTCTGCAATCAATGTCACGCACATGCACACACATTGCAACACATAAACCACTTCCTGCAAATGCAGTCATTACCACGAAACTCTGTCATTACATCTAATTTCTTTGACCAATAGTTTCTTTCAGTGTAAAACAATTTTCACTTATAAGGACTTTCCCTTGTTCTGAAGGAGGATGTTTTTTTTCAAGACTAAATCCAGTTAAAACACAGTCTCCAATGAATATTCATCTTGTACGGCTATATTATTTTCAAATAGGGAGACAGACTCACAATGATGGATCCAAAGTCCAGATTTTTAGCGTTGTTACAATCAAACACTGAGCTCCCAGTCCAGTGCATCTCACCAACAAGCCTGTTATTTTTTAAATCTTCTCAAGCACCACCTTTTTTGAACATAAGCCTGAAAGTAAAATGGGTATAATCCTACAGGCATAATCCTGGTCTCTTCTGTAAGGTAACCAACCCTTTGGAGTTAGTTTTCCAAGAGTCAGAATCACTATAAGTATTACTGAAACAATGTAACAGATGCTCAAAAACAGTGGAATTTGTTGTTAGTGGAAAAGTTTTTTCTCGCCAAAAAGATTTATTTATTTTTTTGCCAGGATAAGGATACCGACTCTACTGTGATTTGTGTCATCTGTGGATTTCTAGAACACATAGAATGTACAGTCGTCGTTTTGATTTAGCCTGCTTTGTGTCATGTTACAAAATAAGTAACTGCTGTAGCTGTAACAGTGGGAATGTAAAGTAGTTTATAGATGTAGAATCGTGAGTTTTAACATTTCAAACAGTATATTGTATCACCAAATCGATTGAAAATTTCACAAAAAAAAACAATGAATGCAAATAATGCCCGTATAGTTAAAGGATTTCTTTCTTTTTTTTTCACCTGCTTACATGATAACTTGTGTTCCAATTGTAATTTTCAAGATTTCACCTTTTACTTTTCTGAGATTCATTCTCTGTGATGATCCTCTGAAATTTTAACTGTACAGAGTATTCCACACCCTGTCCCCAGGCATCAATCCGGCATGCTGAAGGTAACCTAACCCTAACCTCCAACCCCCTAACACCTAACCTCTAATTCTTACTCTAACTCAACCCTAAACCCAAAACCTAACTACCCTAAACTCTAAACCGCTGCCACACAGGTTCATAGCCATAATCTGCAGCATGTCAGCACTCTACATGTCGAGACCCCACAGATGAATAATATCTCATAATATCTCAGATAATAATTTCTCATTTACATGAGATAAGAAGATGCGACATGCAAAAGAAAAGGTGACTAAGTTAGATTAGACAACGGGACGTGTTTTGAAGGTGATTCTGCCCTGGTAGGGGAGAGGGAGGCCTCACTAACACACCGCACGGAAACACTTACAAAAATATAAGCCTTCTGGCAAATTTGGGTCAAACCTTTTGCGGCAAGCTCATATTTTCACATGCAAATTAGCTTCGTGGGAACTGCCATTCACTTCTGGCAAAGGTTTTAGTTCACCACTACTGGCAAGATCTGACAAACTTCTGGAAACATTTTGTGGTAAACAATTTAGTTTGTGGCAAATGCGCTACATATTAGCTGCAGGTTTGCAGAAAACTATCCAGTTTTGTAAGGGAAGCCCCAGATCTCTGACCCAGCAGACTACCAATCCCACGTCAGCTTTTCACAGCGGCCGATACGTGACACAGTCACACATGCACACTTCACTGCTGTTTAATTTTAAACAAAGCGTTGGGGTTCAGAGAGAGCTTCAGTAGCCCTTTCAACTTTACTGTCACTCCACATGAGCCAAACACGTGGCCGGAAATCCGAGGGGGCGTTACAGAGGGAGACCTGTTACATCAGCAGGGTGATTAAGCTGAACTGATTCCATGAAAGCAGATAGATAAATGAGCAGCATGTTAAAACAATGTAAACCAAACCGTGTCATCTCTCCAGAATAGGGACTTATGATGAACAGGAGGAAGAAGAATCCCACCGTGTTCTCCTGCAGCTCACTTCGTCCTGCCCCCACCTTCAGTACATATCCCAGTTGTGTGGCTCTATTGTATCCAGAAACACTACACACACAAACACACACACACTCACTCACGCACACATGTAGACACAATTACACACACTTACTCAAACACTCACACATACACTCACACAGACACTCGCACATACAAAAACACACACATACGCACACGCTCTCACACACACATACAAATACATATACACCCACTCACATACACGCACACACACATATACACACACACACACGTGCACCCATGCACACACAGACACACACAAATAGGCATATATCCTCTCTCGCGCACACATATGCATACAAATACAAACACCCACATACACACACATACAAATACATATACACCCACTCACATACACACACACGCACACACACATATACATTCACCCTCTCTCTCACACACACACACACACACACACACACACACAAATAGGCATATACCCTCTTTCACACGTGCACATATGCACACACACACACACACACACACACACACACACACACCCACATACACATAAACACGCACACCTACACACACAGTCTCTCAGAATCTATGTCACCTCAGGTGAGGTCTTACCCATCGCTGGCAGGACAGTTGTCTTTGTCTGCCACTCTGGGCAGCAGTGGGTGGGGTCGAGGGGGCACTGGCGGGGGGTGGCAGGTGCCCACACACCTGTCACCCTCAGCCGGCCCCTCTGAGGGGCAGCTGGTCTCCAGGACGACGGAGGCATGGGGTGCTGGAGGGTTTGAGCCGCTGTTGTCGAGGGGGGGCGGGGAGAGGAGGGGTGGGGCGGGGGAGGGCGGGGTGCCGTCCTCCTGGGAATCGGCAGCAAGCTTCCCTCCATTGCTGAGGAAACGCAGGGGGTCCAGAATTCCGCAGTATTCCTGAGCACTTCTCCTGCCTGATTCCCAGCCAGCGCTCTTCGCTCCCTTTGAATCCCTCTCTTCCTCTCTCTGTATCTCTCCGTCTCTCCCTTTGAATGCCTCACTTCCTCTCTCTCTCGCTCCCTCTCTCACTGGCAGCTTTGCAGAGCGACAGGATTAAAGTCTCTTTGGATTACAGCAGCTGGAGTAAGTGACGTCAGCTGTCCCAGTCCGCAGCGCGGGTGGAGCGGGCAGCGGCTGGCACCGGGGCGAGGGGGGGGGCGGGCAGCGGCTGGCACCGGGGCGAGGGGGGGGGCGGGCAGCGGCTGGCACCGGGGCGAGGGGGGGGGGGGGCGGCGGCGGCAGGCAGGGTCAGGGTTGAGGTCGGGGTCGGAGGCGTTGGGGTGCAGCACCGATGATGGGCGTCCCGCACGCATGTTCTAACCGCCAATAGCGACGAGGCAAGCGCTCGCTACCCGCGAGCACGCCGCCCTACCCTGGCACCATCCCGCACGCTCGTTAGCGCTGTCACTGACGTCACAGGGGATTTGGACAAATCGCGGAATTAGCCCACGGATAAAGGCCTTGGAAGTTGGGGAGGGGGTTGGGGGAAGGATATATATAGCAGCACCGGCAGGCCAGGCCAGGGCAGGCATGACAACAGAGCCACAGCAACACAGTTCCACAATAATCCCCCTGCCGGAACATTCTATTGTCACCGCTATTCTCCACTTCTCTACATTACACATTACGTTAGATGAGAGCATCTGTCGAGTGACTCTATTGTAAGTGCAATGTCACCGGAGCGAGACACACTCAAACATGCATACCAACCTACGAGCACCATTGTAGACTCAGGGTTTCCATTTTATTGTCCTTCAAAGAAAGATAAATGTCTCAGCAGTTCAGCATAAACCAAACACAGAAATAAGAAATGAACTCTGTGCACTGCATTACAAAATTAAGTAAAAGAACGGTAAGTCATTTTGAAGATTTTGGTGGGTATTGCGGATCAAGGGCTATGACATCGTCACTGACTGGGACCTCCCCTTTTCCTGATAAATCACACCGGTGACAGATGACAGCACAGTGCATGGTTCCGTAAAGTGTGGGGGAATGTATATTGTAAGTGTGTGTGTTTGTGTGCATGTTTGCATAATTGTGTATGTGAGTATATATGTGTGCGTTTGTGTGTGGAAGGGTTCCGTCTCTGCTCCCCATCCCCTGTCTACAGGAGTCCCGCAGGGATCTGTACTGGGTCCTCTGCTGTTCTCTTTGTATACTAAGTCTCTTGGCTCAGTAATTCATTCACATGGCTTCTCATACCATAGCTATGCTGATGATACTCAACTCTTCCTCTCTTTCCCTCCCTCTACCCCACAGGTTAAGGAGAGGATATCTGCTTGTCTGACTGACATCTCTGAGTGGATGGCTACCCATCACCTGAAGCTCAACCTTGACAAGATAGAGCTCCTCTTCATGCCACACAAGACCTCCCCACTACATGACCTCTCCATCACCGTTGACGGGACCATGGTGGCTGCCTCCTGCTCTGCAAGGAACCTGGGGGTGGTCCTGGACGACCGGCTGGACTTCAAAGAGCACATCAGAGCGACGGCTCGGTCCTGCAGGTTCCTCCTGTACAACATCAGGAGGATTCGACCGTACCTGACCACCTACTCCACCCAGCTTCTTGTCCAGACCATGGTCACCTCACGCCTGGACTACTGCAACTCCCTGCTCGCAAGCCTACCAGCATGTGCCATTCTGCCTCTTCAACTGATCCAGAATGCAGCTGCCCGGCTTGTGTTCAACCTCCCGAAATTTTCCCATGTAACCCCCCTGCTGAGGTCACTCCACTGGCTGCCAGTTGCAGCCAGGATCAGGTTCAAAGTTCTGACCCTGGCCTACACTGCAGCCAATAGGACAGACCCCGCCTACCTGCAGGACTTAATCCAGAACTATGTTCCTGCTCGACCACTTCGCTCTTCTACAGCAGGGCGACTGGCACTTCCCCCCCTCCGTGTCAAAGGCTCTCGCTCGTCCCGACTGCGGAGTTTTTCCACCTTAGCTCCTCAGTGATGGAATGAACTTCCCATTCCCCTACGTTCTACTCCAACCCTGCCTGCATTCCGTCGAGGCCTGAAGACACACATCTTCAGACTCCACCTTGACTGATATTCTAACCTAGGAATATCAGTTCCATGTGTTTTTCCTGTTTGTTTATTATAGTTTATAATAGTATTTAGAATAGAAGTGTAGTATTGCTGATTTACCCACAGCTTACTGTGAACTACAGTCAACGTTCATTACTAGGGATAGCTGCTACATTATGGGAAGGATGTGCTTTGTCTTGTCTGTTCTGTAGTGATCTTGATGATGTCTCTGTATGCACTTACTGTACGTCGCTTTGGATAAAAGCGTCTGCTAAATGAATGTAATGTAATGTAATGTGTGTGTGTGTGTGTGTGTGTCATGGTGTGTATGATTGTTGCGTGTTTACGTGTACGTACATGAATGTGTGTGTACAGGTGACCTTTTGTGTGATTGTGTGTGAGTGAATTTATGTGTGTGTCTATATGTGCAATGTGTACTTAATGTATCTGTATTTGCCTGTGTGTGTGTGTGTGTGTGTGTGTGTGTGAGAGAGAGACTGTGGGAAATGAAAAGCCATTCCAAAAGAGATCACAAGAGAGCGCCAGAGCGGTGCTGTACTGGCTGGGGACACACTGCCCACTTCTGGAGCGAATGCATTTTCCATAATCCATCCCATATAGTAAAATTCACCAGTGTTCAAACATGGAATCACATTTTTTAGGCTAAACAAACGGATGTACTGTATGTACACTGCAACCAGTGAGATGCATAAAACAAGTGCAGTACACGGCGTGCTTCCTCTCGCCTACCACGGCAGTATCGCCTTAAGCAAGGTGCTTATCCTGCGTAGCTTCAGCAAGTATCCAGCTGTGTTAATGGACTGTAACGTGCAATGGATATGTCAAGAATGTAAGCCGTTGCTCTGCATAAAAGTGTCCGCTTTATTCGTTCATTTACTGTAATGCAATTTGACTGGTGTGAATGTCAATTTTAACGTGTTGTTTTGTGCACAGCAGGGTATTTTTCCACCTTCCCAGAACCAGGCACCGGGTCCCGACCCGCAGTCGGGGAACTGCAGCATGGAAGAGCGCCTCGTCCCAGCAGCGAGACGCCGATGGGGGCGGAGACAGAGATGCTCTACGCCGCTGCACAATGGTGTTCAGTGATGAACGGCGGCGTCAGAGAGAGCCTCCTTGTTCCCAAGCTGGCGGTCAGCTGACCATCGCCTCGTTCCGCCTGGCCGTAGCCGTGACAAATGCCCATCCGCCACCGGTGCCTCGTCACTATGGTGCATTAACGGTGTCCTCAACGGTCTGACAGAAACCTGCTCTCACAATGTTTACATATTATCACACTTTCGTCATGTTATCAGTTTAAGCGAGCGGACACTTACTGAAGCTGTTCAGGCCGCTAACAGGAGAGGGGGAATGAAGCATGCAGACTTATGGTCACACTGCTCATTATTCACCCCATACTCTACACACTTCATACTGCATATCTCACACTGACCACTGCACACTGACCACCTCACACTGCACACTGCGTATCTCACACTGACCACCTCACACTGCACACTGCGTATCTCACACTGACCACCTCACACTGCACACTGCGTATCTCAGACTGACCACCTCACACTTCACACTGCGTATCTCACACTGACCACCTCACACTGCACACTGCGTATCTCACACTGACCACCTCACACTGCACACTGCGTATCTCACACTGACCACCTCACACTGCATACTGCGTATCTCACACTGACCACCTCAGTGTGTGTTGGGAGCAGGAGAGTAGGGGTATGGTGGGTATGCTATCTGCTCAAAAATGAAAAAAGACAGGAAGAGAACATTTAGGAAGAAAGAGACAGAGAGCAGTGTGACTACAGGAGAATGGGTGGAGTGACAGTGAAGTAGATCTAGACAGGAATCTAAAGGATCTAAATAGGAGCGAGTGTGCGCCTGCAACAGGTAGTCAGGAGAGAGTGGAAAAAACAGGGAGGAACAGGCAAACGAGTGCAAGGGACGGAGAGGAAAAGGAAAAGAGCGCTGGGAACGGAGGAAGAGACACAGACAGGATGGGAGAAGAAGGGAGACCGGAATAAGGCAAAGAAAAGCAGAACGAGAGGGAGAGAGAGAGACAGCTGCAATAAAAAAACATGTAACAAGTAGAGTCAGTCGGATAGAGAGACGGAGAGACACCAAAAAAGGACTGAAGCCAGGACAGACTGGGCAGACGCTGAAGAGGAAAAGCAGGGAAAAGTGAGGAAAAGAGAGCGAGGGAGTGAGAAAGAAAGACAAGGGGAGGAAGAGATAGGTCCATGTTCTACTGTCAGCTGGATAGGTGAGAGAGAGAGACAGAGAGAGAGTGAAGAAAAAAAGCAAGACAGACCCGAGAGAGCAAGAGAGAGTGAAAGAGAGAGTGAGTGAGAGAGAGCAAGAGAGCGTGAGAGTGAGTGAGAGAGAGAGAGAGTGAGTGTGACGGAGGGACAGAGCAGAGGGAGCCGGGGAGGGCAGTGGAGCCACGTGAGGGCACCATGCGGACTCTGTGGAGCTGCTGAGCCCGGCGCCTGGGCAGGAGACATGTCGGCGGGTACCACCCCGCGGGAGCTGCCCATGCCGGGCAGGGGGGCACACGGGCCTGTGGGGCTACAGGCGTTGCTGGATCTGCTGGTGGGCGTATATCAGGAGTTCCAGTCCTCCCCCTTCGCCAGGGAGAAGCTCGTCTCCGGCTTCCTGATGCGGAGTCAGTGATACATCTCAGTGTTACATACCAGTGTTACATATCAGTGCTGCATCACAGTGTTACATCACAGTGTTACATCTCAGTGCCACATCCTAGTGTTACATCTCAGTGTTACATCCCAGTGTTACATCTTAGTGCTACATCTCAGTGCTACATCTCAGTGTTACATCCCAGTGTAATAACCTCAGTGCTACATCTCAGTGTTACATCTCAGTGCTACATCTCAGTGATACATCTCAGTGCTACATCCCAGTGTTACATCTCAGTGCTACATCTCAGTGCTACATCTCAGTGTTACATCCCAGTGTAACATTTTAGTGCTACATCTCAGTGGTACATCTCACTGTTACATCCCAGTGTTACATCTCAGTGGTACATCTGTGTTACATCTCAGTGTTACATCCCAGTGTTATGTCTCAGTGCTACATCTCAGTGTTACATCCTAGTGTTACATCTCAGTGCTACATCCTAGTGTTACATCTCAGTGCTACATCCCAGTAGTACATCTGTGTTACATCTCAGTGTTACATCTCTCTCTCAGTTCTGTGATGCTTTATCAGACAGCCAGAGCAGTATTGGCAAAACATATGTAGAACATAATACGGTACGAAATGTTACATATTTAACCATGCCATAATGTAGAGTACACAAACTTAGAATAATTATGATAATGACATTAGAATATTCAATTAATAATATTAATATTAATAATTTAATAATAAGTAAAATTAATAACTAACAAAAGTTGGTACCATAAAAATTACACCATTATATTGTTTGGACCATTTCAGGCACCTGCTGCTGTTGCTGTTGCTCTCTCTCTCTCTCTCTCTCTCTCTCTCTCTCTCTCTCTCTCTCTCTCTCTCTCTCTCTCTCTCTCTCTCTCTCACTCTCTCCTTCAAATAATGCTTTACCAAATGTTCACTTCATGCTTTCCATAGATTAGCAGGCGCATAATGCACAACATATAAGTAATTGTGCCATTAAAAAATTCCACAAACCTGACAGCATATATTAAATCAAATTAAGGGCTAAGGAAGTGGTGACAAACAGTGATGTAACTTTGACAGGGGAGAGTGTCGGTGAAGCTGGTGAAGTGTTGAATAGTGGTGTAGTGGTGTTCTTAGAGTGGAGTTAAGTATTCTGCATGGGAGCGTTATTCTTATTTTATATAGTGCCTTTATGTGCCACCTTATTTCCCTTCTGCAGACAATTATTTGGATGTTAAATAAGAGTTTGTACATTCATCATCATGGTTTCAACAAACTTCCAACATGAGGTCCCGAGTTGGTGAAGTAAGATATTCATTAAATAATCCTTCAGTGATGGAAATCTAATACATTCTTTTCATCGGGTGAAGTCTCAAAATACTCCACACGTTTTCTCATGTCACAGGGCTAATTAAAAATTGACCAATCGCTCCATCTGTCAGATAAAATGTTGAATATCTATCAGAGAGCTGTCATCTTTTTTATAAGATATGATAAGGACGAGGTCCAGGGAGTAAGTCATTTCACTGTTTCACATACTGAATTCCAAACTTTTATATAGCTTGTCCTCGGTTTCCTCTGAAATAGCTTGGATGTTTACATGCAAATAATACTGGTATGGCACAAACAAAACTAATGTTAAAACAGGAAATAGCAATGGAAGAACCATAAATATGGACTGAATTTTTCTTTATACCAATAAACACATTTAATTATTACCCTAAAGATTAATGTGAAGATCACAAATTTGTTGCGTTTATGTATGTATGTACGTACCTATGTACGTACGTATATGGGGGTGTATGTGTGCACGTATGTATACCAGGGTGTGTGCATGTATGTGTGAGTATGCATGTATTTATATGGGTGTGTGTGCATGTGTGCGCATGTGTGTATGTACGTATGGATATGTCTGTGTGTGTGTGCATGTACGTATGTATATGTCTGTGTGTGTGTGTGTGCATATGTGTATGCACAAGTATGTACTCTAAATGTGTGCATGTTTTTGTATATGGGTCCTTTGGCAGATGATTGGACAGACATATGGACAGAGGAGACAGCTGTAGGCTGTGACAAGGTCATGAAAGCGAACACCACACAAATCCTATTGAGCTGCGTGGATATTTTTGAGAGTGTCTGTCTGTGTGTCCCACAATTCCTCAGCCAGGGCGTCAATCCCACAGTGAATTACTCCGCTGTGTGTGTGTGTGTGTGTGTGTGTCTGTCCGTGTGTGTATGTGGGTCTGCGTGTTTGTGTGTGTGTGGGGGGGTGGGGGTGGTGCCCGTCTGTGTGTGCATGTGTGAGTGTCATTGTGTGTGTGTGTGTGTGTGTGTGCATGTGTAGTTCTGTGCTGTACAGGTACAGGAAATGGGAGGAAGTTTAAACCAGTGGAATGTATCCTGTAATTCACTGATTGTACATTCAGCTGTTTCTTTCATGTGGGTATGTGTTTATGTGTCTATGAGTGTGTGTCTGTAGAAGAAAGTTCATGAAGCAGCGGCAGAGGGGCAGGCTGACAAAGGCGCCTTATCCCTCCACAGTGCATATTATATATGCCTTTCATTTCAGTATTATCATTATTATTGCATATATGCCTTTCATTACATTATTTATCTTCTGTTCAGATGATTCAGCTTCCATTGGCTACAGAGCTACAAGCTTACATTACTCTCATTCCTTAACATATCCAGACAACTGGAGCCTTCCTAGCACAATGTACAGCTGTGTTGAGGAGGAGCATGCGATACCCTGTGAGGCTGTGACTCATAGTGACTCCACCCCCTTATGTGACTCATAGTGACTCCACCCCCTTATGTGACTCATAGTGACTCCACCCCCTTATGTGACTCATAGTGACTCCACCCCCTTATGTGACTCATAGTGACTCCATGCCCTTATGTGACTCATAGTGACTCCACCCCCTTATGTGACTCATAGGGCCCTATCTTACACCCGGCGCAAAGCGGCGCTAACCCAAACGCAAGTGTCGTTGCTATCTTACACCCGGCGCATGGTTCATAATAACGCCATGCGTTCACGTCCTTTAACTACCATGTATTCTTGCGCCCATTACAAGTGAACTGGACGTGTTGGTCTTAAGACGAGGAGTGGCCAGGATTCATTCTGGTGTATTGCTATCTTGAGCCAACAGAAAGCGCTTGCGCTAGAACCACCACAAACCTGGTCTAAAGTCATGTCGCAGTTGTTTACATGTTATTTTAACGGCGCATATAAGTGCGTCTACATAGGCGTGTGCACAACGCGCGTACCATCCTGTCTGTTACACACAGAGCGCGCACAAGCATGACTAAAATATCTAGATCACAATGCGAAATATTATTATTGTGTAGGCTATATAAAAAATGCATAATAATAAAAGGTTCCATAGGTCCACATACCTTTCCTTCGGCGAAGGGAAACGATGCCACATTACATTGCTCTCAGCCCACTCCATCAACATCCAGGCGATGTGCGATGGTACGGGACAATGGCTATCCATTAAAAAGGAGCTAATAACACCTATATCAAGCCTAATGCGCGAATTGTCATTTACACCTAATGCGTGAATTGTCATTCAATGGAAAACTCGCGCACTGCAATAGACGGACTTTTGAGTTCTGAAAATGCGCTTCAGACGTCATTACAATACAGGTCTGTTTATCTATGAATACAGCCTGTAAGTAAATAGAATGGTTTGTGACTGAAAAAAGTTCAAAACCATGTCCAGTGAATATTGCTTTTATTGCTTTTCAAATAGCCTAGGCTACAGTGGATTCGCTGTGCATAGGCTACATAAGGTTTTTTCGATAGCCTATGGTTAAAAAACGGAGATAAATGTCATCATGTTAACTGAATTGTAACCTTAGCTATACGTCGTCCTTCATATTTTTTTAATTACAGTGACAAGGTTTCCATACCCTCAGCTTATTAAAACCCAGCTGATTTCACCTGTTATTCCATAACTGAACAAAAGATTTTAAAGAGAAATAAGCGGCTAATTAGAAACGAAATTTGCAGCACGTTACAAAATTAATTTACAATTAATTTTAATGCCATTATCTGCATGTGCGCTTTACAGGAGCAGGAGTTTCCTCTGCTGTAAATCGCACTTTTCACGGTCTTCCTGGGAAAGTGGATCGTTTTAAAGCATTAAATAGGTTGGTCACATTTCCATAAGCAGGACATTATAAAATAAGGGAAAATATGCTGAACCTATGGGTTGCCAACCTGACAGATTTATTATATTTAGTGTCATCATTAAGGCAAAATAACGTTATTTATGTTATTAATCAAAATTAGAATGCAGGTAGCCTATTGAACTTCGGATGAAGCTTGAACATGAGTTCATTGCATAATCAAACGAAATTCGTGAAACAAGCAGGCTAATTTGGCGTTTTCTAAGGTGAGACGGAAGCAATTGGTCGTTTATTCTCAGCTGTTGCAGGTGCTTTTAACGAAATTTAACCGCATATATTTTGTAAGCAGCACTGACAGGAATTACCGGGAACTCATAATGGTTAGCCCGAATAATATTGATCATAGGCAACTATTGTTCCATATAGCCTATTCCTTGATCGCACTAAACACGCACGAGCATGTCTGTTTCGCCATCATAAGCAATCCGCCAAGGTGGAAAAGCAGGCTTTTAAATGGAATGGGATATAACATTTTGATTGGTTTATTGCATGTCACGCCCAAGACACACCTATAATTAATGAAAAGACTAGGTTCAGCCCAGTTGCACCTTGCGCTGTGCTTAGCGCCCAAAAAACACGCCGTTAAAATAGCAAAAGTGGACTTGGACACGCCCTAAATGGACTTAGCGCCATGCGCTTAGCCCAAGCGCCAAGATCGCCAAGATAGGGCCCATAGTGACTCCACGCCCTTACAGCAAGGGCAACGTGTGAGATTAGCTCTGCTAGCTGGAGACATTGGTCTTTAGCTTAGCACGCTGATCTTACCGCTAGCCTCTACACTGCTACACTTTGTGAACGTCCTCAGTTGTATGAGATTACCTTGCAGTTTTCTAATGCGAGGCCTTCAGGGACAAGGTTGGCCACTCTCCGTCTTTCCCGCGGTCACCAGGAAGGAAGACGTTAAACGTTCACTTCCTGGCTGAGACAGGAAGTGCACGTTTGGCCTTGGCAGAGCATGACTGGGACATCCACTGGTCTTGGGCCACTCAGCCTGAAATCTGCTGTCAATTTTGCTCACAGAAAAATGGGTGGATTATGTTTGGCAGTGTGTACCTAAACTCTTCATTTTGCAGTCCCCCCCGCCCCCCCTGTTTCTCTCTCTCTCTTTTAATTTTTCTGTCTCATCCTTAAGACTTTGACTGTTGTTTGTCTGGTAGGGTTTTGCTCAGTGGAACACTCATAGGGCTGCATGTGATCTCCTGTGATATGAGTGGATATCATCCTAGAAAGGCCCTAGAAACAAACTCTATTTATTTTTTTTAAATATATGAAGAAAACGCCTGTGATATTTTAGAGCATGATTAAACAGAACAGAGGGGCATAGCTATGTTGGCAGAACCTGGTTGTGGGCCAGTACTGGCTGTGAAAGAACCTGTGCTGGGAGAGAGAGTTTGGCCCTCTCCTCTGCTGTGATGGAGAATACCTTGACCTCCTGCTGTCAGAGAGTGTTAGAGCTGGAAGCTGATGTAAAGCAGCCTGAACTGTGATTGTGTGAAGCTCTCTGGATAACATTGTACGCTGTGTGTGTGTGTGTGTGTGTGTGTGTGTGTGTGTGGAAGAGAGATGAAGTGGAAGGGATGTTCTGCTGCTGGTTTGTCTATACAGAGGACATTTCCAGGTATGAGGCTGGTGATCTTGCCATTTCGTCGGCTGCCTGGGATGGAATAAACAGGGTGAGCAGAAAGAGAACCACACCACAGCATCAGGCTTTCTGCTGCAGTAGTCCTCCCAAACTCCAGAAGGGCGCCATCAGCATGAAAGAACCTCTTATACTGACTCTTACTGATCAGCTATTGCTCCTGTTACACCAAGTCGAGCATAAACACACCCGCACACACATACGCACATACAGGTACAGTATATTTAGGTATGTTTAAGCATACATGAATACGTGACGCACATTGTTATATATGAACAAACACACAGCACAGGCAAACATGCGCCCATAACATGTACAAATGCATACATACAGTATATGCACCTATTTACACACACTCACATTGACACACCATAACCTGTTGAGATAAGCTGCATAAAGAATACTAAATCTGCAGTTAGCTCCAGTACTGCTCTCACTGGAATCACCTCAAGTTGTTTTATATTTTCACCACAATGTAGTGTTAGCACATTGGACTATGGCCGTGCACTGTATCCTGTTAACAGAGGTCAGGACCTAGGCTGATCCAAACAGCCGAGAGAATCTCACCAACAGTCAGGGGCCTGTATCACAAAGCAGGATGACTGAATTTAGCTGGATAACTGCACCGAGTAAAACCCTCCCAAATCTGTAACATGGACTGAAATAAAAAGTTCTGGGTTTTACTCAGTGCAGTTATCCAGCTAACTGAGTAATCTTGCTTCATGATACAGACCCCAGGACAGACTGTCACAAGACCCTTAAGAGCAGCCAGGAATAACAGCAGGCTGGGGGAAAAGGAGTCTCGCGTAAACAAATACTTTCAGGCAGGAAGACTTGCTGTTAAAAGGGAATGTTTTGTTTTTATTGCAAAATGCCAGAGCACTGAGTGGAGTGGTAAAGTGGTGGAGCAAATTTCTTTCCAAACAGTTTACCCAGTTGGCCTGGGAAGGGTCGGCATCTGCATGAGGGAGGGAGGGAGAGAGAGAGCAAGAGGAACAGAGAGAAAGATGGAATGCAAACTAGATCTCAGCCTGAGAGACACAGAGTGACTCCTAGGTGCTCCTAATAGCCATGTTCACTGCAAATATAAGGCACTGTTCTAGTGCATGGATGAACCCAGAGGTCCGATGTTGAATAGGACCGAGCCAGTGCCGACTGTGGCCACAGAGTGACGCACAAGTGGCTCTAGCGTCATCCAGGGATGGGAGGGTTTCAGTCAGTGCCTCATCGCACACTAGTGACCCCTTGGTCTTTCGGGCGCCCGCAGGTCCACTTGTTGAACCGTTCATGGTCTTCCTCTGACTCATGTCTGTGTAACCCTGGAGAGAGAGAGAGAGAGGACAAGAAAATTTGCACTCCTGGAAAACTTGCAATAAAATATCTCTGGTCCAGCTGCCTATTCTTAGCCACAGCTCTTCTATTTCCAGCCGCTGGCTTCTTAAAGGAGAACTGATCTCCCCTTTGGCCACATCTGTATTTCCCCCAGACGCAAGGGCTGCAACCTGGGAGAGAATTCCGGACATTCCCCCATTCTAATACCCGCTCACAAATTATAGAATTCCATTATTTGCTTGGTTAGCGGCCATTCTTATCCAAAGAGATTTAGAAAGCTTATTATGTGCATATCATCCATTTATAACAGCCGGATCTCAACCAAGGTTATTAAAGGTTAAGCCCTTTGGTTAAGGGCACAGCGTTAATACAACACTTGAAATGTGACCTTGCAACATTCTGGTTTCAATTTAGGTTCTCTAACCTCTATGGCAGATTGATTTATGGGCAGGACCAGATGAAGTGGCTGTTAAATACATGAGGAAGTTAAATGGTTTGATGACTCAGTGAGGGTCTATTTTAAATGGCATAAATTAAAAACATCCCAAGAAAACAAACAAGTGCCTGTCTATTTACAGAGCGTGTTCGCATGATGAAACGGTAATCTGGGCCATTCAGCGATGTGACATGTAATGGAGGGTCCTGCCCCCTTTGTCCTTTCCTCTAATCACAGCTGTGCCCCTGGTGAGACAGGTAAAGAAGTTGCGAATACAGAGGGAAGACTTTGACATCCTCAAGGTGATTGGCCGAGGAACCTTCAGCGAGGTGAGGAGGCGGGACAGTAAGATCAGTTCTTTTTTTTCCCCTCCTGTCCATCCATGCATCATAGCTCATGCCTCGTTCACCTTGGCCCCCCACACCTGCAGGTTGCCGTGGCGAGCATGAGCAGCACACAGCAGGTATATGCGCTGAAGATCATGAACAAGTGGGACATGCTGAAACGGGGGGAGGTGAGAGGTGACCACGCCCACACAACCACGCCCACACAGCTGCGCTCATGTCTGGATCACATTCCTGATGAAAACATTTTGCAGCTGCAAAAAAGACAGCAGGGTTGGTTGTGTATTGACTGTATATAAAGATAATGTTGGCTGTTTGTTAGACAAAGGTTGGTTGTGTATTGACTGTGTATAAAGATGGCTTTGGCTGTTAGACAAGTGTTGGTTGTGTAATGACCAAGTATAAAAATGATGTTGGCTGTTAGACAGCTGAGCTGGTTGTGTATTGACTGTATAAAGATGATGTTGGCTGTTAGACAGTGGGGTTGGTTGTGTATTGACTGTGTATATAGATGGGGTTGGCTGCTAGATAGCTGGGCTGGTTGTGTATTGACTATATATAAAGATAGCGTTGGCTGTTAGACAGCGGGGTTGGTTGTGTATTGACTGTGTGTAAAGATGACTTTGGCTGTTAGACAGCGGGGTTGGTTGTGTATTGACTATATATAAAGATAGCGTTGGCTGTTAGACAGCGGGGTTGGTTGTGTATTGACTGTGTGTAAAGATGACGTTGGCTGTTACACAGCAGGGTTGGTTGTGTATTGACTGTATATAAAGATAATGCTGGCTGATTGTTAGACAAAGGTTGGTTGTGTATTGAGTGTGTATAAAGATGACTTTGGCTGTTAGACAAGTGTTGGTTGTGTAATGACCATGTATAAAAATGATGTTGGCTGTTAGACAGCTAAGCTGGTTGTGTATTGACTGTATAAAGATGACGTTGGCTGTTAGACAGCGGGGTTGGTTGTGTATTGACTATATATAAAGATAGCGTTGGCTGCTAGACAGCAGGGTTTGTTGTGTATTGACTGTATATAAAGATGATGTGTAAAGGGGCGTGACGTGTGACGTGGGAGGAGCCAAACGCAGCAAGGGGATTCATTAAGCCCTTAGGCCACTAAGGCGGGAAATCACGCAGATAAGGGAAGGAGACAAGACAACGAACACCACTACAAAGGCTACTAACCGGCTCACTGTCAAACGCCAAGTAGAGCGCAAGGACAGGGATCTGAACAGCCAGAAATAAATACGCGCCCTGTCTCGGTAACGAGACAAAATAAGAACGGACGAGTAGCGCAAAGGCACAAATAAACACTGTGAAACGATACAATTGTTTCAGAGGAGGCGAAAGAACAGATATAACGTTCCGTGGCTACTTCCATAAGCCAACAGTCACATGCAGAACATAAGAGCTAAACGCCCGATCTCCCCAGGGGGGAAGAAACATTTTACAGGCGAGCCAACGGAGCACCGCAGTCCCATAGCTTTACCAGCATAATGACAAGCCCAACAGAAAACCACGCCTCAGCCTCCCAGTAAGGGGAAATGTAACGAGGCGAACAGGAACAGAGATTTAACGTTCCATGGCTAGTTTAAGGCTCGCAGTCAGACGCAAACATGTCCAAAACATCGCCCGGTCTCCCTAAGAGACGAATTGCACCGAAGGGCGAACAGAACTACAGTTCCGAACAGAATAGCCCAAATCTCCATACACGGAAAAAGAGCACAAAAGACGATGGGACAGCTGCACCGAAACTATTGGCTAACTGACTTACACAAGCACAAACACAAATACAAGCCCTGCCTCTCAGTAAGGGGAAATGTAACGAGGCGAACAGGAACAGAGATTTAACGTTCCATGGCTAAGATAGAGGCTCGCAGTCAAACGCAAACATGTCCAAAACATCGCCCGGTCTCCCTAAGAGACTAATTGCACCAAAGGGCGAACAGAACTACAGTTCCGAACAGAATAGCCCAAATCTCCATACACGGAGAAAGAGCACAAAAGACGATGGGACAGCTGCACCGAAACTATCGGCTAACTGACTTACACAAGCACAAGCACAAATACAAGCCCTGCCTCTCAGTAAGGGGAAATGTAACGAAAAACCCCGACTCACAACAAAGGGGGACGTAGTCCACGAGAAGGAGACAAAACAAGAAACAAACGCACCAATGCTAGGCTACTCCTGGTTCACAGTAATCCGGAAATGAGTGGAAGCAAAACGCCAGGTCACTCAGTAAGAAAACCAAATAACAGGCGAAAATGGACCAGAGAAACTACTACTCTATACTTCTACGAGCTAAGAACTAAGTAGAAGCGAAACGCCCGGTCTCCCTATGGGAAGACATGTGCCGAAGGGCGAACAGAACTACTGTTCTGAACAGAATCGCCCAAAACTCCATACACGGAGAAAAAGCACAAAAAAAGGCAAAATAGAGCAGAGATTTACGGTCCCAAACTCCTACGAGATAACCAACCACCAAGCCAGCAAGAAATAAGCCCTGCCTCAACTAAGAGACGTTAACAATAGGCGAGTGGCCAAAATGGTACGAGAACTCACAGCCAACAAAAACACCACAGTACAAAACAATGACCAACCGATGAACAAGTAATGTCGAAGCCCCGAACGAAGGAAACGGTAGGCTTATATAACTCTCAGGTGACTTACGCACAGATGTAAACGCTTAACAGAAGCTCCGCCAACTCAGCAGGGCGGAGCAAGCATCTACCAAAAGGGCAGCGCCCTCGCGTGGCCACCGAGGAAACGACCGCATGGGAAACAGGGTTCAAAACCATGACATGATGTTGGCTGTTCGACAGTGGGGTTGGTTGTGTATTGACTTGGTATAAAGATGGTGTTAGTTGTTAGACAGCAAGATTGGTTGTGTATTGACTGTGTGTAAAGATGACATTGGCTGTTAGACAGCAGGGTTGGTTGTGTATGGACTGTGTATAAAAATGATGTTGGCTGTTAGACAGTGGGGTTGGTTGTGTATTGACTGGGTATAAAGATGACGTTGGCTGTTCGACAGTGGGGTTGGTTGTGTATTGACTGGGTATAAAGATGATGTTGGCTGTTAGACAGCTGGGCTGGTTGTGTATTGACTGTGTATAAAGATGATGTTGGCTGTTCGATAGTGGGGTTGGTTGTGTATTGACTTGGTATAAATATGGGGTTGGCTGTTAGACAGTAGGGTTGGTTGTGTATTGACTATATATAAAGATAGCGTTGGCTGTTAGACAGCGGGGTTGGTTGTGTATTGACTGTGTGTAAAGATGACGGCTGTTAGACAGCAGGGTTGGTTGTGTATTGACTGTATATAAAGACAACGTTGGTTGTTATACAAGGGTATTGTGTATTGACTGTGTATAAAGATGACGTTGGCTGCTAGACATGGGTTGGTTGTGTATTGACTGTGTATAAAGATGATGTTGGCTGTTAGACAGCAGGGTTGGTTGTGTATTGACTGTGTATAAAGATGATGTTGGCTGTTAGACAGCAGAGTTGGTTGTGTATTGACTGTGTATAAAGATGACGTTGGCTGTTAGACAGCGAGATTGGTTGTATATTGACTGTGTATAAAGATGACATTGGCTGTTAGACAGTGGGGTTGGTTGTGTATTGACTGTGTATAAAGACAACGTTGGCTGTTAGACAAGGGTATTGTGTATTGACTGTGTATAAAGATGACGTTGGCTGCTAGACATGGGTTGGTTGTATATTGACTGTGTATAAAGATGATGTTGGCTGTTAGACAGCGGGGTTGGTTGTGTATTGACTGTGTATAAAGATGATGTTGGCTGTTAGACAGCAGAGTTGGTTGTGTATTGACTGTGTATAAAGATGACGTTGGCTGTTAGACAGCGAGATTGGTTGTGTATTGACTGTGTATAAAGATGACATTGGCTGTTAGACAGCGGGGTTGGTTGTGTATTGACTGTGTATAAAGATGACGTTGGCTGTTAGACAGCGAGATTGGCTGTCTATTGACTATGTATAAAGATGGTATTGGCTGACTGTTCTCGCTCCCCTCCAGGGATATCAAGCCTGATAACATCCTGCTGATGGCGGAGGGCCACGTGCGGCTGGGGGACTTTGGTTCCTGCCTGAGGCTGCAGAAGGACAGAATGGTAGGGAGGGGGGGGCACAGGGGATGTAATTTACCTCAGTGATGGCCTCAAATTACTGACAATGACCAGCACTGATGAGTACTGAAAGGAATTGACTGCTGCTGATTATCTTGGACTGTCATTAACCCACATTGACTGGTACTGAGTACCATGGAGGAGCACAGACCAGCACTGACGATGTTTATGAGCGCTTGACAGCTTTGAGGACAGACTGCAATCTCTGCAGGGACATATACACCTGCTACATTTGCACACACTAATCTTTCAGGCAGCTGACAGCTGCAGAGACTAAAATAATGGCCTGGATTACAACAACATTAGTCCGTAATTTAACACAGTAGTTTTTTCTTCACACAAATAAAGAATCTGGTGTGATTAGCAAGTTCAGCAATCAGCAAAGTTAATGCGCCAGACTGTTTGTGATGAAAACAAAGTCACACGTACTTGTAGTCATACAGCGAAGTTAAGGACAAATGCGGATTGAATTGAGGCCAATGACTCATGGAGTCACAGACAGCTGCAAGGTGTTGAGAGTATAGGTGTGGATGCGTGTGTGAGTGAGTGTGTAGGTGTGGATGTGTGTGTGTGTGACAGAGGTGTAGGTGTGGATGTGTGTGAGAGAGAGGTGTAGATGTGGATGTGTGTGAGAGGTGTTGGTGTGGATGTGTGTGAGAGAGAGTATAGGTGTGGATGTGTGTGACAGAGGTGTAGATGTGGATGTGTGTGAGAGTGTGTTGATGTGTGCATATTTGTTAAGGTGTGTATTTCCCTTGCAGGAAACACTGTGTCATGTGATGGACAGGGTACCTGCGGGGGTTCACCTGGCCTTTGTTGGCTTCTCCTACACGGCAACCAGGTAAACTCACCTGTGCTTTTCCCTGCAAACATACACTTCTGATACTGATGATTATACATTATCCTACTTATCCTGGTCCCGTAGAGTCTCAGGTTCTGCTGTTTTTTGTTGCTAAGCAACACATAACATTATAAACTTAAGTATTATTTAAATCCAATGTGCCAATTTATGAATCTGTATGTAAATTTCACGTTCCACCATTGTTTTGTGTATGCATGTCACCTGTCAGTCATGGATCCTACCACTTAAACGAGTGTTCAGGACCACAGCCGTGACATCATGATGGAGATTGATAATCAGCCAATCAGAGATTACGAACGGCTACTGTTCCAAGAGAATCTGGTAGGGGGTGCTGCATATTACAGGACAGGTTAAATAAGCCTGTATGCACATATTCTCACACATATTCTCACACACACACACACACACACACACATGCACGCACACACATGCACGCACGCACGCACGCACACACACTCAATATTTTGACTTGAAATATTATGGCATGAAATATTAAACCCGTCATGAAGTACAATATGTGTTTGTGATACATCTGCTATCAGAGAGTGTGTGATTTATGTTAATACAAACACTCTTTCAGAATGAGGTATGGCAGCTCAGTGAGGATCTGCAGGCCACCCTGCCTGCCACGCTGACGGTCCCCCTAGAGCCGGGACAGGGTACTGCCCAATCTGCACACTGTGTGGACGAAACGAGTGAGAGCTCTGCACACTCTCTGGATCTGGACAGGTATCTGATTTCTCCAGGTCTGGGGAGATTATAGTGCCTCACACTCGAGCCCGGAAGATTCCGCAACAGACTTTTGAACTAAGACACTCGTCTGACCTGACCACACCCACTTATCGTAGTCCCTTAATCCCTGTACGTTGGGGCAAATAGCACTTAACATATTCAAAGTAGCATATTGGTTATTCTTGAGCTTGATGCCAAGTCATCACCGTCACAGCAGCAGTCACAGTTAAGGGCCACGGTTGTTGGTTAGGTAGCACGGATCGGGCTACTAAACCAATAATAAAGGCGATGGTTGAGGAAAGATTCTGTGTAAACAAGTGTGTGACCCTCAATGCCATCTTTGATGTAGCCTAAATCAAGCGTAGATTCATGTAATTCCAGTAGATCAGTCATTCCAAAACTATGAAGGAGCAGCAGGGGCTCCTCTGCCAAATGGAAAGATTACTTTCCCTTGTAGGCATATTTTGTTTACATCTTCATATTTCATAAATTGTAGAACAGATTCTACACTTGCAGATAGATATAATGCTTGTATGCTTAACACATCCCTGGTAACACTGTGAAAATTGTAAATCTGCGTATTGTACTAAGTAGCCACATGCGTCATAGCTCTGTGATATAATGACATCGCGGTTTAGACATGCTTCCATGTTATTTTAAGTTAATTAGTCACCACACTGCAGCCTGGAGTGGGTGTCGGTTAAAGGGGTAGATCGTAAACCGTTTTATGGAAGTGCGGTCATCATTTTTGGGGTCTTGACATTAAAAAGTTTGGTCAGATCAGATGGATTATGATGTGTGGGGCTTCAGTCTAGAATCCATCGGAGCAGGTCTATCCTAGCAGCCCAACCTGGTCTCACAGCCCATTCGTATCTATTCTATGAAATTCCAGTCCCGAAAATTCGTACTTATTTTACGAATTAGAGATTGCACACCACGTGACTTTACGATTTTCTCCGATGAATTACGAGACAAAACGGAGATCCACCATTTTTATTTCACGGTCAAATAAAGCGAATGGGTAAGCTGCCGGTATTGTACTTATAGTTTATACTTATAGTTATAGTACATTCATAGAATACCTTTCTTATTTTGTAATTGCATTTTAATGCAATATGATGTATAATTCTCGAGCTTCTTCGTCTCTGCTTTATCTGTGTGGGTTGCTATTTATAGGCTAGTCTTGTAGGCTATTGCTTGTCTTAAACTAGCTGAAGTTAGCTAGGTCTGTTCAGATCAGTACATACTGCATAGGCTGCAATACGATTATTAATGGATTTAGCTTGTGAACTAGCCATCAGAGCGTGTCGTTTTCGGTTCTTTTGAGACGTATAACATGAGAAAACCGAGCATATCTGTAATGGAAACAACCGCGTCTCCCCGTTAACTTTTGTAATGAACTGCGATTCCCATGATTCTGTGCGCTGTCTGTGTGTATTGCCCATAGACTGCAGAGACGTGACGGGTTGACCACTGAATTGGCTTCATGCCCCAATGAGCAGCTCCCATGGGAATCCATGGAACTGGTAAGCGGAAGCTGCCTCCAGTTTTTTTTTTATCTCGATGGTTGAACTTTCATTCATAAAACCAACAAAAAAAAAAGTCTGCCAGTCTGCAAATAACAGGATTCCTAAATGCTATATGCAAATCCCATATGCAAAAGGGCTATAAAAATCATTTAAAAATCACATATGCCATATACAAAACTTAAATAAAATAAATATGTAGTAGAGAGCTAGCATATACATTTCTTGCTAAAATTAAATAGTTCCCTAATACATGGTACTCCTTATAAAAAAAACATTGAGAGATTGTATAAGAATTGAATAGAAATATATAATATAATAGGCTACTAATCAACATGCTTTTTTATAAAAACTTTGCAAGTATGATCATATATGATTTTTACAGACCTTTTGCATATGGGATTACCTTCGTAAGCATTTAGGAATCCTGATATTTGCAGACTGGCAGACTTTTTTTTGTTGTTGGTAGTTTAAGCCAACACAATCTCTCAAGCATGGTACACAGCAGATATAGAATGTACAAAATACGCACTGTTGTTATTTATAATAATAATAATAATAATAATAATAATAATAATAATAATGCAATTTTATTTAAAGCTTTTTTTTACAGCAAAATCCTATTACACAGTTAAAGTAAAATATATAAAAACAATGGATAAATAAAACAAAAGACTAAAATGAACATGAAAAATATTCTCAAATCCAGAAGCTTGAGAAGCAATGCAATAATAATGGTATATAATGTAAGGAAGACTTAAAATTCAGTAATTAGACTATCAGTTTCCTTTTCAATTTAGAATTAAACAAATTTTGTAGGCTGATAACCACAATGATAATTTTCCATGCCAAATAAGCGTTCATGCGCGGCTCTCAAGCCTACAATACTTCGGCATAACCAGCAGGTAATGTGCGTATGTCAAGTGAAGACCTGACGTGGAGCTACGACCATTTCCACGGTCAAATGGAGTCACGTTGAAATTTTATAAATCACAACTTTGTCGTGATTTTTTACGTACGCCACACGTAAGATCAAATTTGATCAAAAGTACTTTTTATAAATGAGGCCCCTGGTCTTGGCCCTTCTGCCCTTCTGACCATCTTCTGGCATAGACTCAAGACTCGCCTGTTTAGATTGCATCTTTGCTTCCTGAATTAATTGTTAGCATGCAAGTCTTGCTTTTTGTAATAGCATTTTAGGGGCATGTTAACAGTGATTTACACATCAACACTTGCCATGTTACTGACATTTTAGTTAATGTATTATTTAGACATGTACTGTTTTTTTTTTCAGTATACCATTGTTTTTTTATTGGACATTTCTCTTATATAGCAGTATTTCTCATTCCCCCCTCTACCTAACAGGTCAAGGAGAGGATATCAGCCTGCCTGGCTGACATTTCTATGTGGATGGCTACTCATCACCTGAAGCTCAACCTTCACAATATGGAACTGCGCTTCATACCTCACAGGACCTCCCCACTGCAAGCCCTCTCCATCACCGTCGACGGTACTATGGTGGCTGCCTCCCGCTCTGCAAGGAACCTGGGGATGGTCCTGGATGACCAGCTGGACTTCATGGAGCACATCAGGGCAACAGCACGGTCCTGCAGGTTCCTCCTGTACAACATCAGGAGGATTCGACCATACCTGACCACCTACTCGACCCAGCTTCTCGTCCAGACCATGGTTATCTTACGCCTGGATTACTCCCCCCAAAGTTTTCACACATCACCCCCCTGCTGAGGTCAGTCTACTGGCTGCCGGTCGCCGCCAGGATCAGGTTCAAAGTTCTGACCCTGGCCTACGCTGCAGCCAAAAGGACAAGCCCTTCCTACCTGCAAGACATAATACAACACTAAACTCCAGCTCGACCACTTCGCTCTGCTCGTCCGGACTGCGGAGCTTCTCCACCCTAGCTCCCCAGTGGTGGAACAAACTCTTCACTCCTCTACGTTTTGATCAAACACTGCCTGCACACCTCTTCAGAAACTCACCTTGACTGTTTTTAGCTTGTTTCCTGTTCCTTAATTCTTTGTTGATTTTATAGTTTATAATGTCTTGTTGTCTTAGCCATAGCTTACTGTGTACTATACTCAATGTGGATATTATACTATGGATAGCTGCTATGTTATGATAAGAAATTAGCTCTATCTGAACTGATGTCATTGACCTTCGGTATGGACTTATTGTGCGTCGCTTTGGATAAAAGCATCTGCCAAATGAATGTAATGTAAATAAAGTTTATTATTATTATTATTATTATTTTATGCAAACTTATGCACTTTTTGCCTTGTGAGTCGCTCTGTATAAGCGCATCTGCCAAATGAATAAATGTCTGTATTGATACACTTCTGTAATGTGATGGACCCTTTCTAGATTAAATAAGATAAATGTCCAGCTAATAAAAGCTTGAAGACGCTGAAGTTCAATACGTCTCTGAGTGAATTAATACTACATTTATTTTACAGTGCATTGTGTACGCTATATATTGATATATTGTAAATGATCTCTTCTCTTTCAAAACCTGATGGCCAATATATGGCATATAGTAATAATGTTTATCATTTTAGTCATATAAAGGTTTGAAATTGTATATACCACAACATCTGATATTGATTACAATGAAAACACCAATTTAAAATGGGTAGAAAATTATTTTTATATAATTACGAAATTATAAAATCCCAGATCATGGGATAGACTACATTAAAAACATTTTTTTTAAAATATATATTTTTTTTACATACAGCTGACACCCTTGTCATTTTTATGTATTTAAAGGGAATGCTTTCATTACTACAAAGCTTTCACACTCGGCTACTACATGCTGTTCACTACTGTCTGCTTATTAATTATCAACCTGCTGGATTTGGAAAGCATTATAAATGTCTAGAAGTAGCTAAGATAATTATCTAAGTATTAAAAGTTGGGTTCATGTGAGTAGCGTGATCCCATTCACAATAAACGGAGGGCATCTTCGTGTGTGTTTACGGTTGTATCAAGCGGAACATTAGTTGGCTTGTTCATTCAATGCTGCCCGTCTAGCTAGCGTTATCTACAAAGCCAGCTAAGTAAACTACATTTCGGCGCCATTTTATTGCTTCGCGCTAAGGAAAGTCTTGCTGGGAATTGTAGTTTTCTGTGCAAATGTATTCCCTATACGTAATTATCTAGGAATTGCTAATGTATTATCTAGCTAGCAAGCCAGTTATGCTAGCTACGCTAGATACTGCAATTTTCTGGCATGTTGACCACCCTGACATGGATTAATTAGAATATAAATATACCCAAATTGTAAACTATGAAATTAAATACAAGAGCTATGGAAGGGTCAAAGGTCACAACAGTAGGATTAGGGTTATGGGTTCCTTAAAATCTAGAGGCTTGAAATTCGGAACTATTAATATATCCATGGCCTACATTGCATAAGCAAAAGAACAGACCCCTAGCACACATAGACGCTCTATAGCACCACCTACAAATCTCAATTTTTTAAAAACTTTGACTCCTCCTACCTGAAGCACAAAGGCAGCCAAGCATCCCAAATTTAGTATACAAGGACAACTCAGCACCCCCTGTGACATATATATTTGCATGTAAGCATAAATTAAACTTGTCCTAATTCATTTGACTAATGATGAAAAATAGGTCTATGAAGGCTGTTAGAATGTTCATAGGTCATTTTGGGTTACTGCTGAACACTGCACTCAGCTTCCCAAAATCATAGAAGCATGACATTTTGCTAACTGAGTCTCATCAGGGCCTCTAGCATGTACACCAAAAATTAGACCCCTAGCATGAACACAGACTCTGTAGCGCCCCCTTGAAAATGTGATTTTTGAACATTTTGGGCACTCGCCATTTGTACACCGAATGATGCATCATGCTGAAATGTCGGAATCTAGACCACCTCTAGACATACTACAAATAATATCAGAACCAGATCTCTAGCTACAAAAAAAAAGTGCAGTATATGCTTTCAACAGGGGGCGCCACTTAAATTTCAGAATTAATGTACAACACTTTCCGAGGTGATTCTTAGGATCAAGCCGAGTCAGAAAACATCAGTCATAAGAACATTTCAGTAAAAAAGACAATATAGGACTGCCATCTAGTTTTGACTATAAATATTAATATTAACCTATTAATATCGAAAATGTATATCCTGTCTACCAGCAGCTAAAATAGGCGTAGCTAGCTAGGTACCTAGATCTGGTTGAACGTAGCTAGCATAACTGGCTTGCTAGGTAGATAATACATTAGCAATTCCTAGATAATTACGTATACAGGGAATATATTTGTAAAAAAAAAACTACAATTCCCAGTAATACTTTCTTTAGCGCAAAGCAATAAAATGGCGCCGAAATGTAGTTTGATACAACCGTAAACACACACGAAGATGCCCTCCGTTTATTGCGAATGGGATCACGCTACTCACATGAACCCAACTTTTAATACTTAGATAATTATCTTAGCTACTTCTAGACATTTATAATGCTTTCCAAACCCAGCAGGTTGATAATTAATAAGCAGACAGTAGTGAACAGCATGCAGTAGCCTAGTGTGAAAGCTTTGTAGGAATGAAAGCATTCCCTTTAAATACATAAAAATGACAAGGGTGTCAGCTGTATGTAAAAAAAATATATATTTAAAAAAGAAAATTGTTAATGTAGTCTATCCTATGATCTGAGATTTTATTGGTAATTATATAAAAATAATTTTCTACCCATTTTAAATTGGTGTTTTCATTGTAATCAATATCAGATGTTGTGGTATATACAATTTCTAACTTTTATATGACTAAAATGATAAACATTATTATTACTATATGCTGTATATTGGCCATCAGGTTTTGAAAGAGAAGAGATAATTTACAATAAATCAATATATGGTGTACACAATGCACTGTCAAATAAATTTTGTATTAATTCACTCAGAGACGTATTGAACTTCAGTGTCTTCAAGCTTTTATTAGCTGGACATTTAGCTTATTTAATCTAGAAAGGGTCCATCACATTACAGAAGTGTATCAATACAGACATTTATTCATTTGGCAGATGCGCTTATACAGAGCGACTTACAAGGCAAGAAGTGCATAAGTTTGCATAAAATAATAATAATAATAATAATAATAATAATAATAATAAACTTTATTTACATTACATTCATTTGGCAGATGCTTTTATCCAAAGCGACGCACAATAAGTGCATACCGAAGGTCAATGACATCAGTTCAGATAGAGCTAATTTCTTATCATAACATAGCAGCTATCCATAGTCATGAACATTGAGTATAGTACACAGTAAGCTATGGCTAAGATAACAAGACATTATAAACTATAAAATCAACAAAGAATTAAGGAACAGGAAACAAACGAAAAACAGTCAAGGTGAGTTTCTGAAGAGGTGTGCAGGCAGTGTTTGATCAAAACGTAGAGGAGTGAAGAGTTTGTTCCACCACTGGGGAGCTAGGGTGGAGAAGCTCCGCAGTCCGGACGAGCAGAGCGAAGTGGTCGAGCTGGAGTTTAGTGTTGTATTATGTCTTGCAGGTAGGAAGGGCTTGTCCTTTTGGCTGCAGCGTAGGCCAGGGTCAGAACTTTGAACCTGATCTTGGCGGCGACCGGCAGCCAGTAGACTGACCTCAGCAGGGGGGTGATGTGTGAAAACTTTGGGGGGAGTAATCCAGGCGTAAGATAACCATGGTCTGGACGAGAAGCTGGGTCGAGTAGGTGGTCAGGTATGGTCGAATCCTCCTGATGTTGTACAGGAGGAACCTGCAGGACCGTGCTGTTGCCCTGATGTGCTCCATGAAGTCCAGCTGGTCATCCAGGACCATCCCCAGGTTCCTTGCAGAGCGGGAGGCAGCCACCATAGTACCGTCGACGGTGATGGAGAGGGCTTGCAGTGGGGAGGTCCTGTGAGGTATGAAGCGCAGTTCCGTATTGTGAAGGTTGAGCTTCAGGTGATGAGTAGCCATCCACATAGAAATGTCAGCCAGGCAGGCTGATATCCTCTCCTTGACCTGTTAGGTAGAGGGGGAATGAGAAATACTGCTATATAAGAGAAATGTCCAATAAAAAAACAATGGTATACTGAAAAAAAAAACAGTACAAGTCTAAATAATACATTAACTAAAATGTCAGTAACATGGCAAGTGTTGATGTATAAATCACTGTTAACATGCCCCTAAAATGCTACTACAAAAAGCAAGACTTGCATGCTAACAATTAATTCAGGAAGCAAAGATGCAATCTAAACAGGCGAGTCTTGAGTCTATGCCAGAAGATGGTCAGAAGGGCAGAAGGGCCAAGACCAGGGGCCTCATTTATAAAAAGTACTTTTGATCAAATTTGATCTTACGTGTGGCGTACGTAAAAAATCACGACAAAGTAGTGATTTATAAAATTTCAACGTGACTCCATTTGACCGTGGAAATGGTCGTAGCTCCACGTCAGGTCTTCACTTGACATACGCACATTACCTGCTGGTTATGCCGAAGTATTGTAGGCTTGAGAGCCGCGCATGAACGCTTATTTGGCATGGAAAATTATCATTGTGGTTATCAGCCTACAAAATTTGTTTAATTCTAAATTGAAAAGCTGATAGTCTAATTACTGAATTTTAAGTTTATTGCACTGCTTCTCAAGCTTCTGGATTTGAGAATATTTTTCATGTTCATTTTAGTCTTTTGTTTTATTTATCCATTGTTTTTATATATTTTACTTTAACTGTGTAATAGGATTTTGCTGTAAAAAAAAGCTTTAAATAAAATTGCATCATTATTATTGTTATTATTATTATTATTATTATAATAAATAACAACAGTGCGTATTTTGTACATTCTATATCTGCTGTGTACCATGCTTGAGAGATTGTGTTGGCTTAAGCTACCAACAACAACAAAAAAGTCTGCCAGTCTGCAAATATCAGGATTCCTAAATGCTTACGAAGGTAATCCCATATGCAAAAGGTCTGTAAAAATCATATATGATCATACTTGCAAAGTTTTTATAAAAAAGCATGTTGATTAGTAGCCTATTATATTATATATTTCTATACAATTCTTATACAATCTCTCAATGTTTTTTTTACAAGGAGTACCATGTATTAGGGAACTATTTAATTTTAGTAAGAAATGTATATGCTAGCTCTCTACTACATATTTATTTTATTTAAGTTTTGTATATGGCATATGTGATTTTTAAAAGATTTTTATAGACCTTTTGCATATGGGATTTGCATATAGCATTTAGGAATCCTGTTATTTGCAGACTGGCAGACTTTTTTTTTTGTTGGTTTTATGAATGAAAGTTCAACCATCGAGATAAAAAAAAACTGGAGGCAGCTTCCGCTTACCAGTTCCATGGATTCCCATGGGAGCTGCTCATTGGGGCATGAAGCCAATTCAGTGGTCAACCCGTCACGTCTCTGCAGTCTATGGGCAATACACACAGACAGCGCACAGAATCATGGGAATCGCAGTTCATTACAGAAGTTAACGGGGAGACGCGGTTGTTTCCATTACAGATATGCTCGGTTTTCTCATGTTATACATCTCAAAAGAACCGAAAACGACACGCTCTGATGGCTAGTTCACAAGCTAAATCCATTAATAATCATATTGCAGCCTATGCAGTATGTACTGATCTGAACAGACCTAGCTAACTTCAGCTAGTTTAAGACAAGCAATAGCCTACAAGACTAGCCTATAAATAGCAACCCACACAGATAAAGCAGAGACGAAGAAGCTCGAGAATTATACATCATATTGCATTAAAATGCAATTACAAAATAAGAAAGGTATTCTATGAATGTACTATAACTATAAGTATAAACTATAAGTACAATACCGGCAGCTTACCCATTCGCTTTATTTGACCGTGAAATAAAAATGGTGGATCTCCGTTTTGTCTCGTAATTCATCGGAGAAAATCGTAAAGTAGTGTGCAATCGCTAATTCGTAAAATAAGTACGAATTTTCGGGACTGGAATTTCGTAGAATAGATACGAATGGGTTGTGAGACCAGGTTGAGCAGCCAGGTATAACCGAGCTGCTTCGAATCAAGCAGGTCTAAGCGGTTTATCCCCCCTAGGAGACTGCAGGAGGCAAAGAGGAGGAACAGAGAGATGGAGGAAGAGATGGAGAGGCTGAGGGCGGAGATAAAGACCCTGAGGGACATCAGGGGGACAAGCGAGTGTCCTCTTCTCCCTTTTGTTGCACACTAGAGAGTAAGGACGCTGGAACCCCAAAATGGTTGGAGCTATTTTTGTGGCAAGGAAAGTAGTTTGATTCATTCACAGGAGTTGATTCTCCTCTCATTATGTGTCCATGCCGCCTCAATTTCCTGTCACAATTTTAACAATTAAATTGCAATTTCTCCCGTAGTGGTTATAGAGAGATGACACATTTCCGTGTTTAAAGGGATAGTTCGGAATTTTGGACATAATGGGCCCTATCTTGGCGATCTTGGCGCTTGGTCTAAGCGCATGGCGTAAAGTCCATTTAGGGAGTGTCCAAGTCCACTTTTGCTATTTTAACGGCGTGTTTTTTGGACGCTAAGCACGGCGCAGCATGCAAGTGGGCTGAACCTAGTCTCTTCATTAATTATAGGTGTGTCTTGGGCGTGACATGCAATAAACCAATCAAAATGTCATATCCCATTCCCTTTAAAAGCCTGCTTTTCCACCTTGGCGGATTGCTTATATGATGGCGAAACAGACATGCTCGTGCGTGTTTAGTGCGATCAAGGAATAGGCTATATGTGTAATGGGGCATGACGTGGGAGGAGCCAAACGCAGCAAGGGGATTCATTAAGCCCTTAGGCCACTAAGGCGGGAAACCTCGCAGATAAGGGAAGGAGACAAGACAACGAACACCACTACAAACGCTACTAACCGGCTCACTGTCAAACGCCGGTCGTACAGCGTTTAGGCGCCATTTTCGACTGAGGAAGCCGTCTGATTTTGTTTGGTGTGGAGACAGATCGTGTAGGAGTGCTGGGCAATGCTCTTCGAAGGGTGAAGCGTTGTCAGTGAAAGCGAGAGAGAAAGACACGCGTTAGGGGAACCAGGAAGCAAGGCGGATTGCAATCAACCGTACCGTGAGTGTAGAATGGGTGACAGCCCAGAGGGTGGTGAAGAGGAAAATATGGAGTGGTATACTATGTCGAATAAAAGGAAGAAACTGAAGGAGATGAAAGGTAGAACAGAAGATTGGCCAGATCATGGTAGTCAAGGAGAAGGGGGTGCTGCTAAAAAAGTAAAAGATAATCGGGGCAATACAGGACAGTTGGGAAAGGTGCAAGAGACGGAAAAGGAGTGGAAAGTCGTAATTGTGTTTGGGAGGCAGACAGGTCAGTTTCACCCAGTTAAAATGACTAAAGTAATTGAAAAAGAAATTGGAAAGATTAGATTTGCCAAATTCCTTAACAACCGGAAAATCCTTATCTCTGCTACAAATAAACATCAACAAGACAAAATCCTCAAGTTAGATACACTTGATGGTACAAAAATCTCAACGCATATTCCCGGAATAATAGCTAAACTGAGAGGTGCAATTTCAAATGTGCCAATAGAAAGGAAGTCAAGGAAGAAATTAGAGGGGGGGAAATAATAGAAGTTAAGAGGTTGCAGACAAACAAAGATGGAGTAAAGAAAGATAGTCTGTCAATGTTGGTGCAATTTGAGAGCACACTTCCTAAAGAAGTCAAAATAGGGTGGATCAATTATAGGGTGAGAGAATATATCCCAAAACCAATACGATGTTATAAATGCCAAAGAATTGGACACATAGCCCAACAGTGCCGCGGCAAACAAAGATGTGCAAAATGTGGGGGAGAACACGATTACGGCAAATGTGAGAAAGGCGCTAAACTGCGATGTTGCAACTGTGGAGGAGATCATAGTGCTGCGTTTGGGGGCTGTGCCGTTCAGATTAAAGCAAAAGAGGTACAGAAATATAAAGTGATGAATAATATATCCTATGCAGATGCTTTAAAGAAAGTAAATGATGAAATGCAAAGAACTGTAACATATGAAGAGGTGGGGAGAGGTGAAGAAGGTAGTGGTAGGCCTAGGCCTTTACCCCAGAGAACAAGCAGACCTAGAATGCAGCAAGAAGACAGAAGTGATCCGATTGTACAGCAGACTCAATGTGCCCATAAATGTAAGTTTAAAGAAGACTCGTTGGTAGTGGATCAGACAAGTTTCATAGCCTTCATTTGTAAAATAATTAATGTGGCTACCAAGCAAGAGAAGAAAAGTGACAGAATTAAGACAGTGGTGAATGCAGCAGAAGAATTTTTGGGTATTAAAGACCTGAAAGCAGAAGATATACATAAAATGCTGAAAGTAAACTCTGATGGAGGGGGGCAGGCTATTGATTAAAATGATTATGGTGATCCATTTATTACAATGGAACGCGAGAAGTCTCATTGCAAATGGCCAAGAATTTAAAAAATATATAACTGACGCAAAACCACGACCGGATATTATATGTGTACAAGAAACCTGGTTACGGCCCCATCTAGATTTTATTATCCCAGGATATACCTCAGCCCGGTATGACAGGGTAGACAACCAAGGCGGCGGTTGTGCTACATTTGTCAAAGATAGTGTCGTCTTCCGAAGAATACCAGCAGACATAGAATGCGTAATTATTGAAGTGTGTAATGCAGGTGTCAGGCTCAAAATAATCAACTTTTACAACCCGTGCAAGAAGCTGAGTGCTGAAATGTTTAATACAATTGAACATGGTAGAGGAGAAATCTGGTGCGGTGATTTCAATGCACATAATAGCTTATGGGGCAGTATACATACAGACAATAATGGCAATGTAGTTGAAGAACTGTTAGAAGAAAGATCATTAGTATGTCTTAATGATGGAAAAGGAACAAGATTAGATATATACAGAAATATCCTATCATGTCTAGATCTAACGTTAGTATCTAGAAATATAGCATGCTCATGCAAATGGAACGTGGATGATAGTTCTAGTATAGGAAGTGATCATTATCCAATCTTCTGCTCTATAGAAATTAATATGCATGCCCAAGAAAGGTACGTATTAGAAAAATGGTGCTTTGAAAAAGCTGACTGGGAAAAATATCAAGAATACTGCATAGAGGGAATTAAGTCAATTTCAATGAATGGTAGTATAGAAGAATGCTATTCTATAGTGACTAACTTAATTTTGAATGCTGCATCAAAGAGTATACCCATGAGTAGAATAACAGGGAAAAGGAAAGCGGTACCATGGTGGAATGAAGAATGCACTAAAGCTATCAGAGAACGAAATAAAGCATTACGAGTGTTAAGGGCTAACTTGAATCAAGAAAACTTAATGGATTATCAAAAGAAAAAAGCTCCGACTCGTAGAATTATCAAATCCAGTAAAAAGAATGCATGGAGGGAATACTGTGCTACTATAGGCAGAGAAGTGAAACTAGGTGATGTATGGCAAATGTTAAAGAAAATGAGTGGCAAAAGGAAATATACTAAAATCCCAATCTTAGAGGATGGAGAAACAATAGCTGTAACAGATAAAGAAAAGGCTAATATATTGGGTAAGAGCTTTGCTAATGTACACAGTGGGAATCACTGCAAAAAAAATCACGATCTGCATAAAAAGAGAAAAGAGACAGTGATAAGGGAAAATCGTAATATACTTAGGGGAAAAAATAATAATATAGACACAAATCTTGATGCTGAGCTGACTATGAGTGAGTTAGAAATAGCGATAAATAACACTGGATACACAGCAACGGGGCACTAGATTTTCTATCAGAACGAAAGTTTAGAGTTAAGGTAGGACCAGAGTTATCCGATGAGTATGATATCGTTAACGGAATTCCACAAGGAAGCGTCATCAGTCCGGTGTTATTTAACATTATGATTAATGATATATTCATGAATCTTGACAGAAGGATATGCTCATCGTTATATGCAGATGACGGAGCTATATGGATTAGGGGGAGAGACAACACAAGTGTGCTGAGAGAGATTAAGAAAGCTATTTTAAAGGTAGAGCAATGGTCATACAATTGGGGTTTTAAAATCTCAACAAGTAAGTCTTGCTACATGTACATAACTAGAAAGAAAAAGATAGAAGAACAGTGTCTTCTTTTATATGGACAACCAATGGAAAAAGTAAAGGAATTTAAATATTTGGGAATTTGGGTAGATGAGAGATGTACATGGAAGACACGTGGAAAAGCTAGAAACTAAATGTAAAAAAGTAATAAATTTAATGAGGGCTATATCTGGATATACATGGGGAGCAGATAAGCAGGCATTAATAGATATATATAGGGCTTTGATGAGATCAGCAATTGACTATGGGTGTTTTGTTTATGGGGCAGCAGCCAAATCGTACTTAAACCAAATTGATAGAATGCAAAGCAAAGCCTTGAAGCTTAGCATTGGTGCAATGAGATCAACGCCATGTAATGCCGTGTTAGTAGAATCAGGGGAAATCCCACTAGAGCTCAGGAGAGACAAACTGGCTCTAACATATTGGATTCGGCTTAGGGGATGTGGGGATGAAAATGCCACTAAAAGTGTCCTAAACGAATGCTGGGAGTATAGACATAACGGAATAGGTTTTGGATGGAAGATAAAAGATAAGTCAGAAGAATATGACCTAGATGGAATACATTTCAATTCCCCTACTCCAATAAGTAATGTTCCCCCATGGCTCTTCCCAAAAGCTAAAGTTGATTTTAGTATCCTGGAACTAAAGAAAAATTGGGCGGAACATGAAATAGGATACTGTGCAAACCAGCATATAATAAACACATATTCTAACTACCTACATATCTTTACTGACGGATCAAAATATCAAAATGACCATGTAGGAATAGGAGTATATATCTCACAATTTAAAATACATATAGGAAAGAGAATTTCTGATAAATTATCAGTATATACAGCCGAGATGATGGCAGTGATTGTTAGTCTCCAATGGGTGGAAGAAGTGAGACCAGACAGGGTGGTGCTGTGTATTGACTCTGCAGCAGTTCTTTTTAGCCTACAGACAATGAACTCAATTAGGGAAGACCTAGTATATGAAATGTTTCAATGTCTATTTAGAACGCAGAGAATGGGAATATAAATAATATTTTGTTGGGTACCTGCACATGTGGGATTAGAGGGTAATGAAATTGCAGACAGGATGGCAAAAAGATCGCTAAATATGACGCACATAATTAATATAGCATTTGGAATAGGGGAAGGTAAAGCATTAATTAAAAAGAAAATATTGGAATGCTGGCAGAAAAAATGGGACGAGGACAGTAACGGTAGAACATATTATAGGGTACAAAAGTCCGTTAGAGCACAGAGTGTTAAAGGGCGAAGCAGAAGAGAGGAGGTAGTCATATCGAGACTAAGATTTGACCACACTGGTTTAAATACAACTTTATTTTTATTGGGTAAAGTAAATTCACATATTTGTGCACATTGTAATATAATTGAAAACACTGAACATTTAATAATGCATTGCATAAAATATAAAGAAGAAAGGGAGCGTTTGCAACAAAGGGTAAGAGAGGTTGGACGAGGTTGGGATTTGGAAGGGATATTAGGAACAAATGGAGATAAGGTGTGGGAAGTACAGAGAGGGATAATAGAGTTCTTAATAGGCTCAGGATTGTTTAATAGAATATAGAATTTGACTTTATACTTATTTATTAACTTAATTTAATATCATAGAATAAAGAAATAATTATATTTATTTTATTTTATTTTTTTCCTGGAATCCTGTTCTACATACTCCGGTACGGTAGGTGGCGGTATGCACCTAAAGTTGGTATTGCAATCCGCCAAAAAACACAAAGAAGAAGAACTGTCAAACGCCAAGTAGAGCGCAAGGACCATAGAGCGTATATAGAACAAGGACAGGGATCTGAACAGCCAGAAATAAATACGCGCCCTGTCTCGGTAACGAGACAAAATAAGAACGGGCGAGTAGCGTAAAGGCACAAATAAATAAACAGTCAACAAATATAGCAGAATGAAATGATTGTATAAGAGGAGGCGGAAGAACAGATATAATGTTCCGTGGCTACTTCCATAAGCTAACACTAAGTCACATGCAGAACCTAAAGGGGGTAAACGCCCGATCTCCCTGGGGGGAAAAACATTTTACAGGCGAGCCGACGGAGAACCGCAGTCCCATAGCCTTACCAGCAAAATGACTAAGCTTAAAATAGAGCCACGCCCTAACCTCTCAGTAAGGAGATGTAACGAGGCAAAGGAACAGATAATTAATGTTCCAAGGCTTAGATTGAGGCTCGCAGTCACACGCAAACATGTCTACAACATCGCCCGGTCTCCCTATGAGACGACATGCACCGAAGGGCGAACAGAACTACAGTTCCGAACAGAATCGCCCAAATCTCCATACACGGAGAAAAAGCACAACAAGGCGAAATAGAGCAGAGATTTACGGTCCCAAACTTCTACGAGATAAGGAACTACCAAGCCAGTAAGAAATAAGCCCTGCCTCTACAAAGAGACGCTAAAATAGGCGAGTAGCCCAAATGGTACGAGTAACTCACAGCCAACAAAAACACCACAGTACAAAACAATTAACAATGAATCTCGAAGCCCCGAACGAAGGAAACGGTAGGCTTATATATCTCTCAGATGACTACGCACAGGTGAAAACGCTTAACAGAAGCTCCGCCAACTCAGCAGGGCGGAGCAAGCATCTACCAAAAGGGCAGCGCCCTCGCGTGGCCACCGAGGAAAACGACCGCATAGGGAAACAGGGTTCAAAACCATGACAATATGGATCAATAGTAGCCTATGATAAATATTATTCGGACAAACCATTATGAGTTCCTGGTAATTCCCGACAGTGCTGTTATTCTACAAAATATATGCGGTTAAATTTAGTTAAAGGCACCTGCAACAGCTGAGAATAAGCTACCAATGGCTTCCGTCTCACCTTAGAAAACGCCAAATTAGATTAGCCAGGGTATCTGCCTGTAGGCTATCTGCTGTACTCCACAGTTGCCGACACAATCCGTTTTGCCGTAAAGTTACATATTTGGTAGACAACAAGTCAGCTAAACACAAACATGCTACAGAATAACACAGCATATACAAGCAAGCACACTGGCTACCAATTTGCAGGAAAAGATTGACCACTTCCATGACTTCCCAATCGTGGCAACTAGCTAGCTAGCTAGCTGAATAGATAGATCACGCATGCAATCATTTATTAGTTAACCTGCTCGTCACTTGTTTTCGGTGCATGAAGAAAAACAGGTGATGGTACAGCAGTCTCCTTCAGTAGAGGGTGTCCCGCCCATCCTTTTTTGATTTTCACATAGTCATCCTCCGTGAAATGGTCACTACAAACTTTTTTAGAGTCTCAATTGGTGACATCCATGCGAGCAGCAAGAAGCCACAGCTGTTTTCTTTGTTGATCTTCCACTGGAAATCGGTGAAAACTTTGTGGTGGCCATTTTTTTTGCATGATTTGAACAACCTTGAAATACACACCGAAATACCATCTTACCTGAACGTTAACTAACAATACTACGAGTCTGATTCTTTCACACGTGCGATATTGTTTTTGGCTGGCAGAGCTATAGGCTACTTTATGTTACCTAGCTACTAAACTAACGCCGTACTTCCACGGAGAATTTAAGTGAGCACAAAGTAAAGGATTCAACGATAGTTTGACTTGAAAAATGATGGTATAATCACTGAAAATAACCCCGATAGACTGTCTATAGACTGTTTATTTTATTTGCTTTGGGTGCACCTTGGAGTGTTTAAGTGCGTTTGGTAGTGGATGCTACTAGTTTCCTACAAGTTGCGCTAGCATTAGCAATGTGTATATGTCCAAAAGAAGGGACAGCATGGAATTATCTGAAAATGGTTTCCATCAATCAACTACATCATGGGTAAGTCGTAATTGAGACATTATGTCCAAAATTCCGAACTATCCCTTTAAGTATGCTTAGAGATTCTTGTAGAGTGTCTTCTAGACCAGTGGTTCTCAACCCTGGTCCTGGGGACCCCCTGTGTATGCTGGTTTTCGTTCCAACCACAATTGCAATACTTGAATTTTAACAAGCTGCTAATTTTTCTTAATTAGGTGTTTTTAATGTTTAGAGGGATTATTTACATTCTTAAGCCACATTATGTTAGTAATAGCTATGCATGCCATGAAGAATAAAAGTCCAATATTCACATTGTGTTGTATTGTAAACAATTAAAAGGAGGTAATTGGTGAAATTGTGGACACATGGCCACTAAAACTAACCGTTTGGTAAATAATGAAGAATTCAAAGACAAAGCAAATGATAATGAGCCAAACCTGCATTGTGTTAACAAGTTTATGGAAAAAATTATGAAGGAACTTAAACTTGTGTTCAATTACCTAATTAGGAGCCTATTCATCTGAGTTCTTACCACTTCTTTGTAATTGTTTGCAATATAACACAATAAGCATAACGAACATGGGATTTTTTTTCTTCAAAGCATGCATAGCTATTGCTAACATAACGTGGCTTAAGAGAGTAAAGAGTTTAAAGTGTTCTCTCTATACAATAAAAACACCTAATTAAGAAAAAATAACAGCTTGTTAAAATTCGGGTATTGCAATTGTGGTTGGAACGAAAACCAGCATACACAGGGGGTCCCCAGGACCAGGGTTGAGAACCACTGTTCTAGACGATCATTTATATTATACAAGCATCAGAATCTAACAGCTATTTGTAGCAGTCACCCAAATGGTAACTACAGCACAAACTGCCTAGAATCCTGCAGCGCTTTACCAATAGCACCCCCTAGTGGTTACAGAGTGCCACTCACCACAGAGAATGTCACAAAAGAGGTGTGTCCTTCAGGTTTTATTTGACCTCAAGAACTAAAAACGGTGATGTCCCAAAGTGGTGCAAGGTCACATTTCAGATGGCCAAGGACCCCACATCCGTCAACAGTGCAGCACGAACACAAAACCTCTCTGGGTGTGATTCGCTGGCCAGAGCGTAATGATAAATATCTGTTCCCAGAATAGAACTGGCGTGTTGGGGCATGGCTCCTCCATAGAACAAAGTTTTTTAAAGAGGCAGAGATTTAAATTTCTTTAAATCTCTTTAAATGTCCTGCCGACATTAGGGCCGAGGCGAGATGTACGCGGTAAAGACTCTGGCGGGAAGCACAGTCACCGGGCAGGCTCACCTGTGTGCATGACCGCAGACCGTGTTCACTCATGCATGCAACAAAAGGGACTCTTTCTGCCTATTTCTCTCTCGCTCACTCTATCTCTCCCTCTTTATCATACTCATTTTCCCTCTGCCTCTCACTCTTTCTCGCAGCCTTTCCCTTTCTCTCACTTGTTCAACTGGCTAGCAGTTCTTTCTTTCTCACACGTCACTCTTTCCCTCTCTCTCTTTCTCTGAAACACTCATCAGTTCTCTCTCCCTGCTCCTCTTTCTCTCTCTCTCCCTCTCTCTCTCTTTCTCTCTCCCTCCCCCATCCCACCATATGGCTACATGATTACTTCCGGGGGCATTTATCTTATCCCCAGCGCTAGGCGGCGCTAACCCAAACAAGTGTCTTGGCTAGTTTCAGATCAGCGCAGGTGTAATTTTAGCTCCCAGTGCCCACGCCATTTAAATACCATGTGAACTTGCACCCATAGCAAGTGAACTGGGCGGGTTGGTCTTAAGATGAGGTGCGGCCAGGATCATTTTTGGCGTATTGCTATCTTGCGCCAGCAGAAAGCTTGCGCTAAAACCACCACAAACCTGGTCTGAAGTCATGTCGCAGTTGTTTCCGTGTTATTTTGATGGCGCATAGCCTCTAAATGCTCTACATAGGCGTGTGCACAACGCACATACACCCTCCTGTCTGTTACACAGGTGCGCACACAAGCATGGATATGATATATTTACTTCTGGGGTTTTGCTGAGTATATTCGGGAGCATACTTTTCAAGAAGTACGCAAACATTTTGGTCACATAAATATGACGTGCAGCTTTGTTTTAAAAAATGAGGCGCAGCTTTGTTTTCCTTCAATAACAACAAAAACAACACGTGACATGGCCACACAAGCGTGGGAGTGGGACGTCTTACGACACTTGCACAGTGCAGTTGGAAAATAGTATGAAGGATATATTTTCACGTACTGCACGTCGTGTACTAAACAGTGCACATTAAACAGCACACATCTGCCAGTACACGCAGTAGATAGGGCTCTGATTCTGACACAGCCAAGGTTTCTGAAGTCAGTTGCTCCCTGCAGTTTCTTCATTGAACAAGTACTGCCCTCTGCTGGATGTAGTTGCACCTGCAGGTTCAGGAAGAAGGTGCCATGCATTTTGCAGAAGTTATGAGTCCCGAGTGCGTCCCGATACTAGAAAAATGCACCCTCCTTTCCTCCACTACCACCTCCTCTCCTCTGTGCTCCAGAAACAGACCTTTGTGTTTTAATCTAATGTTGCTGCTTACATCTTAATTACATATTAATGGTTACATATTAATTCATGTCTCAACGCAAACCGCAATGTCAGGTACATTGTATACTGTAAATGCAAATACTTGTACTTGAAACGTACAGGCTATTTTGCATACTTCCTTGTAGGAGATGAGTGGAGGAGAGGAGTGAAGCATATTGGGAAGAACCTCCTTTCCTCCACTCATCTCCTACCCGGAAGTATGCAAAACTGCCTGTATGTTTGAAGTACAAGTTGTAGGGACAATGGACTACATTTCCAATCACTCCACAGGAAACCCATAAGACATTTAAAACACGGCCACAGCCAATCATGTCTCTTGGAAATACGAGACACTAAGGGTCATAAAACTAAAACAGATAAGACTGAATGCATTCCAGTCTCCCGATGCTATTTCCTATTCTTCATTGACTTCGCTTCCTCGATCGTGCAGCACACAGCTGCACAAGAGGCAGCACTGCAATTTCTACCCCCTTTTGCTAACTACACAGCTACAAAGGTGGATCTCCATTGCACCGGCAATACCGCGGCAGCAGCATCAAAGGCCGCGGAGAGAGACGCAAACGGGTTAGCTTGCCTACGGCATCTATCCATAGATCTGAATTAACACAAACGACAGAGGTGTGTTCCAGCCACGGACAAAGACGACGTCGGACAAAGACGCAAACCAGGAGAAAGACGCCCTGACCATCCCTCACGTACAAGCCAGCTGTAATCGACTCACCGCGGACTTCAGTAAGACTGATCAAACATCCGAGGCCTAGCTTAGGATTTTAGTCTGAACTGTTTATCGGTAATTTGATTGCATCTTGATTTTGTACAATAGCTGTATAAACGTGTTGCGCTGGTTAGCAAGCTAGCCGGCTGGCCTACCCTTTATTGGTAATGTGGTACAGCTAACTAACCCGAGCAGGCCTCACTGGTTTGGTATTTTTATACAGTCTATGGTACTAACACTCGTGTGATATGATCTCATTTTAGCTTACTGTAGATGATAAATACTGTAGCGAGCGTGGAGAATGAGGGAGGGAGACAGCAACTGCAGTACCCGAATCGCTCCTGCCGAGCTTCGTTTTATTCAGCCGCTATCTTACCAGCTCTGATAAGAGCCGTTGGTTTATCACAGGATCCAGCTCAGCGTTGTTGACATTGGAAGCACACTTCTTATACTGACAAGGAATCGCTTCAGGTACTGCCTTATATTACAACTAGTCGGCTATGATGCCGCACACACTTACATATTCCTAGCCAATCACAGCCACACATACATGACAGTTAGTTTACAGTTACGTTTAAATGAAAGTGACAGTTAAATGAGTTACAGTTTACACAATACGCGGCTAACAACACAATTAAAACACACAGCACGTTATTTACAATTATTTACACTTCGACCGGGTAGCGGCTCACTACCCGGTCCTAGCTGGCCAGTTGACAACCCCCAGGCCGCCACAATACGTTATTTCCTGACCGAAGTTCGTGAACTTATTTATAGTAATGTCAGATTTAAGGACAATGATCACCATCGTGCTGCGACACAGTTAGCTTGCTCCACGTGTTTCCTTTGTTCCCTGAACACACACGTGGCATAGGCCTACACACCGACACATACACACACATATGTGCATACACACACAAATGCTACAATACGCACACCACACAATATGTCCATTTAGTAGAACTTAATATTCATGTTTGTCTTGTTTAATAAATCTATTTTTGTTAAACCTGGTGTCTGTTTTGATGTCATATGAACACGAGAGCTGAGTCAAGCCTAATCATTAGAACGTTATACCTTCAACCCTTATGAATTATTAGTTATTAGTGCTTTGATTAGGGGTGCAACGGATCACAAAACTCACGGTTCGGATCGTATCACGGGTTTGAGTCACGGATCGGATCATTTTTCGGATCAGCAAAAAAAAAAAAGGGAGACAAGTATATCTTTGCTTTCCATTTATTCTGTAAAACACTTAAAGCAAGGAACTTTTGCCCATGGTCTTAAATGAAAACAACATTCAATTCTATTTCTCGTTACTAGTTCTATTTTGTCCGTAGTTATGCAAAAACCTCTCGTTGGTAGTTCTGAAAACAATTGATTCTATATGGAAGCAAATAGTTCCTTCTCAACTTTATACCATAAAATTGGCACCAATTTTGGTTATTTTTGTCATTAGTTAGATTATTTAAGAAAATTGCATGAAACCGCAACTCAATTTACCCATCTCTCTCCGTCTTGCGTTTTAAAAATGCTTTGGTCACGCAGCCTATTTTAAACAGCCCAGGCTAAGGAAATTGCATTTCACGATCTGCATCATGAGATGGGAACATCTGAAAAAAATAGCCTACTGTAGATACAGAGTTTGTTACTGTTAGATGTAACGTGTCATATCTAAGACATTTCGCTGGATAAAATGTTTTTTTTAATATACAGATTAATGTGCTTTGTGAAGTAACTTGTTCGCATTCGCAACCAGCGTTGCTCACGTCAGCGTTACCTTACATTAGGTAAAGCCCTACTATGTTACGTTCATATTTCCAAACTGAATAAATACTGCACCTCTAACCACAAAACGTCTTTGCTAGATTAAAGTTGTTGTAACTAAGATATTTGGCGAAGACAAACTTTTCAAATCAGTGGATTTAGCGTTATTTGCCGGCTTTATTAATCAGCTGTTGGTGTTGCTATGGATACCATTCATATAAGGGTCGACTCTAATGGCGCTGGCAGCAGATAACGTAGACGGCGTATTAATTTAGAACGGTGATTAAAATGTTGCCAGCGCTACTTCATTGCCGGGCGGTTTAACGAAATAAATGCCCACCCTCCAGCCAATCAGAATCGAGTATTTATCCAAGCCATGGTATAATACTTTTAAAAGTACCAGCGGCAGTAAAACTGTAATTCACTATGATGGTTAAATTTTGCAATTAATCCGCGGTTCACATGCGTGCCGAACCGTGGGGGGCGATCCGTACGGATCACGGATCAACTACGTTCCGTTACACCACTAGCTTTGATGGTAAATTGAAGTAGTAGTAATTATAATCCATAATAATCAAATGAGACTGATTTAATTTTTAACCTAATTTAAGAATAATAAGGGTAATCCAGTAAATGTATTTCCAATGAGCCTATTCAAGTGAAATTTGCACCAGACTTTGGTATTAACTCAAAAAATCCAGACAAAAAATCTGAACATTAAAGTCCATATGTAAATAAAGTTATGTATAATAAAGTGGAATGAAACAGGAAAAAAGTATTGAACACACTAAGAAAAAGCAGTACACCACAGCAAGGAAAGGCAAGGAACCAGCTGAAAACCATAACTAATTAGGAGGCCACTCTACCTCCAATCTGTGCTAATTAATGTCAGCTGGGTTAGAATATATTGATGGGCTATGAAAGTTTTTTTTTGTTACCGAGGTGCCACACAAGAAACATCTAATGGTGGGTAAAAGCAAAGAGCTCTCTCAAGACCTTAGCAACCAGATTGTTGCAAAACATGAAAATGGAATTGGCTACAGACGTATTTCACAACTTCTGAATCTTCCAGTAAGCACTATTGGGGGCATTATCCGTAAGTGGAAGCAATATCACTCCACCATCAACCGGCCACGCACAGGAGCTCCTCGCAAGATTTCTGATCAGGGAGTCAGAAGGATACTTAGAAGAGTAGCCAAAGAGCCAAGGACCACTAGGAAAGAGCTCCAGAAAGACTTGGAGGCAGCAGGTACAACTGTGACAGAAAGGACAGTAGGCAATGCACTCCACCGCCATGTCCTCTGTGCACGCTCAGCCCGCAAGACTCCACTACTGAAAAAAAGACATGTTGAAGCTCGTTTAAAGTTTGCCAAACAACATTTGGACAAGCCAGTGAACTACTGGGAGCATGTACTCTGGTCAGATGAGATCAAAATTGAACTTTTTGGCTGTCACACAACACACCATGTTTAGTGGAGAAATGGCACTGCACATCACCTGAATAACACTATACCAACAGTGAAGTTTGGAGGTGGAAGTATCATGGTGTGGGGCTGTTTCTCCTCTCGTGGTACTGGCAGACTTCATATCATTGAAGGAACAATGAATGGAGCCATGTACAGAGAGATTCTTGAGATGAACCTACTGCCATCCACCAGGATGCTGAGGATGAGATGTGGGTGGACCTTCCAGCAGGACAACAATCCAAAGCATACAGCAAAGGAAACTCGCAATTGGTTTCAGAGAAAGAAAATCAACTTGTTGGAATGGCCCAGTCAATCACCTGACTTAAACCCAATTGAACATTTGTGGAAGCATCTGAAGATCCAGATTCACAAGAGGGCCCCTCGCAATCTTCAAGATTTAAAGACAATCTGTGTAGAGGAATGGGCCAAAATCACACCTGAATACTGCGGGCGATTAGTTACTTCATACAGAAAGCGCCTTGAAGCTGTCATTACAAACAAAGGCTTCTCCACTAAGTATTGAATTCATTTCAGTTAGTGTGTTCAATACTTTTTTCCTATGTCATTCCACTTTATTACACATAACTTTATTTACATATGGACTTTAATGTTTAGATTTTTTGTCTGGATTTCTTGAGTTAATACCAAAGTCTGGTGCAAATTTCACTTTGAATGGCCTCATTGGAAATCATTTACTGGGAAAAATGTTGATGTGTTCAATACTTATTTCCCCCATTGTATATATATATATAGAGGCATATTCCTTACATTTATGGCGCCCCGTCGAGGATATTCTCTACATTTATGGTGCCCGGGTGAAGACTGGTAAGACGAACATGTTTTAATTGTCTATCACCATTACTGCTAAATGTATATGTAAACACCTTGCATGAGTAATACTCCACATGTAGGAATATAGAGGCATGTTCCTTACAAAGTAGTTGCATGTATGTAACCTGACATTGCATAGAAACATTAATTAATATGTAACCATTAATATGTAATCATGTTTCTATGAGAAGACTGCATTATTTCAGAGAATGGCTTGCAGCCATACACTTTTCATTTATAGTCTCTGTGTGTTGAACCCAGTTTGTTTATTCATCTGTCTGTGAACAGGTCAACAGGAGTACCCGTAAAAGTTATTTTCTTTGGAAAAAGGATTACAGCAATAAAGAGAAGAACTTACGAAGTGAAGGCAGAGGAAAGTTAACTTTTCCATTGACCAGTCTAGGTTATAAAAACTTTATTCCCTCCGCCCCCAGCGGGTATGTTTTCGGTGGTGTGGGTGAGTTTGTTTGTTTGTGGGCAGGATTACGTAAAAACTACCAGACCAATTTGTGTGTAGTATAGTATGTATGTGTAGTATGGGCCAAAGACGAACCCATTAAATTTTGGAGCGGATTTGATCAGTGGTTTTCGAAAATAATAATAAATATATACGCGTTTACAATGTTTTGCAATGGGGGCGTCGCCATGTTTAGTGATTTTGACCACTAGATTATGCCCCGGAGCATAAATTGTTTGCTCTTTCAGAAAAACTACATCTAGTCTGCTGGATACAACAGGAACAGCTCTACGTTCGACATTCGAGGTACTTGGAAAATATAAGGTAATAACCATATTATTTCTGAAAATCGTAGTATTACGCTACATGTTTCTATTCACGTGAAGTGGTCCCTTTCTCTGTGTTATTGGTAACCTAGCCGATTTGGGTAGTTGATGTAACTGACTATTCGGGGGAGTATTCCAGTAAACCCGTTTTCTGACATACCCCCCGATGTGATTGACCAGCGGAGTTCCGCTTAACGGATAGGCTATATAAGTTCTTTCACCTATCTAACTAGCATTCTATCTGCCTATTCAAGCCATCATCAATTAACTGATAAGCTTAAATAGGCTAGCTAGCCTAGAAGCTAGGCTAGCTTCCCCCTTAGATACCACCTGCTATTCCATAGCAACAAACAACGAGTCTAGTTCAGCAAGTTGCTGGAAGGACGATGAAGACGATTTTTAAGGACATACATAGCTGATGTGTGTACACAGTGTTCTGTTTGGTCCAAAAAAATAAACTGAAAAGGATATCTTTTATTTAAAAACAGCTTGCCAGTCAGGGGAGAAATAAAGGTACTGTAGGTTTATTACACCAGAACTGATTAAAACGTCCCACATTACAATAGAACATCATCATCATATCAATGCAGATGCATGGAGTCCGCTAATAGTACTGTAGGCTAAGTACTGTAAACATCTTGCCACAGTCATCTAAGCGGGAAGGGTGGAGCAACAAAAGAGGTGAGCTTGAATTACATTAGAACACATTACAATAGAACATCATCATATCAATGCAGATGTATGGAGTCCGTTAATAGTACTGTAGGCTACTAAGTACTGTAAACATCTTGCCACAGTCATCTAAGCGGGAAGGGTGGAGCAACAAAAGAGGTGAGCTTGAATTACATTAGAACACTTGAATAGACAGACCATCATATCAATTCAGATGCATGGAGTCTGTTTAGAGTACTGTTGGCTACTCAGTACTGTGACATCTTGCCGCAGTCATGTAGGGGGGATGGGTGGAACTGAAAAGGTGTGCTTGAATTACATTAGAACAATTGCCTTTGAATGGTAGTCTATATATTTTTATGTCTATAAAGTTGAGGACTACAAGAATGGGCAATGTAAGGCATGTATTCTATTTACCAAACGAAAAGTCCAGCTATGAAACAATGAGCTTTTTGGGAAGAGGTAGTCGCCCTCTAATGGTCGGTCGAAATTATTACACAAAAATAGAAAAACTATTTGTGGGCTTCAGTTGCTGCCTGACACCATCTAGTGGTCAAAATCACTAAACATGGCGGCGCCCCCGTTGCAAAACATTGTAAACGCGTATATATTTATTTCGAAAACCACTGATCAAATCCGTTCCAAAATTTTATGGGTTCGTCCTTGGCCCATACTACACATACATACTATACTACACACAAATTGGTCTGGTAGTTTTTACGTAATCCTGCCCACAAACAAACTCACCCACACCACCGAAAACAATAAATCATGTTTATTGTTTATTAAAATTGTCAAAATGTATCTTCTATTGAGATTTTATTATACTCTAGGCCTACTAAATGATCTCTGATAGCCTACAAAGAAGGACAAATGGATCAAACACCATGCAAGATTACTGCTGTCAGTCCTGTCATATTTAACTAGTTTTCATTTCATTTTGACATGGAAAATATTTACCCATACATACTCTGTCTGCCCATGGTATGAGCTTCCCCTGCAGAGTCAGTAGTAAAAGCACTTCAATAATCCCAACAAATCTTCAAAACTAATTCCAACTGCTTATCAATGTACAGATCCTTTCCAAAAAATTTGAATATCATGGAAAAGTTTTTTTTTTCATAATTCCATTCAAAAAGTGAAACTTTCATAGATTATAGATTCATTACACACAAAGTTAAATATTTCTAGCCTTTATTTGTTTCATTTTTCATAATTTTGGCTTACAGCGCCAGAAAACCCCCAAAACAGTATTTCAAGAAATTAGAATAGTGTGTCGAAAATCAGCATTTACTTCAGTTATTTCAGAGAATGAGTGGAGTGGCTTGACTCGAGGAATCCGACAGTTGTAGCCCATGTCCCGGATACGTCTGTACGTGGTGGTTTTTGAAGCACTGACTCCAGCCTCAGTCCACTCCCTCTGCATCTCCGCCAAATTTTGGAATCGTCTTTGCTTGACAATCCGCTGAAGCCTACGGTCATATCTTTTGCTTGTGCACCTTCTCCTGCCACATTTTTCCCTTCCACTAAACTTTCTATTGATATGCTTGGACACTGCACTCTGTGAACAGCCAGCCTCCTTAGCGATGACCTTTTGTGGCTTACCCATCTTCTGGAGGGTGTCAATGATGGTCTTCTGGCCAATTGTCAAGTCTGCAGTCTTCCCCATACTGAACCAAACTGAGATAAACTTTGCAGGTGTTTTGAGTAAATTAGATGATAGTGTGACACTCAGTCTAAAACATTCATTCTCTGAAATAACTGAAGTAAATTCTGATTTTCGACACACTATTCTAATTTCTTGAAATACTGTTTTTGTTTTCTGGAGCTGTAAGCCAAAATTATGAAAATTGAAACAAATAAAGGCTAGAAATATTTCACTTTGTGTGTAATGAATCTATAATCTATGAAAGTTTCACTTTTTGAATGGAATTATGGGAAAAAAAAAACTTTTCCATTATATTCTAATTTTTTGGAAAGGATCTGTATACCTGATTTTACGGTACATGCATCAACATGCAGCATGGGCGGAGGGATGCGCTCTCCGAGCGACCTTTCTAGTTCAGTAAAAAATGCTTTTGTAGAACCCGCACAGCTAGACCAATGAGGGAATAGCCGGAGGGGAAAGTGCAACGTGTTTTTCCTCTGCTGTTGTGATGTAAATAAAAGAGGTTAGTGATTTATCCTCCGTTCATGAACAGATCACAATTACGGTTAAAAATATACTGGGTCCGTCGCCACGAGTCGGATATGAATGCGCTGCTCCATATCCCGCTTAAGACAGGCCTGAAACGGATCAGTAGGCTATGATTCTTATTCTCCGTTTGCAAACGGGGCCATGTTGTCATCACGGATATATCCGATCTGTCGTCCAAATGTCAATATTCTAATGAGAGCATTAGAACACTCACAAAGGAGCTGAACAACACATCGAATATATCTATGATCACAAACAGTGAGCGTAACAGTTACTATTAATTTACTCGTTATTATCTGACTCCATATGAAACTAGAATTTAGAATTTGGTTTTAAACATGCGTGAAGCTCGGAGTGGTTACACTCGACTCTTCCGTGTGTGCCACCATTACTCAATATATGCTCCCGGGATTAGCGCTATTGCCGAATGTCAGTTCGGTGGAGAACACAGAGGTTGGGGGTCTGGCCAACACAATACATGCATTATATTTGACATAGATAGTTGCGAGCCCAGGTCAGCGTGCACTCAGAGGGCTCCTTAAGGCTAATTTGACAAGAACCGACGTAGAACGTCCATGGGTTCTCTTCACATCAAATTCCCAGAACCATGCATCACCAATCCCTTATACTGGCAGAACTTGGCCGCCTGTTCCCAACTTGGGGACTCCACATAAAGTACCACGCCACTGATCAGTTGGTCATTGGTCAGAATTGTTCCCCTGAGTATTCAGTCGTAATTTAGGCTGAAAAAGGTATAAAATGGATTAGAGTCATGGAGACCACGCAAGTTAAAATAAGAAGAATTTATTCACAGGCAGGTAGGTCATTATCTTAGAATTATTAGTCAATTTACAGAATATAGAAATTAAAGAAAAGAAAACACAGAGTAAATATCTTACCCAGCCTGCTTCAGCTACACACAGATACAGAATACGCACAGTGTGGGAAGTCGGTTGCGATCTTCCTTACACAAAACACAGAGTCTGCACGGTGTGGGAAGTCGGTTGCGATCTTCCCTACACACACACATACACAATCTGCACGGTGTGGGAGATCGGTTACGATTCTCCCAGATAGGCTTGTCTGTCCTACTGTGTAAGCATTAAATGGTTGCACATGAGACAAAAAATCCTTTTAATTGTTTAATAACATTTGTTAATGAATAGAAATGATTAATAATAATGATAATTATAATGGAATCTGCTATAAATGACTTATGGGTTATATGCTATATATATCAGATACCTTAATCTGGCATATAAGAAGTAATTATCATTATTATTAATGTGAATAATATACTGAAAGTAATACAAAGTGTATCAATGAAACATTTTGAGGGGTATTATATAAATTTTTCTCACACGTGGTAAAAGCTCTGTCATTGCCCAGTTGAACCAGTTGAACCACTTCAAATGTTCAGAACTGGCCCAGTTCAACTATAAGAGACACCCTGTTTATGCTGGTCTATTGTACATCCTGAGAAGGTGATAAAAGAAACGAGCTTTGGGTAAAACTGTTTAGTACTTTCATTTTCATTCAAACATTTTTTAAATGGTTGTAGCTGTGAAAATAACTGACAAGTCAAAAAGAGTGACTAGCCCCACTCCCTCCTCATCCCTGCCCCACCCCTTTTCCCTCACAGCCCCGCCTCCAGCCCTTGGTGTCAGTGCTCTTGGAGTAGGAGGCGCTCTGTGTGGTGCGGCTGGGCTCCTCCGCCATGAAGCTGAGCACGCCGCGGAAGGACTGCTTCAGAGTGTCCTTGAAGCTGCGCCCCAGGCACACATACAGCAGTGGGTTCAGGCAGCTATTGAAGTAGGCAAGGCAGAGCGTGAGGACACCGGCCAACTGCAGGGCAGGCAGGTGCTGTGAATTGTGGGGCATGACCAGGAACAGGAAGTCCATCACGTGGAGCGGGAGCCAGCACAGGAAGAAGCTGACCACCACGGCGCAGATCACACGCCGCATGCGCCGAGAGCGGGCGCCGGCCGACTGGCCCTGGCCCTGCGCCATCCGGGCGTACACCACCCAGTGGCTCCCCACGATGACCAGGAACGGCAGCAGGAACCCCAGCAGGGAGCGCACGCTGGTCCACACCCAGGCGGCCTCCAGGCTGAGCACGGGCCTGCACACCACTTTGTCGTGTCCCATGCTCGTCTGCTCCATGTAGGCGAAGTGGGGCGAGCACAGGAGCAGCGCCAGCGCCCACGCCCCCAGACACGCCCACCTCGCGCGCTCCGGGGTCCGCCGGTTCTGGCACCACACGGGCCGGCAGACCAGAAGCCAGCGGTCCAGGCTGATGAGCACGAGCAGCAGCACGCTGCAGTACATGGCGAGGTTGAACACGCTGTTCAGGAGCTTGCAGCCCAGGTGGCCGTAGGGCCAGTGCTGGTCGCGGGCCAGCGGGACCATCAGCAGCGGCAGCGACAGGCAGCACAGCAGGTCTGCCAGGGCCAGCTGCAGGAACCACTGCGTGTTGACAGAGCGCGGCATGCGGAACGCCGTTACCCAGACGACTAAGGCATTGCCGGGGGTGCCCAGCAAGAACACCAGGCCGTAACATACCAGGGCGGCCACCTGGGGCGGTCCCAGCTCTGAGGGGACGTCAAAGTCCGGCCAGGGTTCATACGTGCTGTTTTCGCTGTAGTCATCTGTGTAGTTGGAGTCAGAAAGGCTGTCATTGAATTCCATCTTCTTTAAGGGCCAAACTGTTACGTGCCCAGAAGAGAGGAGTGGAGAGAGGAGCAAAGAAAAGGTTATTTTATAGATTCATTGCATAATGTAAAGTACAATCATAGAGTTCCCTAGAGGGTGCTACTGAGTAGGCATTCTGTGATAACTACAGCTTTGAGATGTAGTCAATTGGGTGTGCTTCCAAACTGTCAAATAATGATGAGAGAATGACCTCTGACCTGGATATTCTGAGAATGGCCTTCTAACCTGGATGGGGTTTGTGACCTGCTTGCCATTGTTTTGAATACTGCCACCCAGTGCAAAAGGGAGAGAACAGTAATGCAGGTGGAAGAACCATGGTTCAACTCCACATCCGTTACCCACTGAGCTATCCATGCAAATCAACGGTGCAAAAGCTCAACTTTTATTATCCTTAATATGTAATAGTATAAACTTGGCTTGCCTTTTGTTGGTTGTTAACTTAAATCCCAACAAAACGATTAGAGGCACATGGATGCACGATTCCTGGTGATTCCTGTATTTTACTGTGAAATTGTGTTACTCCTCGTTGTGGGCGGCCATGCTCCATGCTTGGTGGGAATACCTTCCCGCTATACTCACGTTTCAATCCAAATGACAGAAATATGGTATGGTGCCTTATTTTTTTGAATGCCCATTCAAAAAATGTGTCAATCTCCGTCTCTCTCCCTCTCTACTCATTTTATTTAATTTCAATTAAATTCAATTAAATTTGTTGCATTACATTATATTAGTAGGCTTAGTAGAAGCTTCTAGCCAGACATATCCAGAGCATCACTGTTAGTCTCAGGAATGCTACAGTATGTTTCATTACAATCAAATCTCCAGGGCGGCGAACAGTAGTGGAGACGTTAGTTTTACTCTCAAGAATACAAAAAAACGATGTCACCAAGAAGGCACAGAGGCCCATTTATGTCATGAATCAATCCAAATCAACTCGAGGGAACTTAGTCCTCTTGACTCCTGTTACAATGGCAGTAAATATCTGTCATATTAAAAGTGTGCCACACAGCTGTGCCACAATAGCTAATAGTATTTAGTGATGGAAATGCCCTTTAGGTACTCTCACCTACTCTTGACTCACAAGATGACATGAACCCTCAGTTCTTCCAGGCTTGGTCATCCACTGGACTCTGAGGTGATGTCCCTGAATCTTATGACTTTCCACCCTAATGCCAGAGTTATACTGTATGTTGTACTTCATGAAACATTAGCTATTCCTTTTAGTAGCATTTTCCCGTACAGTACGATGTCATGCATCATGTGAATTGTCATCCTTTTCAGTGTCATTGTCCTAATGCTGAGGTTTTGCTTTATAAATAATTAATTGATGCATTATGCAATTTTCCACTGTACGTCCTTTAAAGTGACAGTTTCAGTATCCCTGAAGCTAAGGTATTGCCTTATGATGCATACATAGATGCTTAGTGCAGTCATCTACTGTACGTCCTTTAAAGTGAAATTATTAACATTCACAAATTTGTGGCATTGCTTGAGAAATTATTCATAGATACTTTATGTTTAGAGATGGGAATCGTTAGATTTTATTGATACTGATGCCATTATCAATTCTGCTTATCGATCCGATTCTTTATCGATTCCTTTATCAATTCCTTAAATATAATTTGCTCCCAGGCTATTAAAAGATCAACTTTTACTATCGGGTGGTCATCTAAAATGGATTCAATGACATAATATTTATAAAGTATAAAGCATTAGTTTTTTCATTAATATTTCTTAGTCATATCATGGAAAATATTTACCTGCATATTTATGCCTGCACAAGTGGCAGAGCATCCAATAAAACAGTCATAATTGTATAATTCTGTAAACTGAAATGGCACTGTAAATGTAATTTGGCTTGATCAATACAAGTGCTTAAATATATCAGACATCAAAGAAAATAAAAGACACCGGAAAATAATGAAAATGCGACGCGAGAAGAGGATAAATTATCACTTTAACGTTATGTCAAAAAGGTGGCTAAAATTGTCATGGTTTATGACGCTTTTCCCCTTGCGGTCGTGTTCCTCGGTTGCCACACGTGGGCGGTGCTCTGTTAGTGGAGTTTTGGCTCCGTCTTGTCTTTTCGCGGAGAAGTTTCATCAGCGTTTACAGGTGTGCGTGTTTTACCGGTGAGCTATATAAGCCCATGTTCCCTTCGTTCTGGGCTTCAATATTGATTGTTTGTTGTTTGTACTGTGGTGTATTTGTTGGCATTATTCTTGTCCTTTTAAAGTTTTAGTCATATGATTTGGTCTAGGTTTTTAAGGAGACCGTTTTGCTCCGTTGTGCTTTATTGGAGTTTTGTGGGACTAGCCTTTGTGCAAAGCTTTTTGAGTTTTCAGGTTGAATTCCTTTTTTGTGTGCTCGTTTCTGTCACCGCTTTCTGGTCTTTCCTTTGTTTGTTTGCCTAGATCGTTTGCCCCTTTCTGTCTCGTTCTCCTCTCTCTGTCTGCGGTCTTCCGTGAAAGCGAGAGGAGTCTTTGTGTGTATTTGTATGGTAGTTTCTTACTAAGAGACTTGGGGCCCTATCTTACACCCGGCGCAAAGCGGCGCTAACCCAAACGCAAGTGTCTTTGCTATCTTACACCCGGCGGTAGGTTCATTATAACGCCTAACGCTCACGCCGTTTAACTAACATGTACTCTTGCACCGTTTGGGCGTGTTGGTCTTAAGATGAGGAGTGGCCAGGATTCTTTTTGGCGTATTGCTATCTTGAGCCAGCAGAAAGCGCTTGCGCTAGAACCACCACTAACCTGGTCTAAAGTCATGTCGCAGTTGTATACATGTTATTTTAACGGCGCATATAAGTGCGTCTACAAAGGCGTGTGCACAATGCGCGTACCCTCCAGTTTGTTACACACAGGGGCGCGCACAAGCATGATTAAAATATCAAGATTACAATGTGAAATAGTATTATTGTGTAGCCTATATCAAAAAATACATAATAATAAAAGGGTCCATAGCCTACCTTTCCCTCAGCGAAGGGGAATGCCATGCACATTAAATTGCTTTCAGCCCACTCCATCAACATCCAGGCGATGTGCGATGGTACGGGACAATGGCTAACCATTAAAAAGCAGCTGATAACACCTATATCAACCCTAATGCGTGAATTGTCATTCAATGGAAAACTCGCGCACGGCAATAGACGGACATTTAAGTTCTGAAAATGCGCTTCAGATGTCATTACAATACAGCTCTGTTCATCTATGAATACAGCCTGTAAGTAAATAGAATGGTTTGTGACTGAAAAAAGTTCAAAACCTTGTCCAGTGAATATTGTATTCATTGTTTTTCAAATAGCCTAGGCTACAGCGGATTCGCTGTGCATAAGGTTTTTTTCGATAGCCTATGGTTAAAAAACGGAGATGTCACCATGTTAACTAAATTGTAACCTTAGCTATTCTTCGTCCTTCATATTTTTTAAATTACAGTGACCAGGTTTCCATACTCTCACCTTTTAAAACCCAGCTGATTTCACCCGTTATCCCATAACTGAACAAAACGATTTTAAAGAGAACTAAGCGTCTAATTAGAAACTAAAACAAAAAAAAACTTTGCAGCATGTTACACAATTAATTCACAATTAATTTTAATGCCATTCTCTGCACGTGCGCTGCTTGTTCTCTGTTTCCCCTGCTGTAAGTCGCACGTTTCACGGTCTTCCTGGGAAAGTGCATTGTTTTAAAGGATTACGCTACGAGTAAAACAGGTTGGTCACATTTCCATAAACAGGACATTATTATATTATATTTCTTCTCCTGACTCCTATAGAGCTATATTTTCCTATAGAACTCTATGGGGAAAAAAGTCAGGAGAAGAAACCCTTAAAGTGATCCATCCATATCTACTCCATATCTTGCCGTAGAGTGATGGTTTGGGGCTCATTTGATACCTTAGACCCTTGATGACTTACAGCCATTTCACCAGTCATGTGCTCCATACTGTACCAGCATAATTTACAGCTGAATCTAGTCTCACCCCCCAATTCTCATAAAGATCCATTCACATGCAGGAAGGTTATAGTATCGCTTGTAACAGCACCCGAAAATAAGATATCGAGAGTCTTTTAATGTTGATGGGTCACAGACTTCAGGAAGTAGAAACTGCAAAAAATATGCGACCAAATATGAAATATGATACTTAAAAAATACAGTAAAGCAAAGGGTTTGAATACTTATGCACACAAGAGATTTCAGTTTTTGATTTTTAATACATTTGCTAAAATTTCTAAAAACATGTTTTCACTTTGTCACTATGGGTTATTGAGTGTAGATTGATGGGCAAAAATAGCTATTTTATCAATTTAAAATTAAATCTACAACACAATAAAGTGTGCAAAAGTGAAGCGGCTTGAATAATTTGAGTGCAACTGTACATATTGTATATATTTACATTACATTACAGGTATTTAGCAGACGCTCTTATTCAGAGCGATCTTTTAGAATCTTTTTATATATATATAATTATAATTTTTTACACTCAGAGGAATTTCTCTCAAATTAGGTCACAATTTTGGGAGTGCATAAATTGTGTCTGTGTGTGTAAACATAAAATTCACTGTCACATTACATCAACTGGAACGGAAGTAACCAAGACCAATCCAAAAGCCAAAACTGTAACCAAACAAAAAAAAACAAAATTCAGTTTTGCCTCATAATTTTATGTGTCGCTCATACACCAAGTACTATTTTGCTAATTGACATTTTACATCTATTTGCTAAAGACATTTTATAACAGCTACCAAAAAAATTTTTTTTGGGGGGAATAATAATCAATAGAGGAATAATTTCAAGCAAATATTCCACTTTACCTCTACGTCTTCTCCAGAGCTGTAGGTCCGTTGCCTAGCGTGTTGAAGTGGAGTGACGGATGAATTATGTTTCTAATATTGGAATCTGTTACCTAATCAGCATGATCAGAAAGGAGGAAGTGACAAACTGTCAGTGTCACAGAGTGTAACAGCAATAACATCAATGTCTGTTTTATGGCACAACTCTAGGGATCCAGAATGCAATTTAGGGAAACTTCATATGTGTATACAGTGCATCCGGAAAGTATTCACAGCGCTTCACTTTTTCCACATTTTGTTCTGTTACAGCCTTATTCCAAAATTGATTAAATTCATTTTTTCCCTCAAAATTCTACACACCCATAATGACAATGTGAAAAAAGTTTTTTTGAGATTTTTGCAAATTTATTAAAAATAAAAAAATAAAATTTCTCATTTACATAAGTATTCATACCCTTTGCTTTAATGTATTTTTAAAGTATCATATTTCATATTTGGTCGCATATCCTTTACATGCTGTTACTTCCTGAAGTCTGGGACCATCAACATCAAAAAACTGTCGATATCTTATTTTCAGGTACTGTTACAAGCGATACTATAACCTCTCTGCATTTGAATGGATCTCTATGGAAATTGGGGGGTGAGACTAGATTCAGCTGTAAATTACACTGGTACAGTATGGAAAACATGGCTGGCTAAATGGCTGCAAGTTATCAAGGGTCTGAGCTATCAAACGAGCCCCAAACCATCACACTGTTGCCAGATATGGAGTAGATGTGGATGGATCACTGCAAGGGTTGTTTCTCCTGACTCATTTTCTAATTAAACTCTATGGAAAAATAAGTCAGGAGAAACAACCCTTCAAGTGATCCATCCATATCCACTGCATATCTGGCAGCAGAGTGATGGTTTTAGGCTTGTTTGATACTGCAGACCCTTGATGACTTACAGCCATTTAGCCAACCATGGGTTCCATGCTATTCCCATGCTTTCTGCTTTTATGTGCATTTTACATAATGTCCCAATGTTTTTGGAATTGGGGTTGGTACATGAGATTAATTTCTGCTGTCAGATTACAGAGTGCTATAACAATGTCAGTACTATGAAATGCATCTGAGCAGCTGAGGCCACTGAAGAATCAATTTAGATGATGAATCAGCTAGAAATAATTTGAGTGTGAAGCGATGGTGAGATGATATAGAGGTGTGAGTGGCTTCAAAATGTCAAGAAAAGAAGATATAAAAAAGGCTGGGAGTTCTTTAAAAACAGGAAAGAAACACTATTTTTTAGACCTACCCAATGTTAGGCATCTATTAACACACACGCGCACACACACACGGCGTAGGTGTGTTTGTACATGTGTGTGTGTGTGTGTGCGTGTGTGTTAATAGATGCCTAACATTGGGTAGGTCTAAAAAATAGTGTTTCCTTCCTGTTTTTGATCTTTACGCCCATTACAGAATACATTGTCCCCCTTTTTTTTTTTTTTTTTGAAAAAGAAGAAGAAGACAACATGCAATATAATGGGATGAGTGCTCTTTATGGCTGATCAGTGTTCCCTTTTTATCTCCATGGGATCCGGCATGCATTTTTGGAAATGTGTAAAGCTACCTTTAAAGTGTACATTGAAGTGTTCATATTGAGGGTTAAGAGTTCTTTGTTGTGGTGAAATATGCCAGAGGGACACCTCCCATTGTGGGAGCTCTGTGTATCCATTCCTGGCATCTGTGTCTTCTGGGAACCTTGTATTTAGTTTTGTGAACCACTATTTTTCTCTTCCACCTGACTTAAGATGTTCTAGTTTGTTTGCATGTCTAGTGTATTCACTGCTCCCGGTCTGTGGTTAATGGGTCAGGGTTAGGTTCACTATGTCAGTATTTTCATTGGTATTTTCATACTTTACTGCACTCTGGCTCATTGTTTAGGGTGAATAATTAGGGTGAAATTTACTTAAATTTGAATAAAGGGTTGAGGTCCAGATTATAATGAAGGGCTGGGATTACCATTTTGATCCAAATCAGAGGTAGGGTTATAATTAGGGCTTGAAATTGAGACTCAGGCATGGTTAAGGTGAAGATTACATTGGGGTTTGCACTTAGGGCTTTGACTGTTATGATTAGGCTTAGGTTAGGAAAAAATTTTCATTTTAATTTTCAATACTTCATTTTGGTGGTTGGTTCAGATTTGAAAGGTTGGTAAAAACTAATATCAGTCAATTGTGATCTCAACTCTGCATCATGTAGTTCACTAAATATTTTACAAGGGAGTTTGACCGGTAGCTGGGTGTAGGTTGTTATGGTGTAGGGTTTAGGGTATAGGGGCCAGGGTGTTAGGGTGTAAGGTGCATTGCTGTACCTGGAAGGGCAGTTGTTCCCCTTTCCTGTCCCCTGCAGGCACCTCTATGAGTGAGTCCAGGAGCCCGACCACATCCATCACTCTGCAGGAGGGAGACAGAGTTAGAGATACACAAGAGTACAGTACAGTACTGTACACCCTAAACATACACACACACATACACACACACGCATACATACACACACACACACGCATACATACACACACACACACGCGCGCACACACACACACACGCATACATGTGCATGCACTCACGCAGGCATATACACACACATGCACGTGCACACATACACACACGAACACACGTGTGTGCGTATGTGTGTGTGTGCACATGCGGGTGTGTGTGGGTTTTCCCCAGAAACGCAACCTATGGCTGTATAGTAATCAAGGAAAGCTGAATAATATCTGTGTGTGTGTGTGTGTGTGTGTGTGTGTGTGTATGTATGCGTGTGTGTGTGTGTATGTATGCGTGTGTGTGTGTGTATGTGTGCTCAGGCCCATATGGTGCATGTGCCCTCACTGGGGGTCTGTATCCACACGCGCAGGGAAGGTTAGGGTTACGGCCGTAGCACTTTCAGCAGGGGAGAGACCCGCTACCCACTCTCATCTTCGGCTTCCCCTTGAGCATAAAATAACTTGTGACAAGGTGTGTGTGTGTATGTGTGTGCTTGTCTGCATGCACGTGCGTGTGTGTGTGTGTGTTTTGGTGTGTGTGTGTGTGTGTATTTGTGTTTGTTTAACAAATGTGTTTATGTTGTTGGGGTGGAGGATTAGCAGGCGTGAGGATCAGTGAGTGGCCGCTCCTCCTCCCTCCTCCCATTTCAGCCAAAGTTCCCACAATCCCATAAAAGCCTCTGTGGTGTGCAGGGAGAGACCGCTGGCCTGGGCTTCATCTCTCTGCCCGAGGAGTTTAACTCTTCCGCCTTTATACCCATTTGTTATCGAGTCCGTCTGTCTGTTTCTGCTGCGCTCCAAAGTGCTTTAGGATACGTGTTAGCACGGTTTAGGAAGCCATCTGAAGAACAAATGGAAATTGAAATAAAATGTGTTTCGTTGGCACGACTCCAGTGCGCCTTCCCCACCACTGCTGGTATTCCTGCAATGCCAGGGACAGACTTCAGAGACAGACTGGCACAGATCGGACCGATGCTGCCCGCCTGTCAAGCAGTGGCTTGAGGGCGCCGTCCCGCTCTCTTCCATTAGAGAAACTTGCGCACACGCTCCATGACCAGGAGAGGTAGGCTCACCGATCCTATTATCTGTCCCGGTAAGATTCTTACCGAGCTAACCGGGTCACTCGTGCAAGGACCGCACCGACTTCACACCGGCAGCAGAACATTCAGGGGAAGACCAGCTGGCACGTAACTTCTGCAACTTTTTACACAGTTATATGCAAGTACCCTCCCCGAAACAAAACAGCTGAGTAAATAGGTCATACTCACATGAGATGTATTTGAAATATATACACACACACATACACACGTAGAAATATATTCACATACATGCCTACACACACCAATACACTCACGTACACACACCAATGCTCTTGCATACATACACGCCATTACAATCTTACATGCATACTCACACACCATTGCACTCACATACTGTATATAAACATGCACACCATTATACTCATACACACACACATTTCTGCAAACATGAACACACAAACAACTCATACGCATACACTTATCTCTGCAATCAATGTCACGCACATGCACACACATTGCAACACATAAACCACTTCCTGCAAATGCAGTCATTACCACGAAACTCTGTCATTACATCTAATTTCTTTGACCAATAGTTTCTTTCAGTGTAAAACAATTTTCACTTATAAGGACTTTCCCTTGTTCTGAAGGAGGATGTTTTTTTTCAAGACTAAATCCAGTCAAAACACAGTCTCCAATGAATATTCATCTTGTACGGCTATATTATTTTCAAATAGGGAGACAGACTCACAATGATGGCTCCAAAGTCCAGATTTTTAGCGTCGTTACAATCAAACACTGAGCTCCCAGTCCAGTGCATCTCACCAACAAGCCTGTTATTTTTTAAATCTTCTCAAGCACCACCTTTTTTGAACATAAGCCTGAAAGTAAAATGGGTACTCTTCTTGAACCCCTTTGACTACAGGCATAATCCTGGTCTCTTCTGTAAGGTAACCAACCCTTTGGAGTTTGTTTTCCAAGAGTCAGAATCACTAAGTATTACTGAAACAATGTAACAGATGCTCAAAAACTGGAATTTGTTGTTAGTGGGAAAGTTTTTTCTCGCCAAAAAGATTTATTTATTTTTTTGCCAGGATAAGGATACCGACTCTACTGTGATTTGTGTCATCTGTGGATTTCTAGAACACATAGAATGTACAGTCGTCGTTTTGATTTAGCCTGCTTTGTGTCATGTTACAAAATAAGTAACTGCTGTAGCTGTAACAGTGGGAATGTAAAGTAGTTTATAGATATAGAATCGTGAGTTTTAACATTTCAAACAGTATATTGTATCACCAAATCGATTGAAAACTTCACAAAAAAAACAATGAATGCAAATAAACTGAACCACTTCCGGCCCGTATAGTTAAAGGATTTCTTTCTTTCTTTTTCACCTGCTTACATGATAACTTGTGTTCCAATTGTAATTTTCAAGATTTCACCTTTTACTTTTCTGAGATTCATTCTCTGTGATGACCCTCTGAAATTTTAACTGTACAGAGTATTCCACACCCTTGTCCCCAGGCATCAATCCGGCATGCTGAAGGTAACCTAACCCTAACCTCCAACCCCCTAACACCTAACCTCTAATTCTTACTCTAACTCAACCCTAAACCCAAAACCTAACTACCCTAAACTCTAAACCGCTGCCACACAGGTTCATAGCTATAGTCTGCAGCATGTCAGCACTCTACATGTCGAGACCCCACAGATGAATAATATCTCAGATAATAATTTCTCATTTACATGAGATAAGAAGATGCGACATGCATAAGAAAAGGTGACTAAGTTAGATTAGACAACGGGACGTGTTTTGAAGGTGATTCTGCCCTGGTAGGTGAGAGGGAGGCCTCACTGTAGCACACCGCACGGAAACACTTACAAAAATATAAGCCTTCTGGCAAATTGGGGTCAAACCTTTTGCGGCAAGCTCATATTTTCACATGCAAATTAGCTTCGTGGAACTGCCATTCACTTCTGGCAAAGGTTTTAGTTCACCACTACTGGCGAGATCTGACAAACTTCTGGAAACATTTTGTGGTAAACAATTTAGTTTGTGGCAAATGCGCTACATATTAGCTGCACGTTTGCAGAAAACTATCCAGTTTTGTAAGGGAAGCCCCAGATCTCTGACCCAGCAGACTACTAATCCCACGTCAGCTTTTCACAGCGGCCGATACGTGACACAGTCACACATGCACACTTCACTGCTGTTTAATTTTAAACAAAGCGTTGGGGTTCAGAGAGAGCTTCAGTAGCCCTTTCAACTTTACTGTCACTCCACATGAGCCAAACACGTGGCCGGAAATCCGAGGGGGGGTTACAGAGGGGGACCTGCTACATCAGCAGGGTGATTAAGCTGAACTGATTCCATGAAAGCAGATGGATAAATGAGCAGTATGTTAAAACAATGTAAACCAAACCGTGTCATCTCTCCAGAATAGGGACTTATGATGAACAGGAGGAAGAAGAATCCCACCGTGTTCTCCTCCAGCTCACTACGTCCTGCCCCCACCTCCAGTACATATCCCAGTTGTGTGGCTCTATTGTATCCAGAAACACTACACACACAAACACACACACACTCACTCACGCACACATGTAGACACAATTACACACACACTTACTCAAACACTCACACAAACACTCGCACATACAAAAACACACACATACGCACACGCTCTCACACACACATACAAATACATATACACCCACTCACATACACGCACATGCACACACACATATACATTCACCCTCTCTCTCTCACACACACACACACACGTGCACCCATTCACACACAGACACACACAAATAGGCATATACCCGCTCTCACGCGCACACATATGCATACAAATACAAACACCCACATACACACAAACACACATGCACTCACACACTCAGACACACACATACAAATACATATACACCCACTCACATACACACACACACACACACACAAATAGGCATATACCCTCTCTCACACGCGCACATATGCACACACACACACCCACATACACATAAACACGCACACCTACACACACAGTCTCTCAGAATCTATGTCACCTCAGGTGAGGTCTTACCCATCGCTGGCAGGACAGTTGTCTTTGTCTGCCACTCTGGGCAGCAGTGGGTGGGGTCGAGGGGGCACTGGCGGGGGGTGGCAGGTGCCCACACACCTGTCACCCTCAGCCGGCCCCTCTGAGGAGCAGCTGGTCTCCAGGACGACGGAGGCGTGGGGTGCTGGAGGGTTTGAGCCGCTGTTGTCGAGGGGGGGGCGGGGAGAGGAGGGGTGGGGCGGGGGAGGGCGGGGTGCCGTCCTCCTGGGAATCGGCAGCAAGCTTCCCTCCATTGCTGAGGAAACGCAGGGGGTCCAGAATTCCGCAGTATTCCTGAGCACTTCTCCTGCCTGATTCCCAGCCAGCGCTCTTCGCTCCCTTTGAATCCTTCTCTTCCTCTCTCTCTATCTCTCCGTCTCTCCCTTTGAATCCCTCACTTCCTCTCTCTCTCGCTCCCTCTCTCACTGGCAGCTTTGCAGAGCGACAGGATTAAAGTCTCTTTGGATTACAGCAGCTGGAGTAAGTGACGTCAGCTGTCCCAGTCTGCCGCGCGGGTGGAGCGGGCAGCGGCTGGCACCGGGGCGAGGGGGGGGGGGGCGGCGGCGGCAGGCAGGGTCAGGGTTGAGGTCAGGGTCGGAGGCGTTGGGGTGCAGCACCGATGATGGGCGTCCCGCACGCATGTTCTAACCGCCAATAGCGACGAGGCAAGCGTTCGCTACCCGCGAGCACGCCGCCCTACCCTGGCACCATCCCGCACGCTCGTTAGCGCTGTCACTGACGTCACAGGGGATAGGACAAATCGCGGAATTAGCCCACGGATAAAGGCCTTGGAAGTTGGGGAGGGGGTTGGGGGAAGGATATATATAGCAGCACTGGCAGGCCAGGCCAGGGCAGGCATGACAACAGAGCCACAGCAACACAGTTCCACAATAATCCCCCTGCCGGAACATTCTATTGTCACCGCTATTCTCCACTTCTCTACATTACACATTACGTTAGATGAGAGCATCTGTCGAGTGACTCTATTGTAAGTGCAATGTCACCGGAGCGAAACACACTCAAACACGCATACCAACCTACGAGCACCATTGTAAACTCAGGGTTTCCATTTTATTGTCCTTCAAAGAAAGATAAATGTCTCAGCAGTTCAGCATAAACCAAGCACAGAAATAAGAAATGAACTCCGTGCACTGCACTACAAAATTAAGTGAAAGAACGGTAAGTCATTTTGAAGATTTTGGTGGGTATTGCGGATCAAGGGCTATGACATCGTCACTGACTGGGACCTCCCCTTTTCCTGATAAATCACACCGGTGACAGATGACAGCACAGTGCATGGTTCCGTAAAGTGTGGGGGAATGTATATTGTAAGTGTGTGTGTTTGGGTGAATGTTTGCATAATTGTGTATGTGAGTATATATGTGTGTGTTTGTGTGTGTGTGTCATGGTGTGTATGATTGTTGCGTGTACGTACATGAATGTGTGTGTACAGGTGATCTTTTGTGTGATTATGTGTGAGTGAATTTATCTGTGTGTCTATATGTGTAATGTGTACTTAATGTATCTGTATTGGCCTGTGTGTGAGTGTGTGTGTGTGTGTGAGAGAGAGAGAGAGAGAGAGAGAGAGAGAGAGAGACTGTGGGAAATGAAAAGCCATTCCAAAAGAGATCACAAGAGAGCGCCAGAGCGGTGCTGTACTGGCTGGGGACACACTGCCCACTTCTGGAGCGAATGCATTTTCCCTAATCCATCCCATATAGTAAAATTCACCAGTGTTCAAACATGGAATCACATTTTTTAGGCTAAACAAATGGATGTATGTACACTGCAACCAGTGAGATGCATAAAACAAGTGCAGTACACGGCGTGCTTCCTCTTGCCTACCACGGCAGTATCGCCTTAAGCAAGATGCTTATCCTGCGTAGCTTCAGCAAGTATCCAGCTGTGTTAATGGACTGTAACGTGCAATGGATATGTCAAGAATGTAAGCCGTTGCTCTGCATAAAAGTGTCCGCTTTATTCGTTAATTTACTGTAATGCAATTTGACTGGTGTGAATGTCAATTTTAACGTGTTGTTTTGTGCACAGCAGGGTATTTTTCCACCTTCCCAGAACCAGGCACCGGGTCCCGACCCGCAGTCGGGGAACTGCAGCATGGAAGAGCGCCTCGTCCCAGCAGCGAGACGCCGATGGGGGCGGAGACAGAGATGCTCTATGCCGCTACACAATGGTGTTCAGTGATAAACGGCGGCGTCAGAGAGAGCCTCCTTGTTCCCAAGCTGGCGGTCAGCTGACCGTCGCATCGTTCCGCCTGGCCGTAGCCGTGACAAATGCCCATCCGCCACCGGTGCCTCGTCACTATGGTGCATTAACGGTGTCCTCAGCGGTCTGACAGAAACCTGCTCTCACAATGTTTACATATTATCACACTTTCGTCGTGTTATCAGTTTAAGCGAGCGGACACTTACTGAAGCTGTTCAGGCCGCTAACAGGAGAGGGGGAATGAAGCATGCAGACTTATGGTCACACTGCTCATTATTCACCCCATACTCTACACACTTCATACTGCATATCTCACACTGACCACTGCACACTGACCACCTCACACTGCACTCTGCGTATCTCACACTGACCACCTCACACTGCACACTGCGTATCTCACACTGACCACCTCACACTGCACACTGCATATCTCACACTGACCACCTCACACTTCACACTGCGTATCTCACACTGACCACCTCACTGCACACTGCATATCTCACACTGACCACTGCACACTGACCACCTCACACTTCACACTGCGTATCTCACACTGACCACCTCACACTGCACACTTCACACTGACCACTGCACACTGACCACCTCACACTGCACTCTGCGTATCTCACACTGACCACCTCACACTGCACACTGACCACCTCACACTTCACACTGCGTATCTCACACTGACCACCTCACACTGCACACTTCACACTGCATATCTCACACTGACCACCTCACACTGCACACTGCGTATGTCACACTGACCACCTCACACTGCACACTGCGTATCTCACACTGACCACCTCACACTGCACTCTGCGTATCTCACACTGACCACCTCACACTGCATACCGCGTATCTCACACTGACCACCTCAGTGTGTGTTGGGAGCAGGAGAGTAGGGGTATGGTGGGTATGCTATCTGCTCAAAAATGAAAAAAGACAGAAAGAGAACATTTAGGAAGAAAGAGAGAGAGAGCAGTGTGACTACAGGAGAATGGGTGGAGTGACAATGAAGTAGATCTAGACAGGAATCTAAAGGATCTAAATAGGAGCAAGTGTGCGCCTGCAACAGGTAGTCAGGAGAGTGGAAAAAACAGGGAGGAACAGGTAAACGAGTGCAAGGGACAGAGAGGAAAAGGAAAAGAGCGCTGGGAATGGAGGAAGAGACACAGACAGGATGGGAGAAGAAGGGAGACCGGAATAAGGCAAAGAAAAGCAGAGCGAGAGAGAGAGAGAGAGAGAGACAGCTGCAATAAAAAAACATGTAACAAGTAGAGTCAGTCGGATAGAGAGAGGGAGAGACACCAAAAAAGGACTGAAGCCAGGGCAGACTGGACAGACGCTGAAGAGGAAAAGCAGGGAAAAGTGAGGAAAAGAGAGCGAGGGAGTGAGAAAGAAAGACAAGGGGAGGAAGAGATAGGTCCATGTTCTACTGTCAGCTGGATAGGTGAGGAGGGAGAGAGACAGAGAGAGAGTGAAGAAAAAAAGCAAGACAGACCCGAGAGAGCAAGAGAGAGTGAAAGAGAGAGTGAGTGTGACGGAGGGACAGAGCAGAGGGAGCCGGGGAGGGCAGTGGAGCCACGTGAGGGCAACATGCGGACCCTGTGGAGCTGCTGAGCCCGGCGCCTGCTGGTGGGCGTATATCAGGAGTTCCAGTCCTCCCCCTTCGCCAGGGAGAAGCTCGTCTCCGGCTTCCTGAAGCGGGTCAGTGATACATCTCAGTGCTTCATCTCAGTGTTACATAGCAGTGTTACATATCAGTGCTGCATCACAGTGTTACACCACAGTGTTACATCTCAGTGTTACATCCTAGTGTTACATCTCAGTGTTACATCCCAGTGTTACATCTTAGTGCTACATCTCAGTGCTACATCTCAGTGTTACATCCCAGTGTAATAACCTCAGTGCTACATCTCAGTGTTACATCTCAGTGCTACATCCCAGTGTTACATCTCAGTGCTACATCTCAGTGTTACAACCCAGTGTTACATCTCAGTGCTACATCTCAGTGTAACATTTTAGTGCTACATCTCAGTGGTACATCTCACTGTTACATCCCAGTGTTACATCTCAGTGCTACATCTCAGTGGTACATCTGTGTTACATTTTGCTCACAGAAAAATGGGTGGATTATGTTTGGCAGTGTGTACCTAAACTCTTCATTTTGCAGCCCCCCCCCCCGTTTCTCTCTCTCTCTCTTTTAATTTTTTCTGTCTCATCCTTACGACTTTGACTGTTGTTTGTCTGGTAGGGTTTTGCTCAGTGGAACACTCATAGGGCTGCATGTGATCTCCTGTGATATGAGTGGATATCATCCTAGAAAGGCCCTAGAAACAAACTCTATTTAATTTTTTTAAATATATGAAGAAAAAGCCTGTGATATTTTAGAGCATGATTAAACAGAACAGAGGGGCATAGCTATGTTGGCAGAACCTGGTTGTGGGCCAGTACTGGCTGTGAAAGAACCTGTGCTGGGAGAGAGAGTTTGGCCCTCTCCTCTGCTGTGATGGAGAATACCTTGACCTCCTGCTGTCAGAGAGTGTTAGAGCTGGAAGCTGATGTAAAGCAGCCTGAACTGTGAGTGTGTGAAGCTCTCTGGATAACATTGTACGCTGTGTGTGCGTGTGTGAGAGATGAGGAAGTGGAAGGGATGTTCTGCTGCTGGTTTGTCTATACAGAGGACATTTCCATGTATGAGGCTGGTGATCTTGCCATTTCGTCGGCTGCCTGGATGGAATAAACAGGGTGAGCAGAAAGAGAACCACACCACAGCATCAGGCTTTCTGCTGCAGTAGTCCTCCCAAACTCCAGAAGGGCGCCATCAGCATGAAAAAACCTCTTATACTGACTCTTACTGATCAGCTATTACTCCTGTTACACCAAGTCGAGCATAAACACACCCCGCACACACATACGCACATACAGGTACAGTATATTTAGGTATGTTTAAGCATACATGAATACACACGCACATTGTTATATATGAACAAACACACACACACACACACACACACACACACACACACACACAGCACAGGCAAACATGCACCCATAACATGTACGAATGCATACATACAGTATATGCACCTATTTACACACACTCACATTGACACACCATAACCTGTTGAGATGCTGCATAAAGAATACTAAATCTACAGTGAACTCCAGTACTGCTCTCACTGGAATGCACTGAAGTTGTGTGTGGTAGGGGGGCGTGGTTTTAGGCGCTGCCGGCAAGAGAGAGAGTGAACTCGTGTGGTTCGTGGAGCCGGCACAGCTGCCGGAAATCATGCAATTGGTGATTGATAATTGTTTATTAATTTGTGTAATTAACCATTTGCTTTGATTGTTCGACAGTGAGCCTGAGGGCATAAAAGGAAACGGCTGGGAGTTCGAGGGAAGACAGACTTGTATGTACCTTGTGTGTTTGTGTGAACCGCCAGAAAAGGCAAAACGAATAAACGGAGTGAAACTCCAAAAGAACTGTTGTCCTTCGCCTCTTGACTCGAGGGGTGGCACTCTCCTTGCCACAGTGGTGGCCCGTACGGGGACGTCAGGAAAATTCAAGAGGCAGGATGGACCACAGCCAGGAACAGCCAGGACAGTCGTCGTCAATAGTAGCGCTGGGGAAAATGCTGGAGGGAATAGCTGCCATGCAGGAGCGACAGTCGGCTGCTCATACTGAGCAGATGGAAGCCCTGCGTGCGCAGGCTAATCTCCAGACCCAGGCGCTACTACAGCTGGCTGCTTCCGGGGAGGCCAGGGGAAGGCAGAGCCCCAAATTTCATATACCGAAGATGACCACGGACGACGATGCTCAAGCCTTCCTAGAGGCATTTGAGGTGGCAGCGGAGGCGTGCAGGTGGCCACTAGAGGAGTGGTCAGTACGTCTCCTGCCCCTCCTATCAGGGGAAGCGCAGAAGGCTGCGCATAGCCTGCCGGCAGCCGCTCGGGCGGACTTCCCAAATCTAAAGAAGGCGGTCCTCGACCAAACGGGGTTCAGCCCGGGAAGACCACCGACGTCGGTTCCGGGAGACCTCCCTGACGGAAGAGGACCGACCATTCGCCTACGCCCAGCGGCTGACGGACATGGCGAGGGCGCTGGCTCCGGCCGGAAATAAGATCAGCTGCGGGAATAGTGGAGCAGGTGGTCCTGGAACGATTCATCGCGGGGTTGCCGGCGGATACAGCCAGCTGGGTCCAGTGCCATCGGCCCACCAACCTGGATAACGCCGTCACCCTGGCGGAGGACCACCTAGCACAACATCCCCTCACCCAGCAGCAGAAACCGGAGCCGGCGCCCTGGGAAAAAGTTTTTCCCCGGTCTATTCCCCTCCCCGTTTCCCGTCCCCAAAACCCCTCCTTCCCTCTTTTTAATTTCCCTCGGTTTTCTTCCCCTTCTCCCCACTCAGGCTCAGTGGCGGTGCAGTCCGGCCCACAGGGAGCTCCTCAGACACCTGGACCGGGGTGTTGGCGGTGCAGACAGCCGGGCCACCTGCGCCCCGATTGTCCGCTCATGGAGGTGGGGCAGGTGGTCCGGGTTGTCGGCCCGCCCACCTCCGCTCCCGATCCAGACGGGGCGTACTGCATTCCGGTAAGGGTGCAAGGGAGTGAACACGGGCGCTGTTGGATTCAGGGGCTAGGCAGACCATGATCCAACAGAGCCTGGTTCGACCCGAGGGCTTTGGTACCGGCACGATGGGTAGCGATTAAATGTGTGCACGGGGATATACACAAGTATCCTATAGTACCAGTGGAAATCCGCATCAAAAATAAAACACATATTTTGGAGGCTGCGGTTAGCTCCCGCCTCTCGCACCCTCTGATTTTGGGCACTGATTGGACAGGATTTAAACTGGTAGCGGAGAATTTGTTGGGGGCGCGATCACGACCGCTAGGGAAGTGTGAGGTGTGTGCAGTGGACAATGGGTGATGCGGGGTCGTCCGACACTGCCGAGGGGGGGGGCGGCATCGGGAGAGCCTCCGGTGGAGACTCCCCAGGTGCCGGTGTTCCCGCCCCGTGGAGGATTTCCCACTCGCTCAGTCTCGTGACGATACCCTACGCTTCGCTTTTGACCAAGTGATTTCTGTTGATGGTCAGCTAGTGCGCCCGGATGCTGCACGATCTCACCCATATTTTGCAATTATTAGGACAGATTGTACAGAGTGAGTCGTGACACTCAGATAGGTGAGGAAATAACCCAGTTGTTGGTACCTAAAAGCCGCCGGGAAATGATTTTCCAGGCGGCTAACTACAACCCCATGGCTGGTCATTTAGGTTATGAGAAAACACTAAACCGGATAATGGCCCGTTTCTACTGGCCGGGCATTTGGGCGGACGTACGTCGGTGGTGTGCGGCCTGTCCAGATTGTCAGCTAGTGAATTCTCCGGCTATCCCAAAAGCGCCATTGCGCCCTCTACCGTTAATTGAGGTCCCTTTTGATAGAGTGGGCATGGACCTCATCGGGCCATTTGACAGGAGCACCCAGGGGTACCGATTTGTATTAGTTCTGGTGGATTATGCAACCCGGTATCCCGAAGCAGTGCCGTTGCGCAATATCTCGGCCAAAAGTGTTGCGCAGGCATTGTTTCAGATAATCTCCCGCGTCGGAATCCCGAAAGAGATTCTGACGGATCAAGGCACCTCGTTTATCGTTCACGCACATACGCGAACTATATGAATTATTGGGAGTTCAGTCCATTAAAACCAGCGTTGTACCATCCGCAAACGGATGGGCTCATTGAGCGTTTTAATAGGACTTTAAAATCGATGATTCGGAAGTTCGTACACGATGATAGCCGAAATTGGGATAAGTGGTTAGTTCCTCTATTGTTTGCAGTGCGAGAGGTTCCCCAGGCCTCCACGGGATTTTCTCCCTTTGAATTGTTGTTCGGTAGGAAACCACGGGGTGTCTTGGACCTAGTTAAAGAAAGCTGGGAGGAGGGTCCAAGTCCCAGTAAAAACAAAATTCAATACGTTATGGACCTACAAGCAAAACTCCATACACTGGGTAGATTGTCACGGGAGAATTTGCTCAAGGCTCAGGAACGTCAAATGAGGCACTACAATAAAGGAACTAAGCTACGGCAATTTTCACCGGGAGATAAAGTCCTAGTATTGCTCCCGACTTCCAGCACAAAATTACTCGCCAAGTGGCAAGGACCCTTTGTGGTCACACGACGAGTGGGGGAAGTCGATTATGAGGTAGAGCGATCTGATAGAGAGGGGGCGAAACAGATTTATCATCTCAATCTATTAAAAGCATGGAAAGAGGTGGTACCGGTCTCCCTGGTTACGGTCGATCAGGAAAGAGATGAGCTGGGGCCAGAGGTACCAAATTCTACCAATCAAACCTCACCCCTTTCAGATAGCCATCTCTTACCGAATCAGAGAGCGGATCTTGCCTTGTTGCAAAAGCGGTTTGCGGATGTGTTTTCTCCTCTATCAGGTCGCACTAACCTCATAAACCACCACATTGAGACAACCCCGGGCGTGACGGCGCGTTCACGGCCCTATAGACTGCCGGAACATAAAAAGAAATTGGTTCAGGCAGAAATAAAGGCAATGCTGGAATTGGGGGTAATAGAGGAGTCTAACAGTGCGTGGAATAGTCCCATCGTGCTAGTGGGTAAGCCGGATGGATCTATTCGGTTCTGTGTAGACTATCGTAAGGTGAATGAAGTGTCACGTTTTGATGCCTATCCAATGCCTTGGGTCGACGAGCTCTTGGATCGGCTAGGCACGGCTCGTTTTTTTTCGACACTGGATTTAACCAAGGGCTACTGGCAGATTCCCTTGTCTCCTGAGTCCAAGGAAAAAACAGCTTTCTCCGCTCCGGGTGGGTTATACCAATTCCGGACACTTCCGTTTGGGTTATTCGGAGCCCCTGCCACGTTTCAACGTCTGATGGACAGGGTGCTGCGTCCGCATGCTGCTTTCGCTGCAGCCTATCTGGATGACATCATCATCCACAGCAGCAGCTGGGCTCAGCATGTGCGGCATGTGGGGGCGGTGCTCGAGTCTCTGAGACAGGCGGGGCTCACGGCTAACCCAAAGAAGTGTGCAATTGGCCGAGCAGAGGTACGGTATTTGGGGGTACCACTTGGGAAGTGGACAGGTGCGGCCTCTAGTGGATAAAACCGCAGCGATTGCGACCTGTCCCCGACCCAAGACAAAAAAAGAGGTGAGGAGGTTTTTGGGACTGGCTGGCTACTACAGGAGGTTTATTCCGGCTTACTCAGAGCTGACCAGTCCCTTAACCGACTTGACTCGGAAAGGTGCCTCAGATCCGGTCCAGTGGACGGAGCTGTGCAGGCAGGCGTTTTGAGCGGGTAAAGGAAGCTCTTTGTGGGAAACCGCTCTTGTTCACCCCTAATTTCTCTCTCCCTTTTAATTTGCAGACAGACGCATCGGACAGAGGGCTGGGGGCCGTTTTGACTCAGCAGGTGGAGGGGGTCGACCGACCAGTGCTGTACATTAGCAGGAAGCTATCGCAGCGGGAAGCTAAGTACAGCACGGTCGAGAAAGAATGTCTGGCCATTCGGTGGGCGGTCGGGTCCCTCCGTTATTACCTACTGGGTCGCCCATTCACCCTCTGTTCGGACCATGCTCCCCTCCAATGGCTCCACCGCATGAAGGATACCAACGCCCGAATCACTCGTTAGTATCTGGCTTTACAACCTTTTAATTTCAAGGTGATTCATAGGCCGGGAGCGCAGATGGTGGTGGCCGACTTTCTCTCTCGCCCGGTGGGGGAGGGGGGGGGGGGAGGGGGTGTTGGTCAGTGGCCGGATGGCTTCCCGGCCTAAGTTGGGCGGTGGGGGTATGTGGTAGGGGGGCGTGGTTTTAGGCGCTGCCGGCAAGAGAGAGAGTGAACTTGTGTGGTTCGTGGAGCCGGCACAGCTGCCGGAAATCATGCAATTGGTGATTGATAATTGTTTATTAATTTGTATAATTAACCAATTGCTTTGATTGTTCGACAGTGACCCTGAGGGCATAAAAGGAAACGGCTGGGAGTTCGAGGGAAGACAGACTTGTATGTACCTTGTGTGTTTGTGTGAACCGCCAGAAAAGGCAAACTGCTGGTCCAAAAGAACTGTTGTCCTTCGCCTCTTGACTCGAGGGGTGGCACTCTCCTTGCCACATTGTGTTTTATATTTTCACCACAATGTAGTGTTAGCACATTGGACTATGGGCATGCACTGTGTCCTGTTAGGTCAGGACCTAGGCTGATCCAAACAGCCGAGAGAATCTCACCAAAAGTCAGGGGCCTATATCACAAAGCAGGATTACTGAATTTAGCTGGATAACTGCACCGAGTAAAACCCTCCCAAATCTGTAACATGGACTGAAATAAAAAGTTCTGGGTTTTACTCAGTGCAGTTATCCAGCTAACTGAGTAATCTTGCTTCATGATACAGACCCCAGGACAGACTGTCACAAGACCCTTAAGAGCAGCCAGTAATAACAGCAGGCTGGGGGAAAAGGAGTCTCGCGTAAACAAATACTTTCAGGGCAGGAAGACTTGCTGTTAAAAGGGAATGTTTTGTTTTTATTGCAAAATGCCAGAGCGCTGAGTGGAGTGGTAAAGTGGTGGAGCAAATTTCTTTCCAAACAGTTTACCCAGTTAGCCTGGGAAGGGTCGGCATCAGCATGAGGGAGGGAGGGAGGGAGAGAGAGAGCAAGAGGAACAGAGAGAAACAGAGAGAAAGATTGAATGCAAACTAGATCTCAGCCTGAGAGACACAGAGTGACTCCTGGGTGCTCCTAATAGCCATGCTCACTGCAAATATAAGGCACTGTTCTAGTGCGTGGATGAACCCCGAGGTCCTATGTTGAATAGGACCGAGCCAGTGGCGACTGTGGCCACAGACTGCGCAGAGTGACGCACAAGTGGCTCTAGCGTCATCCAGGGATGGGAGGGTTTCAGTCAGTGCCTCATCGCACATCAGTGACCCCTTGGTCATTCGGGTGCCTGCAGGTCCACTTGTTGAACCGTTCATGGTCTTCCTCTGACTCATGTCTGTGTAACCCTGGAGAGAGAAAGAGAAAGGGGGAGAGAGGGCAAGAAAATTTGCACTCCTGGAAAACTTGCAATAAAATATCTCTGGTCCAGCTGCCTATTCTTAGCCACAGCTCTTCTATTTCCAGCCGCTGGCTTCTTAAAGGAGAACTGATCTCCCCTTTGGCCACATCTGTATTTCCCCCAGACGCAAGGGCTGCAACCTGGGAGAGAATTCCGGACATTCCCCCATTCTAATACCCGCTCACAAATTCTAGAATTCCATTATTTGCTTGGTTAGCGGCCATTCTTATCCAAGGAGATTTAGAAAGCTTATTATGTGCATATCATCCATTTATAACAGCTGGATCTCAACCAATGTTATTAAAGGTTAAGCCCTTTGGTTAAGGGCACAGCGTTAATACAACACTTGGAATATGACCTTGCAACATTCTGGTTTCATTTTACATTTACATTTTACATTTTAGTCATTTGGCAGATGCTCTTATCTAGAGCGACGTACATTAGTGCATTTTCCAACTTGAAACAAGTGCGTTAAAACAACCCTAAAAGGTAAATACGATTTCAAACACCAGGCGCGGTCAGTATGATTCTTTTTTATTTATTTATTTATTTTTTTTTTTGGCGGGGGGGGGGGGCACACAATGTCAATCATTGGCATGTACAACAGTAAGCCAATAAGTAACCTTAAGTATTAAACTAGCAGCTTGAACAAGGATTCAGAAAAACACAATCAAGGGAGGTCACAAGGAGGTAGGGAGGAGTGGAGAGAGGTGCAGCTTGAAGAGGTGAGTCTTCAATCTGCGCTTGAAGGTGGTCAGACTTTCTGTTGTTCTGACCTCCACGGGGAGCTCATTCCACCACCGTGGGGCCAGGACAGACAGACGTCGAGACCGGGTGCTAGTATGAAGTGGGGGGGGGGGGGGGTGCGGTACCAGTCGTCCTGAGGAAGCTGAACGCAAGGATCTGGTAGGTGTGTAGGGTCTGATGAGCTTTTGGAAGTATGGAGGGGCTGATCCTCGGACTGCCTGGAAGGCGAGCACCAATGTTTTGAATTTGATGCGAGCTATCACAGGTAGCCAGTGGAGGTCAATGAGCAGGGGGGTGACATGGGAGTGTCGGGGGAGGTTGAAGACCAGGCACGCTGCTGCGTTCTGGATAAGCTGAAGGGATCTAATGGCCGATGCTGGCAGGCCAGCCAGGAGAGAGTTGCAGTAGTCCAGTCGGGACAGCACCATCGCTTGGACCAGGAGCTGGGTTGAGTGGGTGGTGAGGAAGGGACGGATTCTCCTGATGTTGTACAGGAAGAACCTGCACGCCCGGGTTACCACTGCGGTGTTCTCGGAGAGGGACAGCCTGTTGTCCATCACCACTCCGAGGTTCCTGGCACAGGGCGTTGGGGTCAGTGGAGTGTCCCCTAGGGAAATGGAGAGATTGAGAGGGGGAGAGGTTAGAGCAGGAATGTAGATGAGCTCGGTCTTGCCTGGATTGAGCTTGAGATGGTAGTTGTCTATCCAGCTCTGGATGTCTCTCAGGCAAGCGGAGATGCGGGCTGACACCTGAGTGTCAGAGGGTGAGAAGGAGAGAAAGAGTTGAGTATCGTCAGCATAGCAGTGGTAAGAAAGACCATGAGCAGTGATAACAGGGCCAAGGGATTTGGTGTAGGTGGAGAAAAGGAGGGGACCAAGGACTGAGTCCTGGGGGACTCCTGTGGTAAGGGGCCAGGGTGGCGATACTTTACCAGCCCAGGCAACCTGGGAGGAGCGCTCCGAGAGGTAGGACTCAATCCAGGCCAGGGCCGAGCCACCGATCCCCGCTGCAGACAGGGACGACAGGAGGATGGAGTGATCTACGGTGTCGAAGGCGGCAGAGAGGTCTAGGAGTATTAGCACAGAGGAGAGGGAGGCTGTCCGAGCTACGTGAAGCATCTCGCTGACGGAGAGGAGGGCGGTCTCCGTTGAGTGGCCAGGTCTGAAGCCGGACTGGTGAGGGTCTAGTAGGTTGTTCTGGGTAAGGAAAGAAGACAGTTGGTTAGAAACAGCACATTCAATAGTTTTGGAAAGAAAAGGAACAAGAGATACCGGTCTGTAGTTTTGGATGTTGGAGGGGTCCAGCGTGGGTTTTTTCAGGATCGGGGTGATGTGTGCTCTCTTGAAGGATGAGGGGAAGCAGCCAGAAGTCAGGGAGGAGTTCACCAGAGAGGTCACGAATGGGAGGATATCTGGGGTGATTGCCTGGAGGAGAGATGAAGGGATAGGGTCGAGGGCACAGGTAGTGGGGCGATGGGAGAGTAGGACGTGGGATACGTCGGTATCAGACGGGAGAAAAGGTGGAGAAGCAGGGGGGGGACACAGAAGGGATAGAGAGAGGAGGAGAGTGGAAAACAGTGTCCGTGAGGGGAGAGGGAGTGGGGGAACAGGGGGGGGGGCATAGAGAGAGGGGCTGAGGGGCTGAAGGAACTGCGGATGTCTGCAATCTTCTCATCAAAGAATGCGAAGTCGTCTGCAGTGAACGAGGATTGAGGAGCAGGAGGGGATTTGCTGAGGAGGGAGGAGAAGATGGAGAACAATTGACGGGGGTTAGAACTGTATTTGTGAATTTTGGTGTGATAGTAAGTTACCTTAGCAGCGGTGACTGCTGTAGAGAACGCTGCTAGGAGAGACTGGTAGGTTTCAAATTAGGTTCTCTAACCTCTATGGCAGATTGATTTACGGGCAGGACCAAATGAAGTGGCTGTTAAATACATGAGGAAGTTAAATGGTTTGATGACTCAGTGAGGGTCTATTTTAAATGGCATAAATTAAAAATATCCCAAGAAAACAAACAAGTTCCTGTCTATTTACAGAGCGTGTTCGCATGATGAAACGGTAATCTGGGCCATTCAGCGATGTGACATGTAATGGAGGGTCCCGCCCCCTTTATCCTTTCCTCTAATCACAGCTGAGCCCCTGGTGAGACAGGTAAAGAAGTTGCGAATACAGAGGGAAGACTTTGACATCCTCAAGGTGATTGGCCGAGGAACCTTCAGCAAGGTGAGGAGGGGGGACAGTAAGATCAGTTCTTATTTTTTTCCTCCTGTCCATCCACGCATCATAGCTCATGCCTCGTACACCTTGGCCCCCCAAACCTGCAGGTTGCCGTGGCGAGCATGTGCAGCACGCAGCAGGTATATGCACTGAAGATCATGAAGATCAAGTGGGACATGCTTAAACGGGGGGAGGTGAGAGGTGACCACGCCCACACAACCACGCCCGCACAGCTGCGCTCATGTCTGGATCACATTCCTGATGAAAACATTTTGCAGCCGCAAAAAAGACAGCAGGGTTGGTTGTGTATTGACTGTATATAAAGATAATGTTGGCTGTTTGTTAGACAAAGGTTGGTTGTGCATTGATTGTGTATTAAGATGATTTTGGCTGTTAGACAAGTGTTGGTTGTGTAATGACCATGTATAAAAATGATGTTGGCTGTTAGACAGCTGAGCTGGTTGTGTATTGACTGTATAAAGATGATGTTGGCTGTTAGACAGCGGGGTTGGTTGTGTATTGACTGTGTATATAGATGGGGTTGGCTGCTAGATAGCTGGGTTGGTTGTGTATTGACTGTATATAAAGACAATGTTGGCTGTTATAGAAGGGTTGGTTGTGTATTGACTGTGTATGAAGATGACGTTGGCTGCTAGACAAGGGTTGGTTGTGTTTTGACTGTGTATAAAGATGACGTTGGCTGTTAGACAAGTGTTGGTTGTGTATTGACCATGTATAAAAATGATGTTGGCTGTTAGACAGCTGAGCTGGTTGTGTATTGACTGTATAAAGATGACGTTGGCTGTTAGACAGCGGGGTTGGTTGTGTATTGACTGTGTATAAAGATGGGGTTGGCTGTTAGACAGCGGGGTTGGTTGTGTATTGACAGTGTGTAAGGATGACGTTGGCTGTTAGACAGCAGGGTTGGTTGTGTATTGACTGTATATAAAGATAATGCTGGCTGTTTGTTAGACAAAGGTTGGTTGTGTATTGAATGTGTATAAAGATGACTTTGGCTGTTAGACAAGTGTTGGTTGTTTAATGACCATGTGTAAAAATGATGTTGGCTGTTAGACAGCTAAGCTGGTTGTGTATTGACTGTATAAAGATGACGTTGGCTGTTAGACAGTGGGGTTGGTTGTGTATTGACTGTGTATAAAGATAGCGTTGGCTGTTAGACAGCGGGGTTGGTTGTGTATTGACTGTACGTAAAGATGACTTTGGCTGTTAGACAGCGGGGTTGGTTGTGTATTGACTATATATAAAGATAGCGTTGGCTGTTAGACAGCGGGGTTGGTTGTGTATTGACTGTGTGTAAAGATGACGTTGGCTGTTACACAGCAGGGTTGGTAGTGTATTTACTGTATATAAAGACATAAAGACTATATAAAGATAATGCTGGCTGTTTGTTAGACAAAGGTTGGTTGTGTATTGAATGTGTATAAAGATGACTTTGGCTGTTAGACAAGTGTTGGTTGTGTAATGACCATGTATAAAAATGATGTTGGCTATTAGACAGCTAAGCTGGTTGTGTATTGACTGTATAAAGATGAGGTTGGCTGTTAGAAAGTGGGGTTGGTTGTGTATTGACTGTGTATATAGATGGGGTTGGCTCCTAGATAGCTGGGCTGGTTGTGTATTGACTGTGTGTAAAGATGACCTTGGCTGTTAGACAGCGGGGTTGGTTGTGTATTGACTGTGGATAAAGATGGGGTTGGCTGTTAGACAGTAGGGTTGGTTGTGTATTGACTATATATAAAGATAGCGTTGGCTGTTAGACAGCGGGGTTGGTTGTGTATTGACTGTGTGTAAAGATTACTTTGGCTGTTAGACAAGTGTTGGTTGTGTATTGACCATGTATAAAAATGATGTTGGCTGTTAGACAGCAGGGTTGGTTGTGTATAGACTGTGTATAAAAATTATGTTGGCTGTTAGACAGCAGGCTTGGTTGTGTATTGACTGTATATAAAGACAACGTTGGCTGTTATACAAGGGTATTGTGTATTGACTGTGTATAAAGATGACGTTGGCTGCTAGACATGGGTTGGTTGTGTATTGATTGTGTACAAAAATGATGTTGGCTGTTAGACAGCTGGACTGGTTGTGTATCGACTGTGTATAAAGATGATGTTGACTGTTCAACAGTGGGGTTGGTTGTATATTGACTGGGTATAAAGATGATTTTGGCTGTTAGACAAGTGTTGGTTGTGTAATGACCATGTATAAAAATGATGTTGGCTGTTAGACAGTGGGGTTGGTTGTGTATTGACTGTGTATATAGATGGGGTTGGCTGCTAGATAGCTGGGCTGGTTGTGTATTGACTGTATGTAAAGATGACTTTGGCTGTTAGACAGCGGGTTTGGTTGTGTATTGACTGTGTGTAAAGATGACGTTGGCTGTTACACAGCAGGGTTGGTTGTGTATTGACTGTATATAAAGACAATTTTGGCTGTTATAGAAGGGTTGGTTGTGTATTGACTGTGTATAAAGATGACGTTGGCTGCTAGACAAGGGTTGGTTGTGTTTTGACTGTGTATAAAGATGACGTTGGCTGTTAGACAGCTGAGCTGGTTGTGTATTGACTGTATAAAGATGACGTTGGCTGTTAGACAGCGGGGTTGGTTGTGTATTGACTGTGTATAAAGATGGGGTTGGCTGTTAGACAGTGGGGTTGGTTGTGTATTGACAGTGTGTAAGGATGACGTTGGCTGTTAGACAGCAGGGTTGGTTGTGTATTGACTGTATATAAAGATAATGCTGGCTGTTTGTTAGACAAAGGTTGGTTGTGTATTGAATGTGTATAAAGATGACTTTGGCTGTTAGACAAGTGTTGGTTGTTTAATGACCATGTGTACAAATGATGTTGGCTGTTAGACAGCTAAGCTGGTTGTGTATTGACTGTATAAAGATGGCGTTGGCTGTTAGACAGTGGGGTTGGTTGTGTATTGACTGTGTATATAGATGGGGTTGGCTCATAGATAGCTGGACTGGTGGTGTATTGACTCTATGTAAAGATGACTTTGGCTGTTAGACAGCGGGGTTGGTTGTGTATTGACTATATATAAAGATAGCGTTGGCTGTTAGACAGCGGGGTTGGTTGTGTATTGACTGTGTGTAAAGATGACGTTGGCTGTTACACAGCAGGGTTGGTTGTGTATTGACTGTATATAAAGACATAAAGACTATATAAAGATAATGCTGGCTGTTTGTTAGACAAAGGTTGGTTGTGTATTGAATGTGTATAAAGATGACTTTGGCTGTTAGACAAGTGTTGGTTGTGTAATGACCATGTATAAAAATGATGTTGGCTGTTAGACAGCTAAGCTGGTTGTGTATTGACTGTATAAAGATGACGTTGGCTGTTAGACAGTGGGGTTGGTTGTGTATTGACTGTGTACATAGACGGGGTTGGCTCCTAGATAGCTGGGCTGGTTGTGTATTGACTGTGTGTAAAGATGACTTTGGCTGTTAGACAGCGGGGTTGGTTGTGTATTGACTGTGGATAAAGATGGGGTTGGCTGTTAGACAGTACGGTTTGTTGTGTATTGACTATATATAAAGATAGTGTTGGCTGTTAGACAGCGGGGTTGGTTGTGTATTGACTGTGTGTAAAGATTACTTTGGCTGTTAGACAAGTGTTGGTTGTGTATTGACCATGTATAAAAATGATGTTGGCTGTTAGACAGCTGAGCTGGTTGTGTATTGACTGTATACAGATGACGTTGGCTGTTAGACAGCGGGGTTGGTTGTGTATTGACTGTGTATAAAGATGGGGTTGGCTGTTAGACAGTAGGGTTGGTTGTGTATTGACTATATATAAAGATAGCGTTGGCTGTTAGACAGCGGGGTTGGTTGTGTATTGACTGTGTATAAAGATGACGTTGGCTGTTAGACAGCGAGATTGGTTGTGTATTGACTGTGTGTAAAGATGACATTGGCTGTTAGACAGCAGGGTTGGTTGTGTATAGACTGTGTATAAAAATGATGTTGGCTGTTAGACAGCAGGCTTGGTTGTGTATTGACTGTATATAAAGACAACGTTGGCTGTTATACAAGGGTATTGTCTATTGACTGTGTATAAAGATGACGTTGGCTGCTAGACATGGGTTGGTTGTGTATTGACTGTGTACAAAAATGATGTTGGCTGTTTGACAGCTGGACTGGTTGTGTATTGACTGTGTATAAAGATGATGTTGACTGTTCAACAGTGGGGTTGGTTGTATATTGACTGGGTATAAAGATGATTTTGGCTGTTAGACAAGTGTTGGTTGTGTAATGACCATGTATAAAAATGATGTTGGCTGTTAGACAGCTGAGCTGGTTGTGTATTGACTGTATAAAGATGATGTTGGCTGTTAGACAGTGGGGTTGGTTGTGTATTGACTGTGTATATAGATGGGGTTGGCTGCTAGATAGCTGGGCTGGTTGTGTATTGACTGTATGTAAAGATGACTTTGGCTGTTAGCCAGCGGGGTTGGTTGTGTATTGACTATATATAAAGATAGCGTTGGCTGTTAGACAGCGGGGTTGGTTGTGTATTGACTGTGTGTAAAGATGACGTTGGCTGTTACACAGCAGGGTTGGTTGTGTATTGACTGTATATAAAGACAATGTTGGCTGTTATAGAAGGGTTGGTTGTGTATTGACTGTGTATAAAGATGACGTTGGCTGCTAGACAAGGGTTGGTTGTGTTTTGACTGTGTATAAAGATGACGTTGGCTGTTAGACAAGTGTTGGTTGTGTATTGACCATGTATAAAAATGATGTTGGCTGTTAGACAGCTGAGCTGGTTGTGGATTGACTGTATAAAGATGACGTTGGCTGTTAGACAGCGGGGTTGGTTGTGTATTGACTGTGTATAAAGATGGGGTTGGCTGTTAGACAGCGGGGTTGGTTGTGTATTGACAGTGTGTAAGGATGACGTTGGCTGTTAGACAGCAGGGTTGGTTGTGTATTGAATGTGTATAAAGATTACTTTGGCTGTTAGACAAGTGTTGGTTGTTTAATGACCATGTGTAAAAATGATGTTGGCTGTTAGACAGCTAAGCTGGTTGTGTATTGACTGTATAAAGATAACGTTGGCTGTTAGACAGTGGGGTTGGTTGTGTATTGACTGTGTATATAGATGGGGTTGGCTCCTGCATAGCTGGGCTGGTTGTGTATTGACTGTATGTTAAGATGACTTTGGCTGTTAGACAGCGGGGTTGGTTGTGTATTGACTATATATAAAGATAGTGTTGGCTGTTAGACAGCGGGGTTGGTTGTGTATTGACTGTGTGTAAAGATGACGTTGGCTGTTACACAGCAGGGTTGGTTGTGTATTTACTGTATATAAAGACATAAAGACTATATAAAGATAATGCTGGCTGTTTGTTAGACAAAGGTTGGTTGTGTATTGAATGTGTATAAAGATGACTTTGGCTGTTAGACAAGTGTTGGTTGTGTAATGACCATGTATAAAAATGATGTTGGCTGTTAGACAGCTAAGCTGGTTGTGTATTGACTGTATAAAGATGACGTTGACTGTTAGACAGTGGGGTTGGTTGTGTATTGACTGTGTATATAGATGGGGTTGGCTCCTAGATAGCTGGGCTGGTTGTGTATTGACTGTGTGTAAAGATGACTTTGGCTGTTAGACAGCGGGGTTGGTTGTGTATTGACTGTGGATAAAGATGGGGTTGGCTGTTAGACAGTAGGGTTGGTTGTGTATTGACTGTATATAAAGATAGCGTTGGCTGTTAGACAGCGGGGTTGGTTGTGTATTGACTGTGTGTAAAGATTACTTTCGCTGTTAGACAAGTGTTGGTTGTGTATTGACCATGTATAAAAATGATGTTGGCTGTTAGACAGCTGAGCTGGTTGTGTTTTGACTGTATACAGATGACGTTGGCTGTTAGACAGCTGGGTTGGTTGCGTATTGACTGTGTGTAAAGATTACTTTGGCTGTTAGACAAGTGTTGGTTGTGTATTGACCATGTATAAAAATGATGTTGGCTGTTAGACAGCTGAACTGGTTGTGTATTGACTGTATACAGATGACGTTGGCTGTTAGACAGCGGGGTTGGTTGTGTATTGACTGTGTATAAAGATGGGGTTGGCTGTTAGACAGTAGGGTTGGTTGTGTATTGACTGTGTATAAAGATGACGTTGGCTGTTAGACAGCGAGATTGGTTGTGTATTGACTGTGTGTAAATGTGGATGTGTTTGTGTTGAGAGTATAGGTGTGGATGCGTGTGTGAGAGAGTGTGTCGGTGTGGATGTGTGTGTGTGACAGAGGTGTAGATGTGGATGTGTGTGAGAGTGTGTTGATGTGTGCATATTTGTTAAGGTGTGTATTTCCCTTGCAGGAAACACTGTGTCATGTGATGGACAGGGTACCTGCGGGGGTTCACCTGGCCTTTGTTGGCTTCTCCTACACGGCAACCAGGTAAACTCACCTGTGCTTTTCCCTGCAAACATACACTTCTGATACTGATGATTATACATTATCCTACTTATCCTGGTCCCGTAGAGCCTCAGGTTCTGCTGTTTTTTGTTGCTAAGCAACACATAACATTATAAACTTAAGTATTATTTAAATCCAATGTGCCAATATATGAATCTGTATATAAATTTCACGTTCCACCATTGTTTTGTGTATGCATGTCACCTGTCAGTCATGGATCCTACCACTTAAACGAGTGTTCAGGACCACAGCCGTGATATCATGATGGAGATTGATAATCAGCCAATCAGAGATTACAAACGGCTACTGTTCCAAGAGAATCTGGTAGGGGGTGCTGCATATTACAGGACAGGTTAAATAAGCCTGTATGCACATATTCACACACACACACACACACACACACACACACACACACACACACACACACACGTGCGCGCGCGCACACGCACGCACACACACACACACACAATATTTTGACTTGAAATATTATGGCATGAAATATTAAACCCGTCATGAAGTACAATATGTGTTTGTGATACATCTGCTATCAGAGAGTGTGTGATTTATGTTAATACAAACACTCTTTCAGAATGAGGTATGGCAGCTCAGCTCCAGGATCTGGACAGGTATCTGATTTCTCCAGGTCTGGGGAGATTATAGTGCCTCACACTCGAGCCCGGAAGATTCCGCAACAGACTTTTGAACTAAGACACTCGTCTGACCTGACCACACCCACTTATTGTAGTCCCTTAATCCCTGTACGTTGAGGCCAATAGCACTTAACATATTCAAAGTAGCATATTGGTTATTCTTGAGCTTGATGCCAAGTCATCACCGTCACAGCAGCAGTCACAGTTAAGGGCCACGGTTGTTGGTTAGGTAGCACGGATCGGGCTACTAAACCAATAATAAAGGCTCAGAGTTCAGCGATGGTTGAGGAATGATTCTGTGTAAACAAGTGTGTGACCCTCAATGCTATCTTTGATGTAGCCTAAATCAAGCGTAGATTCATATAATTCCAGTAGATCAGTCATTCCAAAACTGTATGAAGGAGCACCAGGGGCTCCTCTGCCAAATGGAAAAATTACTTAGCCTTGTAGGCATATTTTGTTTACATCTTCATATTTCATAAATTGTGGAACAGATTCTACATTTGCAGATAGATATAATGCTTGTATGCTTAACACATCCATGGTAACACTGTTAAAATTGTAAATCTGCGTATTGTACTAAGTAGCCACATGCATCATAGCTCTGTGATATAATGACATCGCGGTTTAGACATGCTTCCATGTTATTTTAAGTTAATTAGTCACCACACTGCAGCCTGGAGTGGGTGTTGGTTAAAGGGGTAGATCGTAAACAGTTTTATTGAAGTGCGGTCTTCATTTTTGGGGTCTTGACATTAAAAAGTTTGGTCAGATCAGATGGATTATGATGTGTGGGGCTTCAGTCTAGAATACATCGGAGCAGGTCTATCCTAGCAGCCAGGTATAACCGAGCTGCTTCGAATCAAGCAGGTCTAAGCGGTTTATCCCCCCTAGGAGACTGCAGGAGACAAAGAGGAGGAACAGAGAGATGGAGAGGCTGAGGGCGGAGATAAAGACCCTGAGGGACATCAGGGGGACAGGCGAGTGTCCTCTTCTCCCTTTTGTTGCACACTAGAGAGTAAGGACTCTGGAACCCCAAAATGGTTGGAGCTATTTTTGTGGCAAGGAAAGTAGTTTGATTCATTCACAGGAGTTGATTCTCCTCTCATTATGTGTCCATGCCGCCTCAATTTCCTGTCACAATTTAAACAATTAAATTGCAATTGCTCCCCTAGTGGTTATAGAGAGATGTGACACATTTCCGTGTTTAAAGGGATAGTTCGGAATTTTGGACATAATGGGCCCTATCTTGGCGATCTTGGCGCTTAGTCTAAGCGTATGGCGCTAAATCCATTTAGGGCGTGTCCAAGTCCACTTTTGCTATTTTAACGGCGTGTTTTTTTGGCGCTAAGCACGGCGCATGGCGCAACTGGGCTGAACCTAGTCGCTTCATTAATTATAGGTGTGTCTTGGGCGTGACATTCAATAAACCAATCAAAATGTCATATCCCATTCCCTTTAAAAGCCTGCTTTTCCACCTTGGCGGATTGCTTATGATGGCGAAACAGACATGCTCGTGCGTGTTTAGTGTGATCAAGGAATAGGCTAAATGGAGTATGATCAATATTATTCGGACTAACCATTAGCCTATGAGTTCCCGGTAATTCCAGACAGGGCTGTTATTTTACAAAATATGTGCGGTTAAATTTCGTTAAAAGGACCTGCAACAGCTGAGAATAAGCTATCAATGGCTTCAGTCTCACCTTAGAAAACGCCAAATTAGCCTGCTTGTTCAGCGAATTTCGTTTGATTATGCAATGAAAGTGTCAAACATCAATTCCAAGAGGCTGTTCTCATGGAGTTCTCGAAGTTCAAGCTTCATCCAAAGTTCATTAGGCTACCTGCATAGTAGGCTAATATTGATTAATAACATACATACCGTTATTTTGCCTTAATGATGACACTAAATAGCCATACAATAAAGCTGTCAGGTTCGCAACCCATAAGTTCACGCATATTTCCCCTTGTTTAATAATGTCCTGTTTATGGAAATGTGACCAACCTGTTTTACTCGTAGCGTAATCCTTTAAAACAATCCACTTTCCCAGGAAGACCGTTAAACGTGCGACTTACAGCAGGGGAAACAGAACATGCAGCTCACGTGCAGAGAATGGCATTAAAATGAATTGTGAATTAATTGTGTAACGTGCTGCAAATTTGTTTTAGTTTCTAATTAGACGCGTAGTTCTCTTTAAAATCGTTTTGTTCAGTTAAGGAATAACGGGTGAAATCAGCTGGGTTTTAAACGGTGAGAGTATGGAAACCTGGTCACTGTAATTTAAAAAAATATGAAGGACGAAGAATAGCTAAGGTTACAATTTAGTTAACATGGTGACATCTCCGTTTTTTAACCATAGGCTATCGAAAAAAACCTTATGCACAGCGAATTCGCTGTAGCCTAGGCTATTTGAAAAACAATAAATGCAATATTCACTGGACAAGGTTTTGAACTTTTTTCAGTCACAAACCATTCTATTTACTTACAGGCTGTATTCATAGATAAACAGAGCTGTATTGTAATGACATCTGAAGCGCATTTTCAGAACTTAAATGTCCGTCTATTGCCGTGCGCGAGTTTCCATTGAATGACAATTCACGCATTAGGTGCAAAGACAATTCGCGCATTAGGCTTGATAGCTATAGGTGTTATCAGCTCCTTTTTAATGGATAGCCATTGTCCCGTACCATCGCACATCGCCTGGATGTTGATGGAGTGGGCTGAGAGCAATGTAATGTGGCATTGTTTCCCTTCGCTGAGGGAAAGGTATGTGGACCTATGGAACCTTTTATTATTATGCATTTTTGATATAGCCTACACAATAATAATATTTCACATTGTGATCTAGATATTTTAGTCATGCCTGTGCACGCCCCTGTGTGTAACAGACAGGAGGGTATGCGCGTTTCTGCACACGCCTATGTAGACGCACTTATATGCGCCGTTAAAATAGCATGTAAACAACTGCGACATGACTTTAGACCAGGTTTGTGGTGGTTCTAGCGCAAGCGCTTTCTGCTGGCTCAAGATAGCAATACGCCAAAAAGAATCCTGGCCACTCCTCATCTTAAGACCAACACGCCCAGTTCACTAATGATGGCGCAAGACTAGTTAATGGCGCAATGCTAGTTTGACGGCGTAAGCGTTAGGCGTTATTATGGACCTAGCGCCGGGTGTAAGATAGCAAAGACACTTGCGTTTGCGTTAGCGCCGCTTTGCGCCGGGTGTAAGATAGGGCCCAATGTCTCAACTACGACTTACCCATGATGTAGTTGATTGATGGAAACCATTTTCAGATAATTCCATGCTGTCCCTTCTTTTGGACATACATACATTGCTAATGCTAGCGCAACTCGTAGGAAACTAGTAGCATCCACTACCAAACGCATTTAAACACTCCACAGTGCACCCAAAGCAAATAAAATACGACGACAGTCTATCGGGGTTATTTTCAGTGATTATACCATCATTTTTCAAGTCAAACTATCGTTGAATCCTTTACTTTGTGCTCACCTAAATTCTCAGTGGAAGTATGGCGGCGGAGCTAGCTGTAGATTAGCCAGGGTATCTGCCTGTAGGCTATCTGCTGTACTCCACAGTTGCCGACACAATCCGTTTTGCCGTAAAGTTACATATTTGGTAGACAACAAGTCAGCTAAACACAAACATGCTACAGAATAACACAGCATATACAAGGAAGTACACTGGCTACTCATTTATTAGTTACCTGCTCGTCACTTGTTTTCGGTGCATGAAGAAAAAACAGGTGATGGCACAGCAGTCTCCTTCAGTAGAGGGTGTCCTGCCTGTCCTTTTTTGATTTTCACATAGTCATCCTCCGTGAAATGGTCACTACAAACTTTTTTAGTCTCAATTGGTGACATCCATGCGAGCAGCAAGAAGCCACAGCTGTTTTCTTTGTTGATCTTCCACTGGAAATCGGTGAAAACTTTGTGGTGCCCATTTTTTTTGCATGATTTGAACAACCTTTAAATACACACCGAAATACCATCTTACCTGAACGTTAGCTAACAATACTACGAGTCTGATTCTTTCACACGTGCGATATTGTTTTTGGCCGGCAGAGCTATAGGCTACTTTACGTTACCTAGCTACTAAACTAACGCCGTACTTCCACGGAGAATTTAAGTGAGCACAAAGTAAAGGATTCAACGATAGTTTGATTTGAAAAATTATGGTATAATCACTGAAAATAACCCCGATAGACTGTCTATAGACTGTTTATTTTATTTGCTTTGGGTGCACCTTGGAGTGTTTAAGTGCGTTTGGTAGTGGATGCTACTAGTTTCCTACAAGTTGCGCTAGCATTAGCAATGTGTATATGTCCAAAAGGAGGGACAGCATGGAATTATCTGAAAATGGTTTCCATCAATCTACTACATCATGGGTAAGTCATAATTGAGACATTATGTCCAAAATTCCGAACTATCCCTTTAAGTATGCTTAGAGATTCTTGTAGAGTGTCTTCTAGACGATCATTTATATTATACAAGCATCAGAATCTAACAGCTATTTGTAGCAGTCACTCAAATGGTAACTACAGCACAAACTGCCTAGAATCCTGCAGCGCTTTACCAATAGCACCCCCTAGTGGGGTGCTATTACAGAGTGCCACTCACCACAGAGAATGTCACAAAAGAGGTGTTTCCTTCAGGTCTTATTTGACCTCAAGAGCTAAAAACGGTGATGTCCCAAAGTGGTACAAGGTCACATTTCAGATGGCAAAGGACCCCACATCCGTCAACAGTGCAGCACGAACACAAAACCTGCTGAAGTTAAGAGTCCCGGGTGCGTCCCAATACTCGAAAAATGCACCCTCCTTTCCTCCACTACCACCTCCTCTCCTCCGTGCTCCAGAAACAGACCTTTGTGTTTTAATCTAATGTTGCTGCTTACATCTTAATTACATATTAATGGTTACATATTAATTCATGTCTCAACGCAAACCGCAATGTCAGGTACATTGTATACTGTAAATGCAAATACTTGTACTTGAAACGTACAGGCTATTTTGCATACTTCCTTGTAGGAGATGAGTGGAGGAAAGGAGTGAAGAATATTGGGAAGAACCTCCTTTCCTCCACTCGTCTCCTACCCGGAAGTATGCAAAACTGCCTGTATGTTTGAAGTACAAGTTGGAGGGACAATGGACTACATTTCCAATCACTCCACAGGAAACCCATAAGACATTTAAAACACGGCCACAGCCAATTATGTCTCTTGGAAATACGAGACACTAAGGGTCATAAAACTAAAACAGATAAGACTGAATGCATTCCAGTCTCCCGATGCTATTTCCTATTCTTCATTGACTTCGCTTCCTCGATCGTGCAGCACACAGCTGCACAAGAGGCAGCACTGCAATTTCTACCCCCTTTTGCTAACTACACAGCTACAAAGGTGGATCTCCATTGCACCGGAAATACCGCGGCAGCAGCATCAAAGGCCGCGGAGAGAGACGCAAACGGGTTAGCTTGCCTACGGCATCTAACCATAGATCTGAATTAACGCAAACGACAGAGGTGTGTTCCAGCCACGGACAAAGACGATGTCGGACAAAGACGCAAACCAGGAGAAAGACGCCCTGACCATCCCTCACGTACAAGCCAGCTGTAATCGAATCACCGCGGACTTCAGTAAGACTGACCAAATATCCCAGGCATAGTTTAGGATTTTAGTCTGAACTGTTTATCGGTAATTTGATTGCATCTCGATTTTGTACGATAATAGCTGTATAAACGTGTTGCGCTGGTTAGCAAGCTAGCCGGCTGGCCTACCTTTTATTGCTAATGTGGTACAACTAACTAACCCGAGCAGGCCTCACTGGTTTATGGGGCGTGACGTGTGAGGTGGGAGGAGCCAAACGCAGCAAGGGGATTCTTTAAGCCCTAAGGCCACTAAGGCGGGATACCCCGCAGATAAGGGAGGAGACAAAACAACGAACAACAAACACCACTACAGACGCTACTAACTGGCTCACTGTCACACGCCAAGTAGAGCGCAAGGACAGGGTTCTGAATAGCCAGAAATAATACGCGCCCTGTCTCGGTAATGAGACACATAAGAACGGGCGAGTAGCGTAAAGACAAACATAAAACACAGTCAACAAACACTGCAAAATAATAAGATAGTATTTGTGGAGGCGAAAGGAACAGATCCAACGTTCCCAGGCTACTCTCAGACTCGCGTTCACACACAAACATGTCCACAACATCGCCCAATCTTCCCTATAGGAAGACATGCACCAAAAGACGAAACAGAACAGCAGTTCCAAACAAAATCGTCAACAACTCCATGCAAGGAGAAAGGCACCAAAAGGAACGAACAGGACAGGCAGTACCGGACATTTACCGGCTAGAGTAGACCAAAGCAAGATTAGTTGAAAATACACGCCCTGCCTCTCTATGAAGAGAAATATAACGAGGCGAACAGGAACAGAGATTTAACGTTCCATGGCTAGTTTAATAGGCTCGCAGTCAAATGCAGAAAACAAAGGGGTAAACACCCGATCTCCCAGGAGAGAGAAACATTTTACAGGTGAGCCGACGGAGCACCGTCGTCCCATAACTTTACTATCCAAATAGACTTAAGCTTAATTGAAAACACACGCCCTAGCCTCTCAGTAAAAGAATATGTAACGAGGCGAAGGAACAGAGAGCTAACGTTCCGAGGCTATTTTCGGAAACACGCAGTCACACACAAACATGTCCACAAAGCTCGCCCAAACTCCAAACAAGGAGAAACATACCCGGAACCCGAACAGAACAACAGTTCCGAACAAAATCGTCCCGTAGGTAAAAAGGACGGAGGACAGCTGCAACAAAAGACCAACGCAAAAATAGCATGACAGCCTCTCAATATAAACAAAAACCCTGACTCACAACAAAGAGGAATGTAGTCCACGAGAAGGAGACAAAACAGGGAATAAACGTACCAAAGCTACTAACTGGCTCACCGTAACACGGAAATGAGTAGAAGCAAATGCCAGGACTCTCTGTAAGAACCAATAACAGGCGAGAATAGAACAAAGAACAGCTACTCTATACTTCTACGAGCTAAGCAACCAAGTAGAAGCGAAACGCCCGATCTCCCTATGAGACAAAATGCACCGAAGGGCGAACAGAACTACAGTTCCGAACAGAATCGCCCAAATCTCCATACACGGAGAAAAAGCACAAAAAGGCGAAATAGTGCAGAGATCCGCGGTCCCATACTTCTACGAGATAAGTAACTACCAAGCCAGCAAGAAATAACTGCCTCAACAAAGAGATGTTAAAATAGGCGAGTAGCCCAAATGGTACGAGTAACTCACAGCCAACAAAAACACCACAGTACAACAATAAACAATCAATATAGAAGCCCCGATAGAAGGAAACGGAAGGCTTAAATAGCTCAGTGACCATGCACAGGTGTAAACACTAACAGAAGCTCCGCAAACTCAGCAGGGCGGAGAAAGCATCTACCAAAAAGGCAGCGCCCTCGCGTGGCCACTGAGGAAAATGACTGCATAGGGAAACAGGGTTAAAAACCATGACAGGTTTGTCCCTCTATCCTAACACGTACTAACATTCGTGTGATATGATCTAATTTTAGCTTACTGTAGATGATAAATACGTTATTTCCTGACCGAAGTTCGTGAACTTATTTATAGTAATGTCAGATTTAAGATCAATAATCACCATCGTGCTGTGACACAGTTAGCTTACTCCACGTGATTCCTTTGTTCCCTGAACACACACGTGACATAGGCCTACAGACCGACACATACACACACATATGTGCATACACACACAAATGCTACAATACGCACACCACACAATATGTCCATTTAGTAGAACGTAATATTCATGTTTGTCTTGTTTAATAAATCTATTTTTTTGATGTCGTATGAACACGAGAGCTGAGTCAATGATCATTAGAACGTAATACCTTCAACCCTTATGAATTATTAGTTATTAGTGCTTTGATGGTAAATTGTAGTAGTAGTAATTATAATCCATAATAATCAAATGAGACTGATTTAATTTTAACCTAACTTAAGAATAATAAGGGTAAACCTCATTATTCCATAGTTATTTCTGGCATCCCATGTAAGAGTTTATATATATATATATATATATATATATATATATATATATATATATATATATATATATATATATATATATATATATATATATATATATATATATATATAAAGAGGCATATTCCTTACATTTATGGCGCCCCGTCGAGGATATTCTCTACATTTATGGTGCCCGGGTGAAGACTGGTAAGACGAACATGTTTTAATTGTCTATCACCATTACTGCTAAATGTATATGTAAACACCTTGCATGAGTAATACTCCACATGTAGGAATATAGAGGCATGTTCCTTACAAAGTAGTTGCATGTATGTGACCTAACATTGCATAGAAACATTAATTAATATGTAACCATTAATATGTAATCATGTTTCTCTGAAATAATTCAGTCTTCTCATAGAAACATGATTCTCATAGAATCATGTTTCTATGAGAAGACTGAATTATTTCAGAGAATGGCTTGCAGCCATACACTTTTCATTTATAGTCTCTGTGTGTTGAACCCAGTTTGTTTATTCATCTGTCTGTAAACAGGTCAACAGGAGTACCCGTAAAAGTTATTTTCTTTGGAAAAAGGATTACAGCAATAAAGAGAAGAACTTAAGAAGTGAAGGCAGAGGAAAGTTCACTTTTCCATTGACCAGTCTAGGTTATAAAAACTTTATTCAGTATAAAATGCTTTGTACAACCAAAAACCTGCCAGCTCCTCAAGTTCTATCCGACTTTGTAAGCATTAAATGGTTGCACATGAGACAAAAAATCCTTTTAATTGTTTAATGGAATCTGCTGTTCATTTCGTTTATCAGATAACTTAATCTGGCATATAAGTAATTATCATTATTATTAATGTGAATAATATTCTGAAAGTAATACAAAGTGTATCAATGAAACATTTTGAGGGGTATTATATAAATTTTTCTCACACGTGGTAAAAGCGTTGCGCTGTCATTGCCCAGTTGAACCACTTCAAATGTTCAGAACTGGCCCAGTTCAACTATAAGAGACACCCTGTTTATGCTGGTCTATTGTACATCCTGAGAAGGTGATAAAAGAAACCAGCTTTGGGTAAAACTGTTTAGTACTTTCATTTTCATTCAAACATTTTTTAAATGGTTGTAGCTGTGAAAATAACTGACAAGTCAAAAAGAGTGACAAGCCCCACTCCCTCCTCATCCCTGCCCCACCCCTTTTCCCTCACAGCCCCGCCTCCAGCCCTTACACAGTGTTGGTGTCGGTGCTCTTGGAGTAGGAGGCGCTCTGTGTGGTGCGGCTGGGCTCCTCCGCCATGAAGCTGAGCACGCCGCGGAAGGACTGCTTCAGAGTGTCCTTGAAGCTGCGCCCCAGGCACACGTACAGCAGTGGGTTCAGGCAGCTATTGAAGTAGGCAAGGCAGAGCGTGAGGACACCGGCCAACTGCAGGGCAGGCAGGTGCTGTGAATTGTGGGGCATGGCCAGGAACAGGAAGTCCATCACGTGGAGCGGGAGCCAACACAGGAAGAAGCTGACCACCACGGCGCAGATCACGCGACGTGTGTGCCGAGAGCGGGCGCCGGCCGACCGGCCCTTGCCCTGCGCCATCCGGGCGTACACCACCCAGTGGCTCCCCACGATGACCAGGAATGGCAGCAGGAACCCCAGCAGGGAGCGCACGCTGGTCCACACCCAGGCGGCCTCCAGGTTGAGCACGGGCCTGCACACCACTTTGTCGTGTCCCATGCTCGTCTGCTCCATGTAGGCGAAGTGGGGCAAGCTCAGGAGCAGCGCCAGCGCCCACGCCCCCAGACACGCCCACCTCGCGCGCTCCGGGGTCCGCCGGTTCTGGCACCACACGGGCCGGCAAACCAGAAGCCAGCGGTCCAGGCTGATGAGCACGAGCAGCAGCACGCTGCAGTACATGGCAAGGTTGAACACGCTGTTCAGGAGCTTGCAGCCCAGGTGGCCGTAGGGCCAGTGCTGGTCGCGGGCCAGCGGGACCATCAGCAGTGGCAGCGACAGGCAGCACAGCAGGTCCGCCAGGGCCAGCTGCAGGAACCACTGCGTGTTGACCGAGCGCGGCATGCGGAACGCCGTTACCCAGACGACTAAGGCATTGCCGGGGGTGCCCAGCAAGAACACCAGGCCGTAACATACCAGGGCGGCCACCTGGGGCGGTCCCAGCTCTGAGGGGACCTCAAAGTCCGGCCAGGGTTCATACGTGCCGTTTTCGTAATCTGTGTAGTTGGGGTCAGAAAGGCTGTCAATGAATTCCATCTTCTTTAAGGGCCAAACTGTTACATGCCCAGAAGAGAGGAGTGGAGAGAGGAGAAAAGATAAGGTGATTTTATAGATTCATTGCATAATGTAAAGTACAATCATAGAGTTCCCTAGAGGGTGCTACTGAGTAGGCATTCTGTGATAACTACAGCTTTGAGATGTAGTCAATTGGGTGTGTCTTCCAATCTGTCAAATAATGATGAAAGAATGACCTCTGACCTGGATGTTCTGAGAATGGCCTTCTAACCTGGATGGGGTTTGTGACCTGCTTGCCATTGTTTTGAATACTGCCACCCAGTGCAAAAGGGAGAGAACAGTAATGCAGGTGGAAGAACCATGGTTCAACTCCACATCCGTTACCCACTGAGCTATCCATGCAAATCAACGGTGCAAAAGCTCAACTTTTATTATCCTTAATATGTAATAGTATAAACTTGGCTTGCCTTTTGTTGGTTGTTAACTTAAATCCCAACAAAACGATTAGAGGCACATGGATGCACGATTCCTGGTGATTCCTGTATTTTACTGTGAAATTGTGTTATTCCTCGTTGTGGGCGGCCATGCTCCATGCTTGGTGGGAATAGCTTCCCGCTATACTCACGTTTCAATCCAAATGACAGAAATATGGTATGGTGCCTTATTTTTTTGAATGCCCATGTGTCAATCTCCGTCTCTCTCCCTCTCTACTCATTTTATTTAATTTCAATTAAATTCAATTCAATTTGTTGCATTACATTATATTAGTAGGCTTAGTAGAAGCTTCTAGCCAGACATATCCAGAGCATCACTGTTAGTCTCAGGAATGCTACAGTATGTTTCATTACAATCAAATCTCCAGGGCCGCGAACAGTAGAGGAGAATACAAAAAACCGGTGTCAGCAAGAAGGCACAGAGGCCCATTTATGTCATGAATCAATCCAAATCAACTCGAGGGAACTTAGTCCTCTTGACTCCTGTTACAATGGCAGTAAATATCTGTCATATTAAAAGTGTGCCACACAGCTGTGCCACAATAGCTAATAGTATTTAGTGATGGAAATGCCCTTTAGGTACTCTCACCTACTCTTGACTCACAAGATGACATGAACCCTCAGTTCTTCCAGGCTTAGTCATCCACTGGACTCTGAGGTGATGTCCCTGACTTATGCTTTTGTTGAAAATCATATGACTTTCCACCCTAATGCCAGAGTTATACTGTATGTATACTCTATACTGGGAGTGCATAAATTGTGTGTGTGTGTGTGTGTGTGTGTGTGTGTGTGTGTGTGTGTGTGTGTGTGTGTGTGTGTGTGTGTGTGTGTGTGTGTGTGTGTGTGTGTGTGTGTGTGTGTGTGTGTGTGTGTGTGTGTGTGTGTGTGTGTGTAAATATAAAATTCACTGTCACATTACATCAACTGGCAGTAACCAAGACCAATCCAAAAGCCAAAACTGTAACCAAACAAAAAACAAGCAATTCAGTTTTGCCTCATAATTTTATGTGTCGCTCATACACCAAGTACTATTTTGCTAATTGACATTTTACATCTATTTGCTAAAGACATTTTATAACAGCTACCAAAAAATCTTTTAGGGGGGAATAATAATCAATATTGGAATAATTTCAAGCAAATATTCCACTTTACCTCTACGTCTTCTCCAGAGCTGTAGGTCCGTTGCCTAGTGTGTTGAAGTGGAGTGACGGATGAATTATGTTTCTATTATTGGAATCTGTTACTTAATCATGGCATGATCAGAAAGGAGGAAGTGACAAACTGTCAGTGTCACAGAGTGTAACAGCAGTAACATCAATGTCTGTTTTATGGCACAATTCTAGGGATCCAGAATGCAATTTAGGGAAACTTCATATGCATATACTATATACATATGAAGTGTGTTGCAAAGTCAAAACCCAATTCCAAAAAAGTTGGGACCGTATGTAAAATGCACATAAAAGCAGAAAGCAGTGATTTGTAAATTCCATTTTACATATATTTAATTGAAAACAGTACAAAGAAAGGATATTTAATGTTTTACCTTATCAACTTTATTGATTTTTGTAAAAATACACTAATTCCTGAATTTGATGCCTGCAACACATTCCAAAAAAGTTGGGACAGGGGCAAAAAAAAAAAAGGCTGGGAATTAAAAAAAACACCTGTTTGGAAGATTCCACAGGTAAGCAGGTGATCCTATATATCCGACTGGGTATAAAAAAATATCAAAAGACTCTTGATATCTTATTTTCAGGTACCCTTACAAGCGATACAATAACCTCTCTGCATTTGAATGGATCTCTATGGGAATTGGAGGGTGGGACTAGATTAAGCTGTAAATTATGTTGGAACTGTATGGAACATATGGTTGGCTAAATGGCTTTAAGTTATCAAGGATCTGAGGTATCAAACGAGCCTCAAACCAGCACTCTGCTGCCAGGTATGCAGTAGATATGGATGGATGACTTTAAGGGTGGTTTCTCCTGACTCATTTTCTAATTAAACTCTATGGAAAAAAAAAAGTCAGGAGAAACAACCCTTCAAGTGATCCATCCATATCCACTGCATATCTGGCAGCAGAGTGATGGTTTTAGGCTTGTTTGATACTGCAGACCCTTGATGACTTACAGCCATTTAGCCAACCATGGGTTCCATGCTATTCCCATGCTTTCTGCTTTTATGTGCATTTTACATAATGTCCCAATGATTTTTGAATTGGGGTTGGTACATGAGATTCATTTCTGCTGTCAGATTACAGAGTGCAATAACAATGTCAGTACTATGAAATGCATCTGAGCAGCTGAGGCCACTGAAGAATCAATTTAGATGATGAATCAGCTCGAAATAATTTGAGTGTGAAGCGATGGTGAGATGATAAAGAGGTGTGAGTGGCTTCAAAATGTCAAGAAAAGAAGATATAAAAAAGGCTGGGAGTTCTTTAAAAACAGGAAGGAAACACTATTTTTTAGACCTACCCAATGTTAGGCATCTATTAACACACACACACACACACACACGGCGTAGGTGTGTTTGTGCATGTGTGTGTGTGCGTGTGTGTTAATAGATGCCTAACATTGGGTAGGTCTAAAAAATAGTGTTTCCTTCCTGTTTTTGATCTTTACGCCCATCACAGAATGTGTGAAAATGTTTAATTAATATTTAATTAATGTTAAAGGCAGGTTTCTCTACTTTATTTACCAATGATCACGCCATCTCAGCTTTTAAGGAATATTATTATTTTATTTCCGTCACAATGCTGTGTCTTACAAAGCCATGATGTTGGATGTTTAAATTAAATATTTAAAATGTTGTTCAGAGAATGAATGCATTCGGGATACTTTTTTTGTTTAAGACAACATCTTAGTGTTGGCGGTAGCTGTATCTGCTGCAAGAACTTTAAAGAATTTCCCAATAACACTTCCTCTCTAAGCGAGAAAGATTTGCTAACTTTGCAAAGTTGTCGCCTGTTTACTTCTCCATGGTAATCCTTGAAAACTAGTTCTGTTTCACAGCTGTTCTTCTTCATTTTATTGTGTTGTGTTATACATTATGCTGCCTGCTGCAACCCCTTGGCAAAGCCTTTAAAAACAGATCTTTACCTCAGCGAGACTCACCTGAAAAAATAAAAGGATAAATTAAGGATTAAGGATTAAATAAAATTAGTGAACCATAAATCATGAGAAAAGCTACCACAGCATTTGACTACAATGAAACAATATTCACAGTAAAGAGTAGGAAGTGGGGGTTTGTGCGTGAAATTTGCTGCAGTTGCAGACAGTTGGTCTAAAATAGGGTGGGAATTGAACATTGTCCCCAGATCTTTTTTTTTTTTTTTTTGAAAAAGAAGAAGACGACAACATGCAATATAATGGGATGAGTGCTCTTTATGGCTGATCAGTGTTCCCTTTTTATCTCCGTGGGATCCGGCATGTATTTTTGGAAATGTGTAAAGCTACCTTTAAAGTGTACATTGCAGTGTTCATATTGAGGGTTAAGAGTTCTTTGTTGTGGTGAAATATGCCAGAGGGACACCTCCCATTGTGGGAGCTCTGTGTATCCATTCCTGGCATCTGTGTCTTCTGGGAACCTTGTATTTAGTTTTGTGAACCACTATTTTTCTCTTCCACCTGACTTAAGATGTTCTAGTTTGTTTGCATGTCTAGTGTATTCACTGCTCCCCGTCTGTGGTTAATGGGTCAGGGTTAGGTTCACTATGTCAGTATTTTCATTGGTATTTTCATACTTTACTGCATTGTTTAGGGCGAATAATTAGGGTGAAATTTACTTAAATTTGAATAAAGGGTTGAGGTCCAGATTATAATGAAGGGCTGGGATTACCATTTTGATCCAAATCAGAGGTAGGGTTATAATTAGGGCTTGAAATTGAGACTCAGGCATGGTTAAGGTGAAGATTACATTGGGGTTTGCACTTAGGGCTTTGACTGTTATGATTAGGTTTAGGTTAGGAAAAAAATTTCATTTTAATTTTCAATACTTCATTTTGGTGGTTGGTTCAGATTTGAAAGGTTGGTAAAAACTAATATCAGTCAATTGTGATCTCAACTCTGCCTCATGTAGTTCACTAAATATTTTACAAGGAAGTTGTTGCCTAAAGTTAAACCCTCTTTTTTCTAAATATTGAGTTGAGTTGATTTGAGTTGTTCTATAATGAATTGGTGCTATTTGACCGGTAGCAGGGTGCAGGTGGTTGGGTGCAGGTAGCTGGGTGTAGGTTGTTATGGTGTAGGGTTTAGGGTATAGGGGCCAGGGTGTTAGGGTGTAGGGTGCATTGCTGTACCTGGAAGGGCAGTCATTCCCCTTTCCTGTCCCCTGCAAGCACCTCCATGAGTGAGTCCAGGAGCCCGACCACATCCATCACTCTGCAGGAGGGAGACAGGGTTAGAGATACACAAAGTGCAGTACAGTACTGTACACCCTAAACATACACACACACGCATACATACACACACACACACGCACGCACGCCCGCACGCACGCACACACACACACACACACACACACATACAAACGCACACACGCATACATACACACACACACACACACACATGCATACATGTGCATGCACTCACGCAGGCATATACACACACACGTACGTGCACACATACACACATGAACACACATGTGTGTGCGTATGTGTGTGTGTGTGTGTGTGCACGTGCGGGTGTGTGTGGGTTCTCCCCAGAAACGCAACCTATGGCTGTATAGTAATCAAGGAAAGCTGAATAATATCTGAAAACGGATTACACCCAGATTAATTTCCATTAATGTCAGATGGAATGAGTTCCTCTGTGGTGTGGGTGGGGGGGTTGTGTGTGTGTGTGTGCGTATGTGTGTGTGTGTGTGTGTGTGTGTGTGTGTGTGTGTGTGTGTGTGCACGTGCGGGTGTGTGTGGGTTCTCCCCAGAAATGCAACCTATGGCTGTATAGTAATCAAGGAAAGCTGAATAATATCTGAAAACGGATTACGCCCAGATTAATTTCCATTAATGTCAGATGGAATGAGTCCCGCTGTGGTGTGGGTGGGGGGGGTCGTGTGTGTGTGTGAGAGGGGGGGGTGGTGCTCAGGCCCATACAGTGCATGTGCCCTCACTGGTCTGTATCCACATGCGCAGGGAAGGTTAGGGTTACGGCCGTAGCACTTTCAGCAGGGGAGAGACCCGCCACCCACTCTCATTTTCGGCTTCCCCTTGAGCATGTGACAAGGTGTGTATGTGTGTATGTGTGTGCTTGTCTGCATGCACGTGCGTGTGTGTGTTTGGATGTGTGTGCATGTGTGTGGTTGTGTATTTGTGTTTGTTTAACAAATGTGTTTATGTTGTTGGGGTGGAGGATTAGCAGGCGTGAGGATCAGTGAGTGGCAGCTCCTCCTCCCTCCTCCCATTTCAGCCAAAGTTCCCACAATCCCATAAAAGCCTCTGTGGTGTGCAGGGAGAGACCACTGGCCTGGGCTTCATCTCTCTGCCCGAGGAGCTTAACGCCACGTCTTCCGCCTTTATACCCATTTGTTATCGAGTCCGTCTGTCTGTTTCTGCGGCGCTCCAAAGTGCTTTAGGATACGTGTTAGCACGGTTTAGGAAGCCATCTGAAGAACAAATGGAAATTGAAATAAAATGTGTTTCGTTGGCACGACTCCAGTGCGCCTTCCCCACCACTGCTGGTATTCCTGCAATGCCAGGGACAGACTTCAGAGACAGACTGGCACAGATCGGACCGATGCTGCCCGCCTGTCAAGCAGTGGCTTGAGGGCGCCGTCCCGCTCTCTTCCATTAGAGAAACTTGCGCACACGCTCCATGACCAGGAGAGGTAGGCTCACCGATCCTATTATCTGTCCCGGTAAGATTCTTACCGAGCTAACCGGGTCACTCGTGCAAGGACCGCACCGACTTCACACCGGCAGCAGAACATTCAGGGGAAGACCAGCTGGCACGTAACTTCTGCAACTTTTTACACAGTTATATGCAAGTACCCTCCCCGAAACAAAACAGCTGAGTAAATAGGTCATACTCACATGAGATGTATTTGAAATATATACACACACACATACACACGTAGAAATATATTCACATACATGCCTACACACACACCAATACACTCACATACACACACCAATGCTCTTGCATACATACACGCCATTACAATCTTACATGCATACTCACACACCATTGCACTCACATATATAAACATGCACACCATTATACTCATAGTCAAGTCAAGTTTATTTGTATAGCACATTTCATACACTAGGCAACTCAAAGTGCTTTACATAAGACATAGAAAGACATTATATAAAAAGTAAATTAGAATTGAAACAATGTTAATAAGAAGTTAAAACAGTTATAATAAAACGCAATACTGGTTGGGCCCACAAAACAAATACCCAACAAACACTCCTACCACAAACAGCCTGCTACCTGCAATCTGCTACGCACCGTACAGCCTCTCTCTCTGGGTGATATTATACCTGCCAGGTCTGCTGCAGGTGCCTGCCAGCTACGCTGCAGGACTTTTGTAAAAATATTATTAGCCCATGGGTGGGAGCAGCATACAGCCTCCACAGTTTGAATCACTCCACAGAGTGACGGACCCGTCGGTCACTAATCAGACTTCGAATCAAACTTTTAAGTTGAGCGGACTCTTTGTAGAGGACTTTTCAAGTGCTCAACAGATAGCAGGCAACAACTGACATCAGATAACAGTATTTATCTAAGTATATGCGGTGCAGACACACATTTCTGCAAACATGAACACACAACAACTCACACACATACGCATACACTTATCTCTGCAATCAATGTTACGCACATGCACACACATTGCAACATTGTTTTGAAGGTAATTCTGCCCTGGTAGGTGAGAGCGAGGCCTCACTAACACACCGCATGGAAACACTTACAAAAATATAAGCCTTCTGGCAAATTTGGGTCAAACCTTTTGCGGCAAGCTCATATTTTCACATGCAAATTAGCTTTGTGGGAACTGCCATTCACTTCTGGCAAAGGTTTTAGTTCACCACTACTGGCAAGCTCTGACAAACTTCTGGAAACATTTTGTGGTAAACAATTTAGTTTGTGGCAAATGCGCTACATATTAGCTGCAGGTTTGCAGAAAACTATCCAGTTTCGTAAGGGAAGCCCCAGATCTCTGACCCAGCAGACTACCAATCCCACGTCAGCTTTTCACAGCGGCCGATACTTGACACAGTCACACATGCACACTTCACTGCTGTTTAATTTTAAAGAAAGCGTTGGGGTTCAGAGAGAGCTTCAGTAGCCCTTTCAACTTTACTGTCACTCTACATGAGCCAAACACGTGGCCGGAAATCCGATGGGGGGTTACAGAGGGGGACCTGTTACATCAGCAGGGTGATTAAGCTGAACTGATTCCATGAAAGCAGATGGATAAATGAGCAGCATGTTAAAACAGTGTAAACCAAACCGTGTCATCTCTCCAGAATAGGGACTTATGATGAACTGGAGGAAGAAGAATCCCACCGTGTTCTCCTGCAGCTCACTTCGTCCTGCCCCCACCTTCAGTACATATCCCAGTTGTGTGGCTCTATTGTATCCAGAAACACTACACACACAAACACACACACACTCACTCACTCACGCACACAAACACAAACATGTAGACACAATTGCGCACACTTACTCAAACACTCACACATACACTCGCACATACAAAAACACACACATGGCTCTCACACACACATGGCTCTCACACACACATACAAATACATATACACCCACTCACACACACATACACGCACAGGCACACACACATATACATTCACCCTCTCTCTCTCTCACACACACACACGTGCACCCATGCACACACAGACACACACAAATAGGCATATACCCTCTCACGCGCACACATATGCATACAAATACAAACACCCACATACACACAAACACACGCATACAAATACATATACACCCACTCACATAGACACACACCCACACACACATATACATTCACCCTCTCTCTCACACACACACACACACAAATAGGCATATACTGTCATGATCCAACTCACTGACTGAACCCAAATGCACGACCAAGAGACAGGGAAACAGGAATGGGTATTTATTAGAAAGCTTGGGGCAGTCCCAAGCTGTACATAGGCAAAACACAACAATAAGAGGAATGAGGAAGTCTTTAGACACAGCTACGTGCTCCAAGCCGGAGCTGGACTTGATGACCCCTCTAGTTCCAAACCGGAACTGGACTTGGGTTCCGAACCGGAACCGGACTGGAACTGGACCGGGAGGTCCAACGGGAACTGAACAGTGGAAACAGCGGGTCGTTCCTAGCCGGAACTGGACTTGCGTTCCGAACCGGAACCGGACTGGAACTGGACCGGGAGGTCCAACGGGAACTGGACAGTGGAAACAGCGGGTCGTTCCAAGCCGGAACTGGACTTGCGTTCCGAACCGGAACCGGACTGGAACTGGACCGGGAGGTCCAACGGGAACTGGACAGTGGAAACAGCGGGTCGTTCCAAGCCGGAACTGGACTTGCGTTCCGAACCGGAACCAGACTGGAACTGGACCGGGAGGTCCAACGGGAACTGGACAGTGGAAACAGCGGGTCGTTCCAAGCCGGAACTGGACTTGCGTTCCGAACCGGAACCGGACTGGAACTGGACCGGGAGGTCCAACAGGAACTGGGTAGAGGAACAGGCATGAACTGAACTGGCACTGGACTGAAAGGCAGAGGTAGGTATGAGGCAGGACACGAACAGGGTTAGGCAGTGTAGTGGAGCTCAGGTTGGCCCGGTCTAGGTAGCTGGACCACAGCGGAGCCTGGGACCGTAACCGCAGCAAGGAGGCCGCCACGGCCGGACAGGAACCACTGAAGGGTGGAGAGACAGTACACCCAGCTGCGGGTGCAACGTTAGTAGAGAGCTGAGGTACTGCAACAAACACAGAGAGTGGAACAGCTGCAGGCTGGACGGAGCTGAGGCGGCTAATTAAATAAGCGGACAGAATTTAGGCAGACAAGACTGTAGCAGATGGAACTGGATAATCTTCAAACTGAGAGTACAGGTAACAGAGAAGATACAGGAACCTAAAATTCAACAGAGTATTAGTGGACAGGACTAAAGACAGGAGACCAAGAAACCCAACGAAGTACGTTAACGAACTGGCGCTGAATAGCAGCCAGTCGGGGGTATACGTAGGGGAGTGAAATTGAAACCAATAACGAAAACGTGAGGAATGTAACCGCGGGTGATTGAATAATTAACAGGTGAGGAAAGCATACCACAAGAGGGAAATGAGATAGGTTGAAACCGAAGTGGGGGAACAGAGTGAAACAAACAGAAGGGGGCACGCCCAGCCTGTAGCAACTGGGAAAAACACGGACGAAGGGAATCCAACATGACACGGAGGGAAAGGGTAACACAAGGAAAACAGACAGGAAGGGAGCGGAACGTTACAGTACCCCCCCCTCAACGAACGCCACCTGGCGTACCTGGAGGCCTAATCTTGTCCGGGAACTGTTTGTGGAAGTCCGAGATAAGAGAGTGGTCCAGAATAAGGCTCTTGTGGAGCCAGGACCGCTCCTCCGGGCCATAACCCTCCCAGTCGACCAGGTATTGGTAGCCCCGACCCTTGCGGCGAATGTCGAGAATACGACTCACCGTGTAGGCCGGGGCATGGTCGATGATCCGGGGCGGAGGTGGAGTAACCGCCGGGGCACTGAGGAGGCTGGAGGTGACAGGTTTAATCTGGCTGACATGAAAAACAGGGTGGATTTTAAGGGAAACAGGGAGGGAGAGTTTAACAGAAACGGGGTTGACTAGGCAAACAATGGGGAAAGGACCAATAAACCGGGGTTGAAGTTTTTTGGAAGAAGTGGGGAGGGGGATATTGGCTGTCGACAACCAGACCTGCTGACTGACCTTATACTGCGGGGCTGCGGTCCTGTGAAGGTCCACCAGGCGTTGGGTACGGGAATTAGAGCGAAGGAGAGCGGTGCGTGTAAGTCTCCACATCCGTCTGCATCTAAGGATGTGGGACTTGACGGAGGGAACTGCTACCTCGGCCTCCTGGGCCGTTAAGAGGGGGGGTTGGTATCCTAAGGAGCACTCAAAGGGGGACATCCCTGTGGACGCGCACTTAAGGGAATTATGCGCGTACTCAACCCACGGGAGAAGGCGGCTCCAGGAAGCGGGGTTGCGAGCAGTAACGCACCGCAGGGCGGATCACAGGTCCTGGTTGGCCCTCTCCGCCTGGCCATTAGTCTGGGGATGGAAACCTGATGACAGACTAACCGAAGCACCCAGGGCCACACAGAACGCCCTCCACACCTGGGAGGAGAATTGGGGCCCACGGTCCGAAACGATGTCGGAGGGGATCCCGTGCAGCCTGACAACGTGCAGCACCAGGAGCTCCGCTGTTTCGAGGGCGGAAGGGAGTTTGGGAAGAGGGATAAAATGAACCGCCTTGGAGAACCGATCCACAATTGTCAGGATAGTGGTGTTACCCTCTGACAAAGGCAGACCAGTGACGAAGTCCACACCAATGTGGCTCCAAGGACAGCCCGGGACGGGGAGGGGGTGGAGGAGACCGGAGGGAGGCTGGTGGGAAGCCTTGCTCCTGGCACAAACAGGGCAGGCCAGGACAAAGGCACGGGTATCCCCTTTGAGGATGGGCCACCAAAAACTCCTCCTGACCAGGGTGATAGTTCTGGCAACACCTGGGTGACAAGCCAGACGGGAAGCATGAACCCATTCCAGGACCTGGGAACGGACGGAGTCTGGCACAAAAAGAGAGGAGTTAGGGTTATTGCGGGGATCTGGTTGGGAAGCCTGGGCGGCCTTCACGATGCCCTCGATCTCCCAAGACACCGCAGCCACAATACAGGAAGCACGGAGAATGGGCTCCGGGTCAGCAGGACTGGAGGGGGGGGGAAAAAACGTGGGACAAGGCATCAGCCTTAGTATTACGAGAGCCGGGGCGGAAAGTGACAGAGAAATTAAAACGGGCAAAAAACAGTGACCACCTAGCCTGACGGGCATTAAGCCTTTTGGCTGACCTGATATAAACCAAATTGTGATGATCAGTGAAAACAATAAAAGGGTTACCTGCCCCCTCCAGCCAATGACGCCACTCCTCAAGTGCCAACTTTATGGCGAGAAGTTCCCGATCCCCAACATCATAATTGCGTTCGGCGGCGGACAGTCTCCGGGAGAAGAAGGCGCAGGGATGGAGCTTGCTGTCCAAGGCGGCACGCTGGGACAGAATGGCCCCCCACACCGGTGTCGGAGGCATCAACTTCAACAGTGAACTGACGGGAGGTGTTGGGGTGACAGAGAATGGGGGCAGTGGAGAACCGAGCCTTAAGCTGTTCAAAGGCTCGCTGAGCCTCGGGATTCCAGCAGAAGGGAACGGACGTGGAGGTGAGTTTAGTCAGAGGGGCAGCAATGACACTGTAATTACGGATGAAGCGGCGATAAAAGTTAGCAAAACCGAGGAACTGTTGGAGGTGCTTACGTGACGAGGGTTGGGGCCATTCTGTCACCGCCTTGACCTTAGCAGGGTCCGCCCGGATACTGCCCTCCTCAATGATGAAGCCGAGGAACGGGACGGACGAGACGTGGAATGAACATTTCTCAGCCTTAACGAAGAGTTGGTTCTCCAGAAGCTGCTGGAGAACCTCTCGGACGTGGAGAACGTGTTCCTGGGGGGACTTAGAAAAGATGAGTATATCGTCTATGTATACAAACACACACTTGCCAGATAGGTCCCGGAGTACATCGTTCACCATCCCCTGGAAGACTGCTGGGGCGTTAGTAAGGCCGAACGGGACCACCAGATATTCGTAGTGGCCCAACGGGGTGTTAAACGCAGTCTTCCACTCATCCCCCTCGCGTATACGCACCAGATGGTACGCGTTGCGGCGGTCGAGTTTGGTGAAGAAGACTGCCTGGGAGAGGGGTTCAAAGGCGGTGTTAATTAGGGGAAGAGGATACTTGTTATGAATGGTTATCTCGTTGAGGCCCCGATAGTCAATGCAGGGCCGCAGTGAGCCGTCCTTCTTCCCGACAAAGAAGAAGCCTGCACCCACCGGGGATGATGAAGGACGGATGATGCCTGACGCAAGTGACTCGTAGATGTAGGACTCCATGGCCAACTTCTCCGGACCCGACAGACTGTAAAGGCGGCCAGATGGTAGCTTGGCTCCCGCCAGCAGGTTAATACTACAGTCGTAGGGTCTGTGAGGAGGCAAAGACAGAGCACGTGACTTGGAGAAAACTTGCGACAGGTCATGATACAGGTTAGGAACATGGGTTAGGTCGGGTACAGGTTGGAGGGATCTAATCTTCTTAGCCCCCGGAGGGGGTAGAGCAGAGCGAAGGCAGTTGGCTAGACAGTGGCCACTCCATGCCAGGATGCGACCGGCTCGCCAGTCGATGTGCGGGTTGTGCAAGCGCAGCCAGGTCTGTCCCAGGACCATGGAGGACTGTTTAGCCTGGATGAGGAGGAGCTGAATAGTCTCCCGATGATTGCCGGACAAAATAAGCTGAAGGGGAACAGTGGAGTGGGTAACTACCCCCAGACTCCTACCGTCCAAGGCGAGAGCAGTGATAGGGGTTGGCAAGGCCTCCGTGGGGATCCCGAACTTCTTGACAAAGGAGCTGTCGATAAAGTTGGCGTCCGCACCAGAGTCAATGAGGGCAGAGGCCGAAGCAGTGATATCCCTCCAGAGAAGGGTGGCCTTGAATTCAAGACGGTTCTGGGCAGCATGACTAAGGATAATAGGGCTCGACAGTACGCCCAGTTTTATTGGCGAGCCATCTCTTTTGGGCGAATGGGACAAGAAGCGATTTGGTAGCCTGTCTTGCCACAGTAGAAGCATGACCTGGTGCGGAACCGGCGTTGGCGCTCCTCGGCGTCCACGGAGACCCTGCCCAGTTGCATGGGCTCCTCCTCGGGAGGCAGAACGGAGACTCTCGGACCCTGGACGGGTGAGGGATGTCGAGCCCGGGAAGGGGCGGAGGGCGGAAGACGGGAGGGATTCTTCCCTCGCTCACGGGCCCGGGTTCTGAGGCGATTGTCGATGGCTATGGCCAGACTGATGAGACTGTTGAGTGAGGAGGACTCCTCCCGGGTGGCAAGCTGGTCCTTCAGCTCCTCACTGAGAGCCTGACGAAAGGCCCCCTGAAGGGAGGTGTTGTTCCAACCCGACTGCGAGGGTGCGGAACTGAATGGCCATCTCCGCAACACTGCGACTGCCCTGCCGAATCTGCAGAAGGCGCTGGGTAGTGTCACGACCGCAGACCGGGTGGTCGAAAACTCGCCGCATCTCTGTGGTGAAGAGGGCGAAGTCGTTACATAGAGGAGACTGGCTGTCCAAAATAGAAGCGGCCCACTCCAGGGCACTGCCTCCCAGGCTGCTCATAATAAAGCCGATCTTGCAGGGGTCGGAGGCGAAGGAAGTAGGCTGCATTCGGAAGACAATGTCGCACTTCATCAAGAATTCGCGACACCTCCCCAGCCCTCCACGGAATAGTTCGGGATGTTGAACTCGGGGCTCCCGACTAGGAAGGGGAACCGGAACCTCGGGAGACCGTTCGGGTGCAGGAGAGGTCGGACCCGGGGAGATCCGAGGCAGAGGCGGATGAAGGGATAGCTGCGCGACCTGCTCCGTTAGGCCCCTCAGAACTTCCAAAACGTCATCCAGACGGCGGCCCTGCTGGTCGCTGATCGCAGTTTGGCAGGTGAAGGCGTGGCGAATCTGCTCAAGGTCGGCTGGGTCCATGTTGTTGGCCAGTTCGTTCTGTCACAATCCAACTCACTGACTGAACCCAAATGCACGACCAAGAGACAGGGAAACAGGAATGGGTATTTATTAGAAAGCTTGGGGCAGTCCCAAGCTGTACATAGGCAAAACACAACAATAAGAGGAATGAGGAAGTCTTTAGACACAGCTACGTGCTCCAAGCCGGAGCTGGACTTGATGACCCCTCTAGTTCCAAACCGGAACTGGACTTGGGTTTCGAACCGGAACCGGACTGGAACTGGACCGGGAGGTCCAACGGGAACTGAACAGTGGAAACAGCGGGTCGTTCCTAGCCGGAACTGGACTTGCGTTCCGAACCGGAACCGGACTGGAACTGGACCGGGAGGTCCAACGGGAACTGGACAGTGGAAACAGCGGGTCGTTCCAAGCCGGAACTGGACTTGCGTTCCGAACCGGAACCGGACTGGAACTGGACCGGGAGGTCCAACGGGAACTGGACAGTGGAAACAGCAGGTCGTTCCAAGCCGGAACTGGACTTGCGTTCCGAACCGGAACCGGACTGGAACTGGACCGGGAGGTCCAACGGGAACTGGACAGTGGAAACAGCGGGTCGTTCCAAGCCGGAACTGGACTTGCGTTCCGAACCGGAACCGGACTGGAACTGGACCGGGAGGTCCAACAGGAACTGGGTAGAGGAACAGGCACGAACCGAACTGGCACTGGACTGAAAGGCAGAGGTAGGTATGAGGCAGGACACGAACAGGGTTAGGCAGTGTAGTGGAGCTCAGGTTGGCCCGGTCTGGGTAGCTGGACCACAGCGGAGCCTGGGACCGTAACCGCAGCAAGGAGGCCGCCACGGCCGGACAGGAACCACAACGTTAGTAGAGAGCTGAGGTACTGCAACAAACACAGAGAGTGGAACAGCTGCAGGCTGGATGGAGCTGAGGCGGCTAATTAAATAAGCGGACAGAATTTAGGCAGACAAGACTGTATCAGATGGAACTGGATAATCTTCAAACTGAGAGTACAAGTAACAGAGAAGATACAGGAACCTAAAACTCAACAGAGTATTAGCGGACAGGACTAAAGACAGGAGACCAAGAAACCCAACGAAGTGCGTTAACGAACTGGCGCTGAATAGCAGCCAGTCGGGGGTATAAGTAGGGGAGTGAAATTGAAACCAATAACGAAAACGTGAGGAATGTAACCGCGGGTGATTGAATAATTAACAGGTGAGGAAAGCATACCACAAGAGGGAAATGAGATAGGTTGAAACCGAAGTGGGGGAACAGAGTGAAACAAACAGAAGGGGGCACGCCCAGCCTGTAGCAACGGGGAAAAACACGGACGAAGGGAATCCAACATGACACGGAGGGAAAGGGTAACACAAGGAAAACAGACAGGAAGGGAGCGGAACGTTACATATACCCTCTCTCACACTGTTGTCGAGGGGGGGCGGGGAGAGGAGGGGTGGGACGGGGGAGGGCGGGGTGCCGTCAAGCAGCAAGCTTCCCTCCATTGCTGAGGAAACGCAGGGGGTCCTGAATTCTGCAGTATTCCTGAGCACTTCTCCTGCCTGATTCCCAGCCAGCGCTCTTCGCTCCCATTGAATCCCTCTCTTCCTCTCTCTCTGTCTCTCCCTCTCTCCCTTTGAATCCCTCACTTCCTCTCTCTCTCTCCCTCTGTCACTGGCAGCTTTGCAGAGCGACAGGATTAAAGTCTCTTTGGATTACAGCAGCTGGAGTAAGTGACGTCAGCTGTCCCAGTCCGCCGCGCGGCTGGAGCGGGCAGCGGCTGGCACCGTTTGTTTAGCCTAAAAAATGTGATTCCATGTTTGAACACTGCCGCGGCGGCGGCAGGCAGGGTCAGGGTTGAGGTTGGGGTCGGAGGCATTGGGGTGCAGCACCGATGATCAGCGTCCCGCACGCATGTTCTAACCGCCAATAGCGACGAGGCAAGCGTTCGCTACCCGCGAGCACGCCGCCCTACCCTGGCACCATCCCGCACGCTCGTTAGTGCTGTCACTGACGTCACAGGGGATTTGGACAAATCGCGGAATTAGCCCGCGGATAAAGGCCTTGGAAGTTGGGGAGGGGGTTGGGGGAAGGGTATATATAGCAGCACTGGCAGGCCAGGCCAGGGCAGGCATGACAACAGAGCCACAGCAACCAGTTCCACAATAATCCCCCTGCCGGAACATTCTATTGTCCCGCTATTCTCCACTTCTCTACATTACACATTACGTTAGATGAGAGCATCTGTCGAGTGACTCTATTGTAAGTGCAATGTCACCGGAGCGAGACACACTCAAACACGCATACCAACCTACGAGCACCATTGTAAACTCAGGGTTTCCATTGTATTGTCCTTCAAAGAAAGATAAATGTCTCAGCAGTTCAGCATAAACCAAACACAAAAATAAGAAATTAACTCCGTGCAAAATTACAAAATTAAGTGAAAGAACGGTAAGTCATTTTGAAGATTTTGGTGGGTATTGCGGATCAAGGGCTATGACATCGTCACTGACTGGGACCTCCCCTTTTCCTGATAAATCACACTGGTGACATGACAGCACAGTGCATGGTTCCGTAAAGTGTGGGGGAATGTATGTTGTAAGTGTGTGTGTTTGTGTGCATGTTTGCATAATTGTGTATGCGAGTGAGTATATATGTGTGCGTTTGTGTGTGTGTGTGTGTGTCTGTGTTGTTGCGTGTACGTACGTGTGTGTATTGTACATGTGTACATGAATGTGTGTGTACAGGTGACCTTTTGTGTGATTGTGTGTGAGTGAATTTATGTGTGTGTCTATATGTGTAATGTGTACTTAATGTATATGTATTTGCCTGTGTGTGAGTGTGTGTGTGTGTGTGTGAGAGAGAGAGAGACTGTGGGAAATGAAAAGCCATTCCAAAAGAGATCACAAGAGAGCGCCAGAGCGGTGCTGTACTGGCTGGGGACACACTGCCCACTTCTGGAGCAAATGCATTTTCCCTAATCCATCCCATATAGTAAAATTCACCAGTGTTCAAACATGGAATCACATTTTTTAGGCTAAACAAACGGATGTATGTACACTGCGTCCTTCAAGATTCTGGAGGACTCAGATGTGCTCCAGCTGGTGACGCGCCATCGCGCAACCACCTGTCCACTAGACCCCATACCTTCAGCAGTCCTCCAGTCTATATCCGCTGAGCTCCTTCCATATCTGTCCTCCATTATCAACACTTCCCTAATCTGTGGCCATGTTCCTGCTGCCTTTAAAACTGCCCATGTAACCCCACTCCTTAAAAAACCTAGCTTGGATCCCGCTGATGTCAGGAACTATCGTCCTATATCTCTCTTGCCCTTCCTGTCCAAAACAATTGAACGTGCTGTCCTTAACCAACTGTCTGTTTTTCTTCACCAGAACAACCTGCTTGACCCGCATCAGTCTGGCTTCAGAACCGGCCATTCCACTGAAACTGCTCTCCTGGCCGCGACGGAGGCACTCGCCACTGCTAGAGCCTCCTCTCTCTCCTCTGTTCTGATTCTCCTTGACCTGTCTGCGGCATTCGACACGGTCAACCACAAACTCCTGATCTCCACACTCGCTGAGATGGGCATTTCTGGGACTGCCCTCTCTTGGTTTGTATCGTATCTCACTGATAGATCCTACCAAGTCTCCTGGAAGGGTTCCTTCTCTGCTCCCCATCCCCTGTCTACAGGAGTCCCACAGGGATCTGTACTGGGTCCTCTGCTGTTCTCTATGTATACTAAGTCTCTTGGTTCAGTAATTAATTCACATGGCTTCTCATACCATAGCTATGCTGATGATACTCAACTCTTCCTCTCTTTCCCTCCCTCTACCCCACAGGTTAAGGAAAGGATATCTGCTTGTCTGACTGACATCTCTGAGTGGATGGCTACCCATCACCTGAAGTTCAACCTTGACAAGACAGAGCTCCTCTTCATGCCGTACAAGACCTCCCCGCTACATGACCTCTCCATCACCTTTGACGGGACCGTGGTGGCTGCCTCCCGCTCTGCAAGGAACCTGGGGGTGGTCCTGGATGACCGGCTGGACTTCAAAGAGCACATCAGGGCGATGGCACGGTCCTGCAGGTTCCTCCTGTACAACATCAGGAGGATTCGACCGTATCTGACCACCCTACTCCACCCAGCTTCTTGTCCAGACCATGGTCAGCTCACGCCTGGACTACTGCAACTCCCTGCTCGCAAGCCTACCAGCCTGCGCCATTCTGCCTCTTCAGCTGATCCAGAATGCAGCTGCCCGGCTTGTGTTCAACCTCCCAAAATTTTCCCATGTAACCCCCCTGCTGAGGTCACTCCACTGGCTGCCAGTTGCAGCCAGGATCAGGTTCAAAGTTCTGACCCTGGCCTACACTGCAACCAATAGGACAGGCCCCGCCTACCTGCAGGACTTAATCCAGAACTATGTTCCTGCTCGACCACTTCGCTCTTCTACAGCAGGGCGACTCGCACTTCCCCCCCTCCGTGTCAACGGCTCCCACTCGTCCCGACTGCGGAGTTTTTCCACCTTAGCTCCTCAGTGGTGGAATGAACTTCCCATTCCCCTACGTTCTACTCGAACCCTGCCTGCATTCCGTCGAGGCCTGAAGACACACCTCTTCAGACTCCACTTTCACTGATATTCTAACCTAGGAATATCAGTTCCCTGTGTTTACTAGTTCCCTGTGTTTTCCTGTCTGTTTGTTGTAGTTTATAATAGAAGTGTAGTATAGCTGATTTACCCACAGCTTACTGTGAACTACAGTCAACGTTCATTACTAGGGATAGCTGCTACATTATGGGAAGGATGTGCTTTGTCTTGTCTGTTCTGTAGTGATCTTGATGATGTCTCTGTATGCACTTATTGTACGTCGCTTTGGATAAAAGCGTCTGCTAAATGAATGTAATGTAATGTAATAAAACACGTGCAGTGTTGGTTTCTGCAGGGAGGGCAGTGTAGTGTATAGTGGTTGGGGGGAACTGAGCTTGTAACTCAGGCTGGGCAGGTACACGGCGTGCTTCCTCTTGCCTACCACGGCAGTATCGCCTTAAGCAAGATGCTTATCCTGCGTAGCTTCAGCAAGTATCCAGCTGTGTTAATGAACTGTAACGTGCAATGGATATGTCAAGAATGTAAGCTGTTGCTCTGCATAAAAGTGTCCGCTTTATTCGTTCATTTACTGTAATGCAATTTGACTGGTGTGAATGTCAATTAAACGTGTTGTTTTGTGCACAGCAGGGTATTTTTCCAACTTCCCAGAACCAGGCACCGGGTCCCGACCCGCAGTCGGGGAACTGCAGCACGGAAGAGCGCCTCGTCCCAGCAGCGAGACGCCGATGGGGGCGGAGACAGAGATGCTCTACGCCGCTGCACAATGGTGTTCAGTGATGAACGGCGGCGTCAGACAGAGCCTCCTTGTTCCCAAGCTGGCGGTCAGCTGACCGTCGCATCGTTCCGCCCGGCCGTAGCCATGACAACCGCCCATCCGCCACCGGTGCCTCGTCACTATGGTGTATTAACGGTGTCCTCAGCGGTCTGACAGAAACCTGCTCTCACAATGTTTACATATTATCACACTTTCGTCGTGTTATCAGTTTAAGCGAGCGGACACTTACTGAAGCTGTTCAGGCCGCTAACAGGAGAGGGGGAATGAAGCATGCAGACTTATGGTCACACTGCTCATTATTCACCCCATACTCTACACACTTCATACTGCATATCTCACACTGACCACTGCACACTGACCACCTCACACTGCACTCTGCGTATCTCACACTGACCACCTCACACTGCACACTGCGTATCTCACACTGACCACCTCACACTGCACACTGCGTATCTCACACTGACCACCTCACACTGCACACTGAACACCTCACACTGCACTCTGCGTATCTCACACTGACCACCTCACACTGCACACTGCATATCTCACACTGACCACCTCACACTGCACACTGCGTATCTCACACTGACCACCTCACACTGCACACTGCACACTGACCACCTCACACTGCATACTGCGTATCTCACACTGACCACCTCACACTGCACACTGCGTATCTCACACTGACCACCTCACACTGCACACTGCGTATCTCACACTGACCACCTCAAACTTCACACTGCGTATCTCACACTGACCACCTCACACTGCACACTGTGTATCTCACACTGACCACCTCACACTGCACACTGCGTATCTCACACTGACCACCTCACACTGCGTATCTCACACTGACCACCTCATACTGCACACTGCGTATCTCACACTGACCACCTCATACTGCACACTGCGTATCTCACACTGACCACTGCACATTTCACACTGACCACCTCACACTGCACACCACACCTAGCACTGCACACTGCACCCCTCACACGGCACTGCCTCAGGAGGACAGGCCCCTCCTCTCCCCTGCAGGGCTGGAGAGGGTTAAGCACACTGGTGTTCTCTGCTGGCAGCACCCTGGCCCCCTTACCATCTAAAAGCATTCTTCTGTCAGCTGCTCTGCCAGAGAAACACACACATGCGCACACACTCACACACACACGTACACATGCGTGTACATACATGCACTCACATGCACACATACAAAAACACACACATATGCATATACACATGCACACACGTGCACCAACAGTGAGCACCATAATTGGACAGGGACATTTGGTGGCATATGTTTTGTGTGCCATGACTTCCTGAAGTCTGTGACCCAACAATATCTTATTTTCTGGTCCTCCTACCAGCGATACTATAACCTCTCTGCATTTGAATGGATCTCTATGGGAATTGGGGGGTGGGACAAAATTTAGCTGTAAATTACACTGGAACAGTATGGAACACATGGTTGGCTAAATGGCTGTAAGTCATCAAGGGTCTGACGTATCAAACAAGTCTTAAATCATCACTCTGCTGGCAGATATGCAGTAAATATGGATGGATAACTTGAAGGGTTTCTTCTCCTGACTTATTTTTCCAAAGAGTTCAATAAGAAAATTTGTCAACCCTTAAAGTGATCCATCCATATCTACTGCATATCTGGCAGCAGAGTGATGGTTTGATGCTCGTTTGATACCTCAGACCCTTGATGACTTACAGCCATTTCGCCAACCATGTATTTCATACTGTTCCAGCATAATTTACAGCTAAATCTAGTTCCACCCCCCAATTCCCATAGAGATCCATTCAAATGCAGAGAAGTTATAGTATCGCTTGTAAGAGTACCAGAAAGTAAGAGTCTTTTGTTTTTTGTTGGGTCACAGACATCAGGAAGTCATGGCATGCAAAGGATATGCGACCAAGTATTAAAAATGATTACTTTATTCTACATTATGTTAAACTGTCCAATATTTTTTGATGCCCGAAAATGAGGGGGACTATGTACAAAAGGTTCTATAATTTCTAAACGGTTCATCCAATATGGATGAAAATACCCTCAAATTAAAGCTGACAGTCTGCACTTCAACCTCACTGTCACTGTAGAGTACAGAACCAAAATAACAAAAAATGTGCCACTGTCCAATGAATTATGGTGCTCACTGGATATGTACTCAGGAACACATGCATGCACATGCACGCACACACACACATACACTCACACACAGATACACATGCATGCCCACGTGCACCTACACATGAACACATGCATGCACATGCACATGGACACACACATATTATGGAACAGGTGGGTAGAAAGCCAGCTAGACAAGTTTTCCTTGGGGAAAATCTTGGGCCAGCACGTATGTTCTCTGTAGAGATGGCTGTGAGTGACTGAGAGAGGGGTGAGCAAATGGAGAAGGAGAGAGGGAGATATAGGGAGTGTGTGTGTGTGTGTGGGGGGGGGGGGTTGACCTGTTGGGAGCAGGAGAGTAGGGGTATGGTGGGTATGCTATCTGCTCAAAAAAGAGAACATTTAGGAAGAAAGAGAGAGAGAGCAGTGTGACTACAGGAGAATGGGTGGAGTGACAGTGAAGTAGATCTAGACAGGAATCTAAAGGATCTAAATAGGAACAAGTGTGCGCCTGCAACAGGTAGTCAGGAGAGTGGAAAAAACAGGGAGGAACAGGCAAACGAGTGCAAGGGACGGAGAGGAAAAGGAAAAGAGCGCTGGGAATGGAGGAAGAGACACAGACAGGATAGGAGAAGAAGGGAGACCGGAATAAGGCAAAGAAAAGCAGAGCGAGAGAGAGAGAGAGAGAGAGAGAGAGACAGCTGCAATAAAAAAACATGTAACAAGTAGAGTCAGTCGGATAGAGAGACGGAGAGAGAGGGAGAGACACCAAAAAAGGACTGAAGCCAGGACAGACTGGACAGACGCTGAAGAGGAAAAGCAGGGAAAAGTGAGGAAAAGAGAGCGAGGGAGTGAGAAAGAAAGACAAGGGGAGGAAGAGATAGGTCCATGTTCTACTGTCAGCTGGATAGGTGAGGAGGGAGAGACACAGAGAGAGAGTGAAGAAAAAAAGCAGACAGACCCGAGAGAGCAAGAGAGAGTGAAAGAGAGAGTGAGTGAGAGAGAGCAAGAGAGCGTGAGAGTGAGTGAGAGAGAGAGAGAGTGAGTGTGACGGAGAGACAGAGCAGAGGGAGCCGGGGAGGGCATTGGAGCCACGTGAGGGCACCATGCGGACTCTGTGGAGCTGCTGAGCCCGGCGCCTGGGCAGGAGACATGTCGGCGGGTACCACCCCGCGGGAGCTGCCCATGCCGGGCAGGGGGGCACACGGGCCTGTGGGGCTACAGACGTTGCTGGATCTGCTGGTGGGCGTATATCAGGAGTTCCAGTCCTCCCCCTTCGCCAGGGAGAAGCTCGTCTCCGGCTTCCTCAAGTGGGGTCAGTAATACATCTCAGTGCTTCATCTCAGTGTTACATACCAATGTTACATCTCAGTGCTGCATCACAGTGTTACATCACAGTGCTACATCACAGTGTTACATCCCAGTGTTACATCTCAGTACTACATCCTAGTGTTACATCCCAGTGTTACATCTTAGTGCTACATCTCAGTGTTACATCCCAGTGTAACAACCTCAGTGCTACATCTCAGTGTTACATCTCAGTGCTACATCCCAGTGTTACATCTCAGTGCTACATCTCAGTGTTACATCCCAGTGTTACATCTCAGTGCTACATCTCAGTGTAACATTTTAGTGCTACATCTCAGTGTTACATCTCAGTGCTACATCTCAGTGTTACATCCCAGTGTTACATCTCAGTGCTACATCTCAGTGTTACATCCCAGTGTAACATTTTAGTGCTACATCTCAGTGTTACATCTCAGTGTTAGATCCTAGTGTCACATCTCAGTGCTATATCTGTGTTACATCCCAGTGTTATATATAAGTGCTACATCTCAGTGTTACATCCCAGTGTTACATCTCAGTGCTACATCCTAGTGTTACATCTCAGTGCTACATCTCAGTGGTACATCTCACTGTTACATCCCAGTGTTACATCTCAGTGCTACATCTCAGTGGTACATCTGTGTTACATCTCAGTGTTACGTCCCAGTGTTAAGTCTCAGTGCTACATCTCAGTGTTACATCCTAGTGTTACATCTCAGTGCTACATCCTAGTGTTACATCTCAGTGCTACATCTCAGTGTTACATCCCAGTGTAACATTTTAGTGCTACATTTCAGTGTTACATCTCAGTGCTACATCTCAGTGTTAGATCCTAGTGTCACATCTCAGTGCTATATCTCAGTGGTACATCTGTGTTACATCTCAGTGTTACGTCCTAGTGTTACATCTCAGTGCTACATCCCAGTGTTACATCTCAGTGCTACATCTCAGTGGTACATCTCACTGTTACATCCCAGTGTTACATCTCAGTGCTACATCTCAGTGGTACATCTCACTGTTACATCCCAGTGTTACATCTCAGTGCTACATCTCAGTGGTACATCTCACTGTTACATCCCAGTGTTACATCTCAGTGCTACATCTCAGTGGTACATCTGTGTTACATCTCAGTGTTACGTCCCAGTGTTAAGTCTCAGTGCTACATCTCAGTGTTACATCCTAGTGTTACATCTCAGTGCTACATCCTAGTGTTACATCTCAGTGCTACATCTCAGTGTTACATCCCAGTGTAACATTTTAGTGCTACATTTCAGTGTTACATCTCAGTGCTACATCTCAGTGTTAGATCCTAGTGTCACATCTCAGTGCTATATCTCAGTGGTACATCTGTGTTACATCTCAGTGTTACGTCCTAGTGTTACATCTCAGTGCTACATCCCAGTGTTACATCTCAGTGCTACATCTCAGTGGTACATCTCACTGTTACATCCCAGTGTTACATCTCAGTGCTACATCTCAGTGGTACATCTGTGTTACATCTCAGTGTTACGTCCCAATGTTACGTCTAAGTGCTACATCTCAGTGTTACATCCTAGTGTTACATCTCAGTGCTACATCCTAGTGTTACATCTCAGTGCTACATCCCAGTAGTACATCTGTGTTACATCTCAGTGTTACATCTCTCTCTCAGTTCTGTGATGCTTTATCAGACAGCCAGAGCAGTATTGGCAAAACATATGTAGAACATAATACGGTAGGAAATGTTACATATTTAACCGTGCCACAATGTAGAGTACACAAACATAGAATAATTATGATAATGACATTAGAATATTCAATTAATAATATTAATATTAATAATTTAATAATAATAAAATACAGGTAAGTAAAATTAATAACTAGCAAAAGTTGGTACCATAAAAATTACACCATTATATTGTTTCGACCATTTCAGGCACCTGCTGCTGTTGCTGTTGCTGTTGCTCTCTCTCTCTCTCTCTCTCGCTCTCTCTCCTTCAGATAACGCTTAACCAAATGTTCACTTCATGCTTTCCATAGATTAGCAGGCGCATAATGCACAACATATAAGTAATTGTGCCATTAAAAAATTCCACAAACCTGACAGCATATATTAAATCAAATTAAGGGCTAAGGAAGTGGTGACAAACAGTGATGTAACTTTGACAGGGGAGAGTGTCGGTGAAGCTGGTGAAGTGTTGAATAGTGGTGTAGTGGTATTCTTACAGTGGAGTTAAGTATTCTGCATGGGAGCGTTATTCTTATTTTACGTATATAGTGCCTTTATGTGCCACCTTATTTCCCTTCTGCAGACAATTATTTGGATGTTAAATAAGAGTTTGTACATTCATCATCATGGTTTCAACAAACTTCCAACATGAGGTCCCGAGTTGGTGAAGTAAGATATTCATTAAATAATCCTTCAGAGATGGAAATCTAATACATTCTTTTCATCGGGTGAAGTCCCAAAATACTCCACACGTTTTCTCATGTCACAGGGCTAATTAAAAATTAACCAATTGCTCCATCTGTCAGATAAAATGTTGAATATCTGTCAGAGAGCTGTCATATTTTTTATAAGATATGATAAGGACGAGGTCCAGGGAGTAAGTAATTTCACTGTTTCACATACTGAGTTCCAAACTTTCATATAGCTTGTCCTCGGTTTCCTCTGAAATAGCTTGGATGTTTACATGCAAACAATACTGGTATGGCACAAACAAAACTAATGTTAAAACAGGAAATAGCAATGGAAGAACCATAAATATGGACTGAATTTTTCTTTATACCAATAAACACATTTAATTATTACCCTAAAGATTAATGTGAAGATCACAAATTTGTTGCGTTTATGTATGTATGTATGTACGTACGTATGTACGTACGTATATGGGTGTGTATGTGTGCATGTATGTATACGAGGGTGTGTGCATGTATGTGTGAGTATGCATGTATTTATATGGGTGTGTGTGCATGCGTGCGCACATGTGTATGTACGTATGTATATGTCTCTGTGTGTGTGTGTGTGTGTGTATGTGTATGCACAAGTATGTACTGTAAATGTGTGCATGTTTTTGTATATGGGTCCGTTGGCAGATGATTGGACAGACATATGGACAGAGGAGACAGCTGTAAGGTCATGAAAGCGAACACCACACAAATCCTGTTGAGCTGCATGGATATTTTTGAGTGTCTGTCTGTGTGTCCCACAATTCCTCAGCCAGGGGGTCAATCCCACAGTGAATTAGTCAGCTGTGTGTGTGTGTGTGTGTGTGTGTGTGTGTGTGTGTGTGTCCGTGTGTGTATGTGGGTCTGCGTGTTTGTGTGTGTGTGGGGGGGGGGGGGGGGGGGTGTCCGTCTGTGTGTGCATGTGTGTGTGTGTTTGTGAGTGTCAGTGTGTGTGTGTGTGTGTGTGTGTGTGTGCGTGTGTGCGCATGTGTGGTTCTGTGCTATACAGGTACAGGAAATGGGAGGAAGTTTAAACCAGTGGAATGTTTCCTGTAATTCACTGATTGTACATTCAGCTGTTTCGTGTGCTGGTATTTGCAGTGGCCCTGTCCTTAGTCTATATATGTATGTGTGTGTGTGTGTGTGTATTTGTACTTGCGAGAGTGCGGGTATGTGTTTATGTGTCTATGAGTGTGTGTCTGTAGAACAACAATTCCCCAGTTCATCAAGCAGCGGCAGAGGGGCAGGCTGACAGAGGCGCCTTATCCCTCCACAGTACATATTATATATGCCTTTCATTTCAGTATTATCATTATTATTGCATATATGCCTTACATTACATTATTTATCTTCTGTTCAGATGATTCAGCTTCCATTGGCTACAGAGCTACAAGCTTACATTACTCTCATTCCTTAACATATCCAGACAACTGGAGCCTTCCTAGCACAATGTACAGCTGTGTTGAGGAGGAGCATGCGATACCCTGTGAGGCTGTGACTCATAGTGACTCCACCCCCTTATGTGACTCATAGTGACTCCACGCCCTTACAGCAAGGGCAACGTGTGAGATTACCTTGCACTTAGCCCCAGTTTTCTAATGCGAGGCCTTCAGGGACAAGGTTGGCCACTCTCCGTCTTTCCCGCGGTCACCAGGAAGGAAGACGTTAAACATTCACTTCCTGGCTGAGACAGGAAGTGCATGTTTGGCCTTGGCAGAGCATGACTGGGACATCTACTGGTCTTGGGCCACTCAGCCTGAAATCTGCTGTCAATGTGCTCACAGAAAAATGGGTGGATGATGTTTGGCAGTGTGTACCTAAACTCTTCATTTTGCAGTCCCCCCCCCCCCCCCCCCCCCCCCCCTGTTTCTCTCTCTCTCTCTGACTGTTGTTTGTCTGGTAGGGTTTTGCTCAGTGGAACACTCATAGGGCTGCATGTGATCTCCTGTGATAGAAAGGCCCTAGAAACAAACTCTATTTAATTTTTTTAAATATATGAAAAAAAAGCCTGTGATATTTTAGAGCATGATTAAACAGAACAGAGGGGCATAGCTATGTTGGCAGAACCTGGTTGTGGGCTAGTACTGGCTGTGAAAGACCCTGTGCTGGGAGAGAGAGTTTGGCCCTCTCCTCTGCTGTGATGGAGAATACCTTGACCTCCTGCTGTCAGAGAGTGTTAGAGCTGGAAGCTGATGTAAAGCAGCCTGAACTGTGAGTGTGTGAAGCTCTCTGGATAACATTGTACGCTGTTGTGTGGAAGAGAGATGAGGAAGTGGAAGGGATGTTCTGCTGCTGGTTTGTCTATACAGAGGACATTTCCATGTATGAGGCTGGTGATCTTGCCATTTCGTCGGCTGCCTGGGATGGAATAAACAGGGTGAGCAGAAAGAGAACCACACCACAGCATCAGGCTTTCTGCTGCAGTAGTCCTCCCAAACTCCAGAAGGGCGCCATCAGCATGAAAGAACCTCTTATACTGACTCTTACTGATCAGCTATTACTCCTGTTACACCAAGTTGAGCATAAACACACCCGCACACACATACGCACATACAGGTACAGTATATTTAGGTATGTTTAAGCATACATGAATACACACGCACATTGTTATATATGAACAGACACACACACACACACACAGCACAGGCAAACATGCGCCCATAACATGTACGAATGCATACATACAGTATATGCACCTATTTACACACACTCACATTGACACACCATAACCTGTTGAGATAAGCTGCATAAAGAATACTAAATCTGCAGTTAGCTCCAGTACTGCTCTCACTGGAATCACCTGAAGTTGTTTTTATATTTTCACCACAATGTAGTGTTAGCACATTGGACTATGGCCGTGCACTGTATCCTGTTAACAGAGGTCAGGACCTAGGCTGATCCAAACAGCCGAGAGAATCTCACCAACAGTCAGGGGCCTGTATCACAAAGCAGGATTACTGAATTTAGCTGGATAACTGCACCGAGTAAAACCCTCCCAAATCTGTGACATGGACTGAAATATAAAGTTCTGGGTTTTACTCAGTGCAGTTATCCAGCTAACTGAGTAATCTTGCTTCATGAGACCCCAGGACAGACTGTCACAAGACCCTTAAGAGCAGCCAGGAATAACAGCAGGCTGGGGGAAAAGGAGTCTTGCGTAAACAAATACTTTCAGGGCAAGAAGACTTGCTGTTAAAAGGGAATGTTTTGTTTTTATTGCAAAATACCAGAGCGCTGAGTGGAGTGGTAAAGTGGTGGAGCAAATTTCTTTCCAAACAGTTTACCCAGTTGGCCTGGGAAGGGTTGGCATCTGCATGAGGGAGGGAGGGAGGGCGAGAGAGAGCAAGAGGAACAGAGAGAAACAGAGAAAGATGGAATGCAAACTAGATCTCAGCCTGAGAGACACAGAGCGACTCCTGGGTGCTCCTAATAGCCATGCTCACTGCAAATATAAGGCACTGTTCTAGTGCATGGATGAACCCAGAGGTCCGATGTTGAATAGGACCGAGCCAGTGCCGACTGTGGCCACAGACTGCGCAGAGTGACGCACAAGTGGCTCTAGCGTCATCCAGGGATGGGAGGGTTTCAGTCAGTGCCTCATCGCACATCAGTGACCCCTTGGTCATTCGGGTGCCTGCAGGTCCACTTGTTGAACCGTTCATGGTCTTCCTCTGACTCATGTCTGTGTAACCCTGGAGAGAGAAAGAGAAAGGGGGAGAGAGGGCAAGAAAATTTGCACTCCTGGAAAACTTGCAATAAAATATATCTGGTCCAGCTGCCTATTCTTAGCCACAGCTCTTCTATTTCCAGCCGCTGGCTTCTTAAAGGAGAACTGATCTCCCCTTTGGCCACATCTGTATTTCCCCCAGACGCAATGGCTGCAACCTGGGAGAGAATTCCGGACATTCCCCCATTCTAATACCCGCTCACAAATTCTAGAATTCCATTATTTGCTTGGTTAGCGGCCATTCTTTTCCAAGGAGATTTAGAAAGCTTAGTATGTGCATATCATCCATTTATAACAGCTGGATCTCAACCAAGGTTATTAATGGTTAAGCCCTTTGGTTAAGGGCACAGCGTTAATACAACACTTGGAATGTGACCTTGCAACATTCTGGTTTCAAATTAGATTCTCTAACCTCTATGGCAGATTGATTTATGGGCAGGATCAGATGAAGTGGCTGTTAAATACATGAGGAAGTTAAATGGTTTGATGACTCAGTGAGGGTCTATTTTAAATGGCATAAATTAAAAATATCCCAAGAAAACAAACAAGTGCCTGTCTATTTACAGAGCGTGTTCGCATGATGAAACGGTAATCTGGGCCATTCAGCGATGCGACATGTAATGGAGGGTCCCGCCCCCTTTGTCCTTTCCTCTAATCACAGCTGAGCCCCTGGTGAGACAGGTAAAGAAGTTGCGAATACAGAGGGAAGACTTTGACATCCTCAAGGTGATTGGCCGAGGAACCTTCAGCGAGGTGAGGAGGCGGGACAGTAAGATCAGTTCTTTTTTTTTTCCTCCTGTCCATCCATGCATCATAGCTCATGCCTCGTACACCTTGGCCCCCCACACCTGCAGGTTGCCGTGGCGAGCATGCGCAGCACGCAGCAGGTATATGCGCTGAAGATCATGAACAAGTGGGACATGCTGAAACGGGGGGAGGTGAGAGGTGACCACGCCCACACAACCACGCCCACACAGCTGCGCTCATGTCTGGATCACATTCCTGATGAAAACATTTTGCAGCCGCAATGTCATTTCCTCTAAAATTTAATCAGTGACCGGCTATGAAGTCCACACACTTCTAAGTCTTGAATTGGCTGCTGATTGAAAGGGCCCGCAAGTACTGTGTACTTCAGGGAGTTCAGCACTGGTGCTCTGAATCAATATTGAATGTTTGCTGTTATGCCGTTTGGCTAATATTTGCTCTTAAGATTTGGATTAGTGGGCACATCAAGTGCTGCAGCAGGGAATGCTCAACCACTTCTGAGTATAAAACATGCTCATCACGGTTCAATACATTATGAAACATGTTCATCTTGGTGTGTGTGTGTGTGTGTGTGTGTGTGTGTGTGTGTGTGTTCCTCCACAGACAGCATGTTATCAGGAGGAGCGGGAGGTCCTGCTGAAGGGTGATCCACTCTGGATTACAAAGCTGCACTATGCCTTTCAGGATGACAACTACCTGGTACATCACCTGTCCCCTGGGGTCACTTCATCCGCACCTCCCATCTGCTGCACCTGCACCTCCCGCCTGCTGCTCCTGCACCTCCCATCTGCTGCTCCTGCACCTCCCGCCTGCTGCTTCTGCACCTCCCATCCCCTGCTTCTGCACCTCCCATCTGCTGCTTCTGCACCTCCCGCCTGCTGCTTCTGCACCTCCCGCCTGCTGCTCCTGCACCTCCCGCCTGCTGTGCCTCCACCTCTCATCTGCTGCTTCTGCACCTCCCGCCTGCTACTTCTGCACCTCCCGCCTGCTGCTCCTGCACCTCCCGCCTGCTACTTCTGCACCTCCCACCTACTGCTCCTGCACCTCCACCTGCTGCTTCTGCACCTCCCACCGGCTGCTTCTGCAAAATAAAAAATGGCAAAATAAAAAATATATATGTGGTGCCATGTGTCTGCGTGTGGTTGGAAAGTACTGATCATCCTAGTGTGCTTTGCTTTAACACTAATACTTAACTCTTTAGATGCTGGTAAAATATGAACATGCTTCACAAGATAATTTGTCATGAAACAAAGCATACAATATTGAAAAAAAATATTGTTTAGAACATTGGTGAGAACAGATGTCATTTTTAGCTCTGATTGGATAGATGTGTTACATGATAATCCTGGAGTGATATTCTGACCATTATACAACAAACAGCTCTAGTTGTCCTCACAGATAAACATGTCTTTGACTGTGTGTGATGATTTCTGTCTTTAGCACTTCCTGGTATCCCACAATGCTCTGCTCGGAGTTGTCAACGGTGGTGTTCATATCTGCACTGTGCTTAGCCTAACCTGCCTTGTTGGGCACGACGTTCATTGGCTGGAATGAATGATGTCATTAAAATGATCTGCCCTCCCCAGTACCTGGCGATGGACTACTATGTGGGCGGAGACCTGCTTACACTGCTTAGTAAATTTGGGGACCACTTCCCTGAAGACATGGCTCACTTCTACCTGGCTGAGATGGTCATGGCTATCGATTCTGTCCACAGGCTGGGCTATGTGCACAGGTAATCCCTACGACATATGACATTGGCTGTTAGACACTGGGGATTGGTTGTGTATTGACTGTGTATAAAGATGGCGTTGGCTGTTAGACAATGTGGGTTGGTTGTGTATTGACTGTGTATAAAGATGACGTTGGCTGCTATACAAGGGTTGGTTGTGTATTGACTGTGTATAAAGATTACTTTGGCTGTTAGACAAGTGTTGGTTGTGTATTGAAAATGTATAAAAATGATGTTGGCTGTTAGACAGCGGGGTTGGTTGTGTATTGACTGTGTATAAAGATGGGGTTGGCTGTTAGACAGTAGGGTTGGTTGTGTATTGACTATATATAAAGATAGCGTTGGCTGTTAGACAGCGGGGTTGGTTGTGTATTGACTGTGTGTAAAGATGACGTTGGCTGTTAGACAGCAGGGTTGGTTGTGTATTGACTGTATATAAAGATAATGTTGGCTGTTTGTTAGACAAAGGTTGGTTGTGTATTGAGTGTGTATAAAGATGACTTTGGCTGTTAGACAAGTGTTGGTTGTGTAATGACCATGTATAAAAATGATGTTGGCTCTTAGACAGTGGGGTTGGTTGTGTATTGACTGTTTATATAGATGGGGTTGGCTGCTAGATAGCTGGGCTGGTTGTGTATTGACTGTGTGTAAAGATGACTGTTAGGTGTTGGTGGGGGAAGGACCGAAACGCAGCCAGGAGTACAAAAAAAACGAAGTTTAATAAGGGCAAGACAGCAATCCGTGGTAATACAGGCCGGGTCAAAAACCGGGAAGGCAGGGCAACGGTACAAAGACAGAGTCCAAAAACAGGGTCACAGAACAGGCAGGGGTCAGAACCAGGAAGGCACACCAAAAGCACAAAAACGGGATCCAAAAACCAGAGTCGCGAGAACACAGGCAGGGGTCAAAACCAGGGAGGCAAGAGAGGAACAAAAAAGAAAACAAACGAAGACAAAAAACAGAAATAAAACAACCACAGGTAAAGGACGAGGGATACAAAAAACTCAGAAACAAATAACTCCGGAAGATACTCGGCTAAACAGAAAGAAACACAGTAGCACAATATTACGTAAGGAACTCGCGAAGACAGACTGAAATAACAGGGTATAAATACACAGGGAGAAGATTACACAAAAGGAATCAGGTGTGAAGAGGAGGGGAAATGGGAGAGTACACAGGCGAGAACAATGAGGGTTAACAGGGACCAATAATACAATAACGGGGGAAACGTAAGACACGGACTGGAATACACATAGACACAATGATAACAAACAGCCTGGGGTTAGCAGGTAGACAAGTGCACAGCTCGGAGGGGAGGAACGTGAAAGTGGACACGTGCAGAGAATGCAAAATCAGATAGATACAGGGATAGGATAGCGAGGAGGGAAATGACAGCTGCAAGTAGAAACTCAAGATGAATTAGTAATTAGTAATGTTAGTAGCGAACTCTAAAACCCTAATGTTAGTAGGTTAGCTGGTTAGTATTATATACACGTTAGTTTGTTAGCAGGTTAGTATTAAATCTAATCTAACAGTTAGTATGATTAGTACATTAGTATTATATACAAATATTAATAACGCCAGAAGGAAGAAAACGAGATACGAAATACAGAGGAAACCCGATTTCCCAAAATCACCCAAATAGTGCAATGACAAAGACAGGGAGTGGAATCTCAAGAAACATGGGACACGGACTGACAATCGCGAGGGAAATGCGGAAAAATAGATAAAAGAAATCAGGAAACATAATACAGACTAAACAGACACATACAGGATCCTAACAATGACTTTGGCTGTTAGACAGCGGGGTTGGTTGTGTATTGACTGTATATAAAGATAGCATTGGCTGTTAGACAGCGGGGTTGGTTGTGTATTGACTGTGTGTAAAGATGACGTTGGTTGTTAGACAGCAGGGTTGGTTGTGTATTGACTGTATATAAAGACAATGTTGGCTGTTATAGAAAGGTTGGTTGTGTATTGACTGTGTATAAAGATGACGTTGGCTGCTAGACAAGGGTTGGTTGTGTATTGACTGTGTATAAAGATTACTTTGGCTGTTAGACAAGTGTTGGTTGTGTATTGAAAATGTATAAAAATGATGTTGGCTGTTAGATAGCTGAGCTGGTTGTGTATTGACTGTATAAAGATGACGTTGGCTGTTAGACAAGTGTTGGTTGTGTAATGACCATGTATAAAAATGATGTTGGCTGTTAGACAGCTAAGCTGGTTGTGTATTGACTGTATAAAGATGACTTTGGCTGTTAGACAGTGGGGTTGGTTGTGTATTGACTGTGTGTAAAGATGACGTTAGCTGCTAGACAGCAGGGTTGGTTGTGTATTGACTGTGTATAAAGATGGGGTTGGCTGTTAGACAGCGGGGTTGGTTGTGTATTGACAGTGTGTAAAGATGACGTTGGCTGTTAGACAGCAGGGTTGGTTGTGTATTGACTGTATATAAAAATAATGCTGGCTGTTTGTTAGACAAAGGTGGGTTGTGTATTGAGTGTGTATAAAGATGACTTTGGCTGTTAGACAAGTGTTGGTTGTGTAATGACCATGTATAAAAATGATGTTGGCTGTTAGACAGCTAAGCTGGTTGTGTATTGACTGTATAAAGATGACGTTGGCTGCTAGACAGCAGGGTTGGTTGTGTATTGACTGTATATAAAGACAATGTTGGTTGTTAGACAAGTGTTGGTTGTGTATTGACCATGTATAAAAATTACGTTGGCTGTTAGACAGCTGAGCTGGTTGTGTATTGACTGTATACAGATGACGTTGGCTGTTAGACAGCGGGGTTGGTTGTGTATTGACTGTGTATAAAGATGGGGTTGGCTGTTAGACAGCGGGGTTGGTTGTGTATTGACTGTGTATAAAGATGGGGTTGGCTGTTAGACAGTAGGGTTGGTTGTGTATTGACTATATATAAAGATAGCGTTGGCTGTTAGACAGCGGGGTTGGTTGTGTATTGACTGTGTAAAGATGACGTTGGCTGTTAGACAATAGGGTTGGTTGTATATTGACTGTATATAAAGACAACGTTGGCTGTTATACAAGGGTTGATTGTGTATTGACTGTGTATAAAGATGACGTTGGCTGCTAGACATGGGTTGGTTGTGTATTGACTGTGTATAAAAATGATGTTGGCTGTTAGACAGCTGGGCTGGTTGTGTATTGACTGTATATAAAGACAATGTTGGCTGTTATAGAAGGGTTGGTTGTGTATTGACTGTGTATCAAGATGACGTTGGCTGCTAGACAAGGGTTGCTTGTGTATCGACTGTGTATAAAGATTACTTTGGCTGTTAGACAAGTGTTGGTTGTGTATTGACCATGTATAAAAATGACGTTGGCTGTTAGACAAGTGTTGGTTGTGTAATGACCATGTATAAAAATGATGTTGGCTGTTAGCCAGCTAAGCTGGTTGTGTATTGACTGTATAAAGATGACTTTGGCTGTTAGACAAGTATTGGTTGTGTAATGACCATGTATAAAAATGATGTTGGCTGTTAGACAGCTAAGCTGGTTGTGTATTGACTGTATAAAGATGACTTTGGCTGTTAGACAGTGGGGTTGGTTGTGTATTGACTGTGTGTAACGATGACGTTGGCTGCTAGACAGCAGGGTTGGTTGTGTATTGACTGTATATGAAGACAATGTTGGCTGTTATAGAAGGGTTGGTTGTGTATTGATTGTGTATAAAGATGACGTTGGCTGCTAGACAAGGGTTGGTAGTGTATCGACTGTGTATAAAGATTACTTTGGCTGTTAGACAAGTGTTGGTTGTGTATTGAAAATGTATAAAAATGATGTTGGCTGTTAGACAGCTGAGCTGCTTGTGTATTGACTGTATAAAGATGACGTTGGCTGTTAGACAAGTGTTGGTTGTGTAATGACCATGTATAAAAATGATGTTGGCTGTTAGACAGCTAAGCTGGTTGTGTATTGACTGTATAAAGATGACTTTGGCTGTTAGACAGTGGGGTTGGTTGTGTATTGACTGTGTGTAAAGATGACGTTAGCTGCTAGACAGCAGGGTTGGTTGTGTATTGACTGTGTATAAAGATGGGGTTGGCTGTTAGACAGTGGGGTTGGTTGTGTATTGACAGTGTGTAAAGATGACGTTGGCTGTTAGACAGCAGGGTTGGTTGTGTATTGAGTGTGTATAAAGATGACTTTGGCTGTTAGACAAGTGTTGGTTGTGTAATGACCATGTATAAAAATGATGTTGGCTGTTAGACAGCTAAGTTGGTTGTGTATTGACTGTATAAAGATGACTTTGGCTGTTAGACAGTGGGGTTGGTTGTGTATTGACTGTGTGTAAAGATGACGTTGGCTGCTAGACAGCAGGGTTAGTTGTGTATTGACTGTATATAAAGACAATGTTGGCTGTTAGACAAGTGTTAGTTGTGTATTGACCATGTATAAAAATTACGTTGGCTGTTAGACAGCTGAGCTGGTTGTGTATTGACTGTATACAGATGATGTTGGCTGTTAGACAGCGGGGTTGGTTGTGTATTGACTGTGTATAAAGATGGGGTTGGCTGTTAGACAGTAGGGTTGGTTGTGTATTGACTATATATAAAGATAGCGTTGGCTGTTAGACAGCGGGGTTGGTTGTGTATTGACTGTGTGTAAAGATGGGGTTGGCTGTTAGACAGCGGGGTTGGTTGTGTATTGACTGTGTATAAAGATGGGGTTGGCTGTTAGACAGTAGGGTTGGTTGTGTATTGACTATATATAAAGATAGCGTTGGCTGTTAGACAGCGGGGTTGGTTGTGTATTGACTGTGTGTAAAGATGACGTTGGCTGTTAGACAATAGGGTTAGTTGTGTATTGATTGTATATAAAGACAACGTTGGCTGTTATACAAGGGTTGATTGTGTATTGACTGTGTATAAAGATGACGTTGGCTGCTAGACATGGGTTGGTTGTGTATTGACTGTGTATAAAAATGATGTTGGCTGTTAGACAGCTGGGCTGGTTGTGTATTGACTGTATATAAAGACAATGTTGGCTGTTATAGAAGGGTTGGTTGTGTATTGACTGTGTATAAAGATGACGTTGGCTGCTAGACAAGGGTTGCATGTGTATCGACTGTGTATAAAGATTACTTTGGCTGTTAGACAAGTGTTGGTTGTGTATTGACCATGTATAAAAATGACGTTGGCTGTTAGACAAGTGTTGGTTGTGTAATGACCATGTATAAAAATGATGTTGGCTGTTAGACAGCTAAGCTGGTTGTGTATTGACTGTATAAAGATGACTTTGGCTGTTAGACAAGTATTGGTTGTGTAATGACCATGTATAAAAATGATGTTGGCTGTTAGACAGCTAAGCTGGTTGTGTATTGACTGTATAAAGATGACTTTGGCTGTTAGACAATAGGGTTGGTTGTGTATTGACTGTGTGTAACGATGACGTTGGCTGCTAGACAGCAGGGTTGGTTGTGTATTGACTGTATATAAAGACAATGTTGGCTGTTATAGAAGGGTTGGTTGTGTATTGACTGTGTATAAAGATGACGTTGGCTGCTAGACAAGGGTTGGTAGTGTATCGACTGTGTATAAAGATTACTTTGGCTGTTAGACAAGTGTTGGTTGTGTATTGACCATGTATAAAAATTACGTTGGCTGTTAGACAGCTGAGCTGGTTGTGTATTGACTGTATACAGATGACATTGGCTGTTAGACAGCGGGGTTGGTTGTGTATTGACTATGTATAAAGATGGGGTTGGCTATTAGACAGCGGGGTTGGTTGTGTATTGACTGTGTATAAAGATGGGGTTGGCTGTTAGACAGTAGGGTTGGTTGAGTAATGGGGCGTGACGTGTGAGGTAGGAGGAGCCAAACGCAGCAAGGGGATTCTTTAAGCCCTAGGGCCACTAAGACGGGAAACCCCGCAGTTAAGGGAGGAGACAAGACAAGGAACACACACCACAGCTACAGACCGGCTCACTGTTACACACCAATGAGTAGAAGCACAAACGCCTGGTTTCACAAGAAACCCAAAGAACGGGAACAAAGAACTACTACCCCATACTTCTACGAGCTAAGTAACTAATAAACGAGCCGGAAATAAACGCCCTGTCTCGGAAACGAGACACATAAGAACAGGCGAGTAGCATAATGGCACAAACAAAACACAACAATAGGTACACATAAAACACACAACAAACAAACCCTGAAAACGAATGCGAATTAGTAAACGAGGAGGCGAAAAGGAACGGAGATATAACGTTCCAAGGCTATTCTCAGACTCACAGTCAAACACAAACATGTCCACAACATCGCCCAATCTTCCCCAAAGGAAGACATGCACCGAAAGACGAAACAGAACCATAGTTCCGAACAAAAATCGTCAAACTCCATGTACGGAGACAGGTACCAAAAGGAACAAACAGGATAGGCTGCACCGGACAGTTACCGGCTAAAATACCAAAACGAGTTAGCAGAAAATAAACGCCCTGCCTCTCCATGCTGAGGAATATAACGAGGCAAACAGGAACAGAGATTTAACGCTCCATGGCTAGTTTAATAGGCTCGCAGTCAAATGCAGAAAACAAAGGGGTAAACGCCCGATCTCCCAGGGGGAAGAAACATTTTACAGGCGAGCCGACGGAGCACCGTTGTCCCATAACTTTACTATCCAAAATGACTAACGCAAGCGTAATTGAAAACACACGCCCTAGCCTCTCAGTAAAAGAATATGTAATGAGGCGAAGGAACAGAGAGCTAACGTTCCGAGGCTATTTTCGGAAACACGCAGTCACACACAAACATGTCCACAACATCGCCCAAGCTCCATACGAGGAGAAATATACCCGGAGAACGAACAGAACAATAGTTCCGAACAAAATCGTCCCGCAGGTAAAAAAGGCGAACAGGACAGCTGCAACAACAGACCAACGCAAACTTAATCGAAAATAGCAAGCACTGCCTTTCAATATAAAATAAAACCCTGACTCACAACAAATGGGAACGTAGTCCACGAGAAGGAGACAAAACAGGGAACAAACGTACCGAAGCTACTAACTGGCTCACAGTAACACGGAAATGAGTAGAAGCAAAACGCCAGGTCTCTCAGTAAGAAAACCAATCAAAGGCGAAAATGGAACAAATAACTGCTACTCTATACTTCTACGAGCTAAGTAACTAAGTAGAAGCTAAATGCCCGATCTCCCTATGGGAAGACATGTACCGAAGGGCGAACAGAACTACAGTTCCAAACAGAATCGCCCAAAACTCCATATACGGAGAAAAGCACAAAAAGACGAAATAGAGCAGAGATCCGCGGTCCCATACTTCTACGAGATAAGTAACTAAAGAGCCAGCAAGAAATAAGCCCTGCCTCAGCAATGAGACGCAAAAGTAGGCGAGTAGCCCAAATGGTACGAATCACTCACAGCCAACAATACACCACAGTACAAAACAATAAACAAACAATCTCGAAGCCCCGAACGAAGGAAACGGGAGGCTTAAATGTCTCTCAAGGTGACCACGCACAGGTGTGGACGATAACAGAAGCTCCGCAATCCAAGCAGGGCGGAGCAAGCATCCACCAGAAGGGCAGCGCCCTCGCGTGGCCACCAAGGAAAACGACCGCATAGGGAAAAGGGTTAAAAACCATGACAGGTTGTGGATTGACTATATATAAAGATAGCGTTGACTGTTAGACAGCGGGGTTGGTTGTGTATTGACTGTGTGTAAAGATGACGTTGGCTGTTAGACAATAGGGTTGGTTGTGTATTGACTGTATATAAAGACAACGTTGGCTGTTATACAAGGGTTGATTGTGTATTGACTGTGTATAAAGATGACGTTGGCTGCTAGACATGGGTTGGTTGTGTATTGACTGTGTATAAAAATGATGTTGGCTGTTAGACAGCTGGGCTGGTTGTGTATTGACTGTATATAAAGACAATGTTGGCTGTTATAGAAGGGTTGGTTGTGTATTGACTGTGTATAAAGATGACGTTGGCTGCTAGACAAGGGTTGGTTGTGTATCGACTGTGTATACAGATTACTTTGGCTGTTAGACAAGTGTTGGTTGTGTATTGACCATGTATAAAAATGACGTTGGCTGTTAGACAGCTGAGCTGGTTGTGTATTGACTGTATACAGATGACATTGGCTGTTAGACAGTGGGGTTGGTTGTGTATTGACTGTGTATAAAGATGGGGTTGGCTGTTAGATAGCTGGGCTGGTTGTGTATTGACTGTGTGTAAAGATGACGTTGGCTGTTAGACAGCTGAGCTGGTTGTGTATTGACTGTATAGAGATGACGTTGGCTGTTAGACAGCGGGGTTGGTTGTGTATTGACTGTATAAAGATGGGGTTGGCTGTTAGATAGCTGGGCTGGTTGTGTATTGACTGTGTGTAAAGATGACGTTGGCTGTTAGACAGTAGGGTTGGTTGTGTATTGACTATATATAAAGATAGCGTTGGCTGTTAGACAGTGTGGTTGGTTCTGTATTGACTGTGTGTAAAGATGACGTTGGCTGTTAGACAGCAGGGTTGGTTGTGTATTGACTGTATATAATGACAATGTTGGCTGTTATCCAAGGGTTGATTGTGAATTGACTGTGTATAAAGATGACGTTGGCTGCTAGACATGGGTTGGTTGTGTATTAACTGTGTATAAAGATGATGTTGGCTGTACGACAGTGGGGTTGGTTGTGTATTGACTGGGTATAAAGATGATGTTGGCTGTTAGACAGCGGGGTTGGTTGTGTATTGACTGTGTATAAAGATGATGTTGGCTGTTAGACAGTGGGGTTGGTTGTGTATTGACTCGGTATAAAGATGACGTTGGCTTTCAGACAGCTGGGCTGGTTGTGTAATGACTGTGTATAAAGATGACGTTGGTTGTTAGACAGCTGGGTTGGTTGTGTAATGACTGTGTACAAAGATGGTGGTGGTTGTTAGACAGCGGAGTTGGTTGTGTATAGACTGTCTGTAAAGATGACGTTGGCTGTTAGACAGCGAGATTGGCTGTCTATTGACTATGTATAAAAATGGTATTGGCTGACTGTTCTCGCTCCCCTCCAGGGATATCAAGCCTGATAACATCCTGCTGACGGCGGAGGGCCACGTGCGGCTGGGGGACTTTGGTTCCTGCCTGAGGCTGCAGAAGGACGGAATGGTAGGGAGGTGGGGGGGGGGGGGGGGGGGGGGGGGGGGGGGGGGGGGGGGGGCACAGGGGATGTAATTTACCTCAGCGATGGCCTCAAATTACTGACAATGACCAGCACTGATGAGTACTGAAAGGAATTGACTGCTGCTGATCTCATTATCTTGGACTGTCATTAACCCACATTGACTGGTACTGAGTACCATGGAGGAGCACAGACCAGCACTGACGATGTTTATGTGCGCTTGACAGCTTTGAGGAAAAAACTGCAGTCTCTGCAGGGACATATACGCCTGCTACATTTGCACACACTAATCTTTCAGGCAGCTGACAGCTGCAGAGACTAAAATAATGGCCTGGATTACAACAACATTAGTCCGTAATTTAACACAGTAGTTAGTTTTTTCTTCACACAAATAAAGAATCTGGTGTGATTAGCAAGTTCAGCAATCAGCAAAGTTAATGTGCCTGACTGTTTGTGATGAAAACAAAGTCACACATACTTGTACTCATACAGCGAAGTTAAGGACAAATGCGGATTGAATTGAGGCCAATGACTCATGGAGTCACAGACAGCTGCAAGGCACAGGCCATGCGGATGCGTCAGCATGCGCTGGGATAGGCGCAGGCCATGCGGTTTTGCGTCAGCGTGTGCTGGGATAGGGCATAGGCCATGCCATGCGTGTGTGTCAGCATGTGCTGCGAACATAAGCGTATGACCACTAAGTATATTACGGACACTTGGCATTACACTTCCTTTGACACATGTCTGTTGCTGCATCTCAACAGATAATAATAACAATCAGCTTATCTATTGAACTCAACAATGCATGACAGTTAGATATAAGAATGGTGTCTGGGTTATTATTTTTACAGTAATAAGTCATTGTGGGCAAAAGAAAACAGGTTGTCTTCACGTACATTGCGTCACTCTAAAGATCTAGTCCTGCCACTCTCTCCAGGTGTATTCGTCTTTGGCGGTGGGCACCCCAGACTACCTGTCCCCCGAAATCCTCCGGGCAGTAGAGGGTGGAGGGGGGTATGGCCCGGAGTGTGACTGGTGGGCACTGGGTGTCTGCGCCTATGAGATGCTGTTCGGGACCACGCCCTTCTACTCCAAGTCTCTCACGAAAACCTATGCCAAAATCATCCACTTTCAGGTACATAAGACAGCGTGCTAGCACACATACCTGTGCATGCCCTGACATAAACGCACACTTCTTCGTACAAGCTCGTAGACATGTAAACTCATTCAGGCATGTGTCTGTGTGTGTATGCATTTTTGTGTTTGTGTGTGTGCATGTTTTATCTGTGTGTGTGTATGTGTATGTGTGTCTCAGGATCACTTTGAGTTCCCGCCCCCCAGCGCTGAGGTATCTGCAGAGGCACGCTCTCTCATAGTGGGGTTGATCAGTGAGAGGGAGGAGCGTCTGGGCTCCGGGGGCTGGGAGGACTTCTCTAAACACCCCTTCTTCTGCGGCCTGGACTGGGCCTCCCTGCACCTCCTCCCCGCCCCCTTCCAGCCTGAGGTCTCCGACGCCACTGACACCTCCAACTTCGACGTGGTGGACGACTGCCTCAACGACACGGTACTGACAGAGCGTGGAGGACACTGCAAGAATACACACGCACATACACAAACACACAAACACAAACCCACACAAACTCTCTCTCTCACACACACACATAGACACACAGTGGAGCACACTGCATTACACACTGCATTCAACAGATGCTGTTACCCAGAGCAAAATGCAATTTAACAGAATGTTCTGTGTGTGAGAGGGAGTGTAGATGCGGATGTGTGGATGTGTTTGTGTTGAGCGGTGTAGGTGTGGATGTATGTGTGAGAGAGTGTGTAGGTGTGGATGTGTGTGTGTTGAGAATATAGATGTGGATGTGTGTGTGAGAGAGTGTGTAGGTGTGGATGTATGTGTGAGAGAGGTGTAGGTATGGTTGTGTTGAGAGTATAGGTGTGGATGTGTGTGTGAGAGAGTGTGTAGGTGTGGATGTATGTGTGAGAGAGGTGTAGGTGTGGTTGTGTTGAGAGTATAGGTGTGGATGTGTGTGTGAGAGAGTGTATAGGTGTGGATGTATGTGTGAGAGAGGTGTAGGTGTGGTTGTGTTGAGAGTATAGGTGTGGATGTGTGTGTGAGAGAGTGTGTAGGTGTGGATGTATGTGTGAGAGAGGTGTAGGTGTGGTTGTGTTGAGAGTATAGGTGTGGATGTGTGTGTGAGAGAGTGTGTAGGTGTGGATGTATGTGTGAGAGAGGTGTAGGTGTGGTTGTGTTGAGAGTATAGGTGTGGATGTGTGTGTGAGAGAGTGTGTAGGTGTGGATGTATGTGTGAGAGAGGTGTAGGTGTGGTTGTGTTGAGAGTATAGGTGTGGATGTGTGTGTGAGAGAGTGTGTCGGTGTGGATGTGTGTGACAGAGGTGTAGATGTGGATGTGTGTGAGAGTGTGTTGATGTGTGCATATTTGTTAAGGTGTGTATTTCCCTTACAGGAAACACTGTGTCATGTGATGGACAGGGTACCTGCGGGGGTTCACCTGGCCTTTGTTGGCTTCTCCTACACGGCAACCAGGTAAACTCACCTGTGCTTTTCCCTGCAAACATATACTTCTGATACTGATGATTATACATTATCCTACTTATCCTGGTCCCGGAGAGCCTCGGGTTCTGCTGTTTTTTGTTGCTAAGCAACACATAACATTATAAACTTAAGTATTATTTCAAGTCCAATGTGCCAATTTATGAATCTTTATATAAATTTCACGTTCCACCATTGTTTTGTGTATGCATGTCACCTGTCAGTCATGGATCCTACCCCTTAACCCTCAGAGAAACGAGTGTTCAGGACCACAGCCGTGACATCATGATGGAGATTGATAATCAGCCAATCAGAGATTACGAACGGGTACTGTTCCAAGGGAATCTGGTAGGGGGTGCTGCATATTACAGGACAGGTTAAATAAGCCTGTATGCACATATTCACACATACACACACACACACACACACACACACACACACACACACACACATAATATTTTGACTTGAAATATTATGGCATGAAATATTAAACCCGTCATGAAGTACAATATGTGTTTGTGATACATCTGCTATCAGAGAGTGTGTGATTTATGTTAATACAAACACTCTTTCAGAATGAGGTATGGCAGCTCAGTGAGGATCTGCAGGCCACCCTGCCTGCCACGCTGACGGTCCCCCTAGAGCCGGGACAGGGTACTGCCCAATCTGCACACTGTGTGGACGAAACGAGTGAGAGCTCTGCACACTCTCTGGATCTGGACAGGTATCTGATTTCTCCAGGTCTGGGGAGATTATAGTGCCTCACACTCGAGCCCGGAAGATTCCGCAACAGACTTTTGAACTAAGACACTCGTCTGACCTGACCACACCCACTTATCGTAGTCCCTTAATCCCTGTACGTTGGGGCCAATAGCACTTAACATATTCAAAGTAGCATATTGGTTATTCTTGAGCTTGATGCCAAGTCATCACCGTCACAGCAGCAGTCACAGTTACGGGCCACGTTGTTGGTTAGGTAGCACGGATCGGGCTACTAAACCAATAATAAAGGCTCAGAGTTCAGCGATGGTTGAGGAAAGATTCTGTGTAAACAGTTGTGTGACCCTCAATGCCATCTTTGATGTAGCCTAGATCAAGCGTAGATTCATATAATTCCAGTAGATCAGTCATTCTAAAACTGTATGAAGGAGCACCAGAGGCTCCTCTCCAAAATGGAAAAATTACTTTCCCTTGTAGGCATATTTTGTTTACATCTTCATATTTCATAAATTGTGGAACACATTCTACACTTGCAGATATATAATGCTTGTATGCTTAACACATCCCTGGTAACACTGTTAAAATTGTAAATATGCGTATTGTACTAAATAGCCACATGCGTCATAGTTCTGTGATATAATGACATTGCGGTTTAGACATGCTTCTATGTTATTTTAAGTTAATAGTGTGGGTGTCGGTTAAAGGGGATCATTAACCATTTTATGGAAGTGAGGTCATCATTTTTGGGGTCTTGACATTAAAAAGTTTGGGGAAATCAGATGGATTATGATGTGTGGGGCTCCAGTCTAGAATCCATCGGAACAGGTCTATCCTAGCAGCCAGGTATAACCGAGCTGAGTCGAACCAAGCAGGTCTAAGCGGTTTATCCCCCCTAGGAGACTGCAGGAGGCAAAGAGGAGGAACAGAGAGATGGAGGAAGAGATGGAAAGGCTGAGGGCGGAGATAAAGACCCTGAGGGACATCAGGGGGACAGGCGAGTGTCCTCTTCTCCTTTCTGTTCCACACCAGAGAGTAAGGACTCTGGAACCCCAAAATGGTTGGAGCTATTTTCTTTTGTATTTTTGCTGTGCCAAAGAAAGTAGTTTGATTCATTCACAGGAGTTGATTCTCCTCTCATTATGTGTCCATGCAGCCTCAATTTCCTATCACAATTTAAACCCTGCAATTGCTCCCCTAGTGGTTATAGAGAGATGTGACACATTTCCGTGTTTAAGTATGCTTAGAGATTCTTGTAGAGTGTCTTCTAGACGATCATTTATATTATACAAGCATCAGAATCTAACAGCTATTTGTAGCAGTCACTCAAATGGTAACTACAGCACAAACTGCCTAGAATCCTGCAGCGCTTTACCAATAGCACCCCCTAGTGGTTACAGAGTGCCACTCACCACAGAGAATGTCACAAAAGAGGTGTGTCCTTCAGGTCATATTTGACCTCAAGAGCGAAAAATGGTGATGTCCCAAAGTGGTGCAAGGTCACATTTCAGATGGCCAAGGACCCCACATCCGTCAACAGTGCAGCACGAACACAAAACCTCTCTGGGTGTGATTCGCTCGCCAGAGCGTAGTGATAAATATCTGTTCCCAGAATAGAACTGGCGTGTTGGGGCATGGCTCCTCCATAGAACAAAGTTTTTTAAAGAGGCAGAGATTTAAATTTCCTGGTTTTTTTCCCCCATCGCCTCTTCCTGTCTCTGTCCTGCCGACATTAGGGCCGAGGCGAGATGTACGCGGTAAAGACTTGGCGGGAAGCACAGTCACCGGGCAGACTCACCTGTGTGCATGACCGCAGACCGTGTTCATTCATGCATGCAACAAAAGGGACTCTTTCTGCCTATTTCTCTCTCGCTCACTCTATCGCTCCCTCTTTTTCATACTCATTTTCCCTGTGCCTCTCACTCTTTCTCGCAGCCTTTCCCTTTCTCTCACTTGTTCAACTGGCTGCCAGTTCTTTCTTTCTCACATGTCACTCTTTCCCTCTCTCTCTTTCTCTGAAACACTCATCAGTTCTCTCTCCCTGCTCCTCTTTCTCTCTCTCTCCCTCTCTCTCTCTTTCTCTCTCCCTCCCCCATCCCACCATATGGCTACATGATTACTTCCGGGGGCATTTATCTAATACCCAGCGCTAGGCGGCGCTAACCCAAACAAGTGTCTTGGCTAGTTTCAGATCAGCGCAGGTGTAATTTTAGCTCCCAGTGCCCACGCCATTTAAATACCATGTGAACTTGCACCCATAGCAAGTGAACTAGGCGGGTTGGTCTTAAGATGAGGTGTGGCCAGGATCATTTTTGGCGTATTTCTATCTTGAGCCAGCAGAAAGCTTGCGCTAAAACCACCACAAACCTGGTCTGAAGTCATGTCGCAGTTGTTTCCATGTTATTTTGATGGCGCATAGCCTATAAGTGCTCTACATAGGCGTGTGCACAACGCACATACACCCTCCTGTCTGTTACTCAGGTGCGCACACAAGCATGGATAAAAATATAAAGATTAGGCTACATTATGAAATAGGGATTAATATTTTTCCCAAAAATAATACATTTTCTCTCCCGGAATAGATGCACGTTGTCCCTGGAATCCCGGGAATGTGGGCTTGTTTTATAGAATTAAGCTACCAGTAAAAACGTGTTGGTCATATTTCCATAAGCAGGGCTATTTAAAACAAGGGAAAATATGCGTAGACCTATGGGTTCCCAACCTGACAGCTTTAGTGTATTTTGTGTCATCTTTAAGGCAAAATAACACTATTTATGTTATTAATCAATATTAGAATGCACATAATATGAACCTTGGATGAAGCTTGAATTTCGCTAGGCGAAATGCATTGCCTGTGATCTGACTGCTGTGAGAACAGCTTCATGGAATTGATGTTTGACGATGCTTCATTGTCCATTGTATAATCAAACAAAATTCTTTAAACAAGCAGGCTAATTTGGCATTGTCTAAGGTGAGACTGAAGCCATATTCTGGTAGCTTATTCTCAGCCTTTTCAGGTGTTTGTAACGAAATTAAGCTGCATATATTTTCTAAAATAAAAGCAGGTATTGCAAATATTTTCCTGTTTTCCCATTATTATATTTGTGGGAAACAGGAAATAGTTTGTTAAACTCTAATGTCCATTGGGTATATGAAAACACGTCATAATGGTTAGTCCAAATAATATTGATCCTAATATTGATCCATATATTCCTTGCTCGCACACTTTAACCTTGCACAAGCAGGTTTCCCCAGCTGTAAATCGCTCTTTTTGCAGTCTTAATAAATCTGCCATTATATTATCAATCCGCCAAGGTGCAAATGCAGGTAACTTTTAAAGGGAATGGGAGATAACAGAAAAGATAGAGCCTTGGAAGTTTACGCCCCACGCCCTCCACAGTCGGTGCATGGCCAGGCCACGCCCCCATGCCTGTACTTGCCCCGCCCCTAACTGATCTGTTTATCCCCCTGACCACAGAGCTGAACGTCTGCCTGCCACGCCTTTCCCTGCCCGCCCACCATCCGGACCCCACGGGGGACGTAAGCTGCCTTCTTTTCTGCCTCTGTCTCCTGCACACACTACGGCTTCCTAAAGAGCAGGGGGCCCCTGTGTTCCCCCAAAAACACATTCATACACCAGCACTGAAAACCTGGCTGAGCTCTTATTGAAGGGTCATGCACCTACCCGCTACCTGCCCCCCTCCAGACCCATCCCTGTTTCTGCCCCAGCACCCCCTCTACGTCTCGCCCTCACATACTCCATGTGTTCACAGGGAGCAACAGCGCCCCCTGCCTGCCATTACCCACTGGTCATCCCTCTCCTCCGTCACCTGCTGCTGTTCCACAGGGTAGGAGTCACCATTCACCCCACTAACACCAAGAGCGTAACACACCAGCGTGCATCCCAGTTACATACAGACACACTGATACACTGTTTACCCAGAACATTCACCCCACTAACACCAAGGGCGTAACACACCAGCGTGCGCCCCAGTTACATACAGACACACTGATACACTGTTTACCCAGTTATATGCTCAAACAGATGTAGGCCAATGTAAGTATACATATACACTGATTTACTCACACACTGATGAACACACAAATATGTGAAATGAGAAGCAGAAGTGATTTCAGTGGTGTTTAACCGCAGCAGCTCCTCCACCCACCTCTCTGTCTTTTTCTTTCTCTCTCACTCTCTCCTCCTCTCTCTCACTATCTCTCTCAGGTGCGCTGGCCCCAGGTGGTGTGTGAGGGCTACCTGCTGGTGTGTGCTGAGGGATCAGAGCAACAGGCCTGGAGCAGAACGTGCAGTGTGGACCTGTGTTAATGTCCTGAACACCAGCCCTGCCCCCCATCTCTCCTGTGCTGTGCCAGTGGGCCTGTCCTAAAGTTGTGACCAAGGGGTGTTCTGACCTTTTTTGTGATTCTAGGGGCACAGAGACATGTGCCCCTAGAATCCCCCCCCTCCCAACCCAACCCTCCCGAGCAGTACAGCCCCCTAACTCAGCACAGAAGGCCATCGGCTCTCCGGAACCAGAGAGACCGGCAGACCCAGGGGGATCCTGGGTAATGGAACGGACGCCCTTGCCCCCCACCATCCCCCTACAGAACCAGGTGGTCTGAATGGACAGGATGGCTCATCTCTTCTCACCACACCAGCTCGATTTGTTAAGGACCCACTTGGCAGACTGGATAAAGGCCTTCTCAATGCAAACTGTATTTATTGATATCAAAGTTCTTCAGAGAGAAACATATTTTTACATGACTGAATGGGATGAAACAGCAAATGCACTTCTGGACAGGGATGTGGTGGTTATTCTTAATACTGACAGACAGACAGAAACACATCAGAGAAAAGATGAGCAGGTTGACCTCTAAGGAAAGGTGTTGGTACTTGCAAGCACACAGCCATACGCACACACACACACACACACATATGCACACAGAATACAAAAGACTTACATGACTTCAGAGCAACAGTCTGAGTTTCACTGCTGTTAACTAACGTAGTATGTGCCTTGCAAGGCCTTCTCTCCTGACAAATGTCTGAGCCACTAAAAGCACGGGTTTCCATTGTGGAGGAGTGGTGAAGACAACCAAAAGGGTGTGGGGTAAAATCCCAGGTGATACATTGCCTTTTTACCAACAAGCAAGCCAATTTACCTCTGAATATTCCATAAGATATGTAAATCACCGAGACGGGATGAACGACGTCATAAAGGGTAGCCAGGCAACGAGTCAAGAACTACAGACCTCTCTGTGAACTCTTTCCAGTGAAGGCAAATTTGCCTACAGATATTTTCATGTTCACTCAGACTGTTAGTGTAACTTGTGCATCTGAGCATGGGAGGTTGTTGCACACTGTTTTTTTTTTTGTTTGTTTGTGTGTTTGCTTGATTTATGTTTGGTTTGGATTTGCACATTGATTGCTGCACTGAATGTTACCTATGGTTTTAAGGGTCTGCCTCATGCGCAGACGGATGTCCACACAGCGACTGCGCAGGTGTGACTCAGAAGAGCAAACCGAATCGCTCCGTCACTATCACACAAGCTGGCTTTTCCCAGTCACAGTGTAGACCGTAAGATTACTGGGAGTGGGATAGTAAATGACTGACAGTATATGTGACTGTTGGGGTTAATGAATGAGTGAATAAGGGCATAGTGAGTGAGTCAGTGAGTTTGTAGATGAATTAGTGATAGTGTGTGTGAGTGAGAAAATGGTATAAGGTGAGTTGACAGAGTGGAGAGCTCTATAAGAGAACTGGTGCACTATAGAATTTGGGTGAAATAAATGTGTGCAACACATTAGTCAGTGCATGAAAATAACATTCATTTAATTTACCAGGTGAAATATATTGTATCTTTTGTATTTTTGAGGTTTTGCTTTTGACTTCAAAACAAGCCAAATAAACCATACAGTACATATTGAAGTGTATCATTTTCGGCAAATGTGATGATGCAGAATTTCGTGTGATCAAAAATAATTAAATTCCATCCCTGTGTAAATATCGCCCCCATGTGGTGACCATTGAATTTTCTTAGTAACTGCAGAAGGAGGCACTGCAATAATCTGTTCACAGTCAGGTACACTGATGTAAGTTTCAACATGTCTTCTTTTTCTGGCCTTAATCGTGAACAGATATACAAACCATTCAGTTAGGGTGAACACATAGGTGGCCGTGTAGCATAATGGTTTGGGAACTGGGAATTGCTTCAGTAACCCAGCAAACAGTGGACATCCCAGGGACATACCATTTTAGTCCCCTCAAAGTTATGATGCAACGTTCCCTAGGATGTCCTCAAAACATTACTAGGACATTATTAAAGTACTAGAAAGGTCACTGTTTGGTTACAATATGACATTTAATTAGAATTTTTCGGGGACGTTCAAGCAACGTCCATATCCGGCTATGATATGATGTTGTGCTCATAACATTCATGGGACATTCATGACGTTCCTGCAACGTCTGTTACTGGTTACAATATAAGGTCATGTATTGAATGTCTGGCGGATGTTACTAGAACATCCCGGGAACGTTCTCTGTGACGTCCACATAACGTTTAGAAAACCCTACAAAAACTTGTCAAGCCAACGTCCTGATGACATTTTGAGACATTCAGGGGACGTCCCAGGGACCTAATTTTGTTAGCTGGGAAACTATCCAGCTATCTTAATGGATTTTGTGTAAAATAAAGCTGTTAAAAAGTAAGCTAAGTAACTCGCGCTGGATAAGAGCAAATGAGAAATGCCGACATGTAAATGTAATGTAATGTCCTCCTAAGACACAGCAATTAATTTTTGTTCCCTGTAGAGGACACAAGTCTCTGGTCTAAATCTCAAGAACCATATATTCTACTACACTACAAGGAACATACATCTATCCATCCATTATCCATTAACCCGCTTATTCCTGGTCAGGGTCACGGGGGGTGCTGGAGCCTATCCCAGCATGCATTGGGCGAGAGGCAGGAATACACCCTGGACAGGCCGCCAATCCATCACAGGGCACACACCATTCACTCACACACTCATACCTATGGGCAATTTTTTGAGTCTCCAATTAGTCTAACCTACATGTCTTTGGACTATGGGAGGAAACCGGAGTACCCGGAGGAAACCCACGTGGACACGGGGAGAACATGCAAACTCCACACAGAAAGGCCCTCGGCCGGGATTCGAACTCGGTACCTTCTTGCTGTGAGGCAACAGTGCTAACCACTGCACCACCATGCCGCCCTACAAGGAACATTCAATACAAAAAATAATAATAATAATTTTCTAAAATATAAAAAAATATTTTCAAGGCAACATGTTTTTGTCATTCAAGACATTTGTATTATGTCACAAAATGGGAAGTATAGTACCACTTCCTGTGCCAATTCCTGTGCAACTCCTCTGTCCTCTGTGAGCCTCTGGCCTGACCCCCTTCTTTCAGAGATTGCAACAGAGCGAGTCACAGGAATTTAAAGGGATATGTTTGTTATCTGTGAGAGGTCAGACGTTTTTTAAATGCAGACTGCTGTTCTGACAGCGGGATTCCTTTAGAGATAAGTGCTCCGCACACAGGGCTGCTAAACCAGTTTTACATACCAAAATTCTCCCCCTGAACTTAATTTCACTCTCATCCCTCTACACAGAAAACCTCCCCCCGGCCCCTCCCCTCCAATTCCACTTTTGATAGAAGTCCTCGCAATAATCATAATATGATGAAATAGAAACACATCGATGAAATGAGATAGCATAAGTTATAAAACAATTCTATTTTAATTTAACCTGTGCTCTCCAGCCCTCCATCCTTGTTTGATTGCTTAAGATCCCAACCAGTGTACATCTTTTCTCTAACGGAAATTGCACATACTGCAATATGTTGTAAACGTGGACTTTTTGTAAAATGCCTTGAGAAATGTTCCACAACAGTGAAATATGTTGCAATATCTTACAGCAACAATGATTTGCATATTTACCAATACATTTTGAAGTCTTGCAATATATTGATAATGTATTTTTTCAATATTTTCAAATTCGATTTTGGTAATGGATTGCTTCTGCATTAGTGGTTTCACCGAACCAAGTAATTCTATTGTACTGCATTATGAAACACTACCATTGCTTCAAAACATGTCACTAACCAATCTACATCCATCACCTACAAAACAAAGTCAGATACTGCAGTTATCAACTCCTTTTTAAACATATTAATAGACAAGCTCTTGCAAAAGATTGATAAAGACAAATTAAAGAAATAGTTCAGTTTTGGGTTTTTAAAAATATTATTTCCCTTTAAGTGTATGCTTCTGATTGGTCAAGACCATTTTTTTTACATGCAACGAAGGATATTTTTGATACTTACAGAAGTTTCTGACAAGCTGCTGGTTTTACAATGGCTGTATGGGGCATTGGGGGTTTGTATACTAAAGGACGAAAATGCATTTCCAATAACTCCAAAACAGCTCGTACAGCAATGCTATGTTTCCAGAGGTTGTAGCCTATTATGAACAGATTCATTTTATACACATTTATTCACAATAATAAATATAAATCTATCATTCTCGTACTTCTTTCATTGAATGCATGGTCCTCAGGTTGCATGTGTCATAGGAAACAGTTCTCACAAAAATAAGATTTTTTTGAAGAATAACATCATTTTTCAAGCTGCTTTCTAGTAACTTAAAGTGAAATGTCTTGCTTGAGATCATAGACTCCTGAATGCCCCTATCCAAGCCATTTTAAAGCTGGCAGATCATCAGAAACTTCAAAAATTATGGATCATCTATGAAACATTCATAGGATGTCTTGATCAATCAAAAACATACACTAAAATTTAACTAATGTAAAAATAAAAATAAGTGAACTATCCCTATAGTCAGTTTTCTTTGAGGCAATAATACTATCATGCAAAAAGGATGTTGAACTCAGGAAAAGCATTGCCAAGTCAGAAATACTTCAAAAATATATATACTTCAAATAAATATAAACTCATATAGTATTGGGTCAGCAGTGTAGCATAATGGCTTTGGAACTGGACTTGCAACTCTGAATGGGACACTACCATTCTACCATATAGGGCAAGGTACGTAACCAGTAAATATCTAATTGTATAAATGGATTGTAAAGAATTTAAGTGGTGGAACTTGCTCTAGAGAAGAGCAATGTGGTCAGGCCAATTTCCCCAAAAGCACAGATTTCACAAACAGCAGAATACGGAACTCACAAGATAGCACCGTCTCCACACAAACCGCAAAGTCCAGTTTTTGTGAATCTGAAGAATTGTGAAAATGATAACCAGCGACTTAAGTTCAATTAAGTTCAACCAGCGAACTTAAGACGTATGAAGAATTGTTATGCCTTATCGTATTCTGAGCAAATGTAGTCCACCAACACCTTCTTGTGTTCTTTAAACGAGGACTCTACTACAGACGAAGTAGGCCTATTGTAGCCTAGTGTGTGTGTAGCCTATTCATTATAATTCGTAGGCCTAGGCTATAAGTAGCTATCATATAAACACAGATTGTTCTCACACAAAGATAGCCAAAGTGGTCTACTGTTCTGTGCAGTCGTCCATGGAGAAACCAGCACGGTCTGCATACTGGGCCAATCATTTAAAAAAATTTTAAAAACTCAAGGCATTTTAATGACAGTTCACACCTTTACCCTACCTCCACTGGTGCAATAAATACCATGAGCACACTCTGCAAGCAGGCTTACACCTCTGAATGAACACTGTGAACAACAGACAACAGCTGATCATCTGATACCAGGTAGGCTAATCGCCTCTGACAGGCTTACAATTTATCTGAACAAATATTATGATCATAGCCTACACTACTATTCATCTGGCGATAAAACCCTTTAATATTGGGCTTTAGATAAAGCCCGATATTAATGTTATTAATGTTGTCGTGTAACATTTAGGCCTAGGACAATTAATTTATGTGTAGGTCTTACTAAATAAAATGTTTACTTTGTTGTAATGTCGGCCTGTTTTCTAAAATACCTATGTAAATTAGCATAATTGTATGTAGCATAAGATTAAATCATATTTTAAAAGAAAGGACGCAGCATACGTTACATAATAAGCTCGAACAGAAAGACAGACATGGGAATGCCAAAGCTGCATGTAACCTTTTAAAATGCTAACTTCTGTGTTATGTCTTCACGTTAGCGCAAATGGACTGTAACCGAGGTGATGGTGTTTGCAATCCAGGTATTCCTTTATTATCCATATGTAGGCTACATAGTTATTCGCAGACAAATATATTTAATGTGTTATGACAACCGTATATTTTACTGGTAATTCATGCCAGGTCAAAATTGAGGATATTAAATACCACAAATGGTTTGTAAGCATTTGAACTTGCACACAATATTTAAATGTCCTGGCGTTTACATTTTTTAAACAGCTACTTTTACCAAATAGTAAGGTCTTTGAACTGAAAGTACTGAACAATTTTGTGGGTTATAAAAATATTATGCATATTTTCAGCTTACATTTTCATAAAATGCCTGTATCTTGACTAAAGTCATATTGCAGAGCTATATATGTGTCCTGCAGTACTTATTTAAAGATGTGTTTTGAAAGTTTAATACTAAATTATAAATAGTCAGTTGAAAAACTCAAGTAAAATAACATTTAAAAAATTGAGTGAATCTCTTGTTTCTCTTGCTCATCTGAAGAAACCACTGACCCCAAGCCAACTGGAGACAGAGATGATGGGTCTGACGACGTCAAACCAGGTAGGTGCCATCTCTCCATAAAGCAAGCAAAAGAGACAGAAATATACCAAATATTACTGAGAAGATGTTCAGCTTTTAAACACAAGAAACTATGGCCAATTACACATACCCTGAAGGGCTCCTGTCAACAGCACTGGCACGGCGATGATTAGATTCTGGACAGTGGGGAGAATGAAGGTTGATTTTGATTGGTTCAATGATTGGTGTGGTAGCTCCTCCAATTATGAGGTTCGTGAATCCTATTGCTATGGATAGCAAGTGACATTAATGACTTGCTTCAGTGGGAGGAGTGGTGTAGCAGGTACAGTTGTATGCCGTCTGTGTTTTACAGGAAGGACCATTGCTTTCACCGCAAAGCTGGAGATTTGCAACAGCTATCCAACCCACGCGGGCCCCCTGAGGTTCACAAACGTGCTGGTGAACGAGGGACACGGCTACAGACCCGAAACGGGCGTCTTCACCTGCCCCTTGCCCGGCTTCTACCATTTCACTGTGCACGCGTCCACCTATGGGCGTGCACAATTTATGATCAACAAGAACGGCCAGAATGTGGTGTCCGCCTATCACAACACCTTATGCGACAGGAAGAGCCAAATGGCCAGTATCAGCAGTGTCATTCAGCTGTCAGAGAGTGACAAGGTATGGGTGCAGCTTTGGGGATCACCCCGAAACGACATCTTTTCCTCTCCAGACAACGATACCGTGTTTTTGGGATTCCGTCTTGGTTAGCTAAAAATTAATAATGATCATAATTTGGAGTCCCCACTCATATCCGTCATGAAAAAAGTCAGTCCGTCCATAAGAAGCCTGAGTTGATCACTTGAGTGTCTGGCAACTATCTTTCTGAACTCTTCACGAACCTCTGTTCCAGTGGTTCAGTCTTATCAAAGCAGTTTAATGGTATCTGACATTTACTGTCTCCTGTTTATGTTACTGAGTCTTTCATCAGCACAGAGGTAACTTACTGTCAATCAGATTCTTGCCTTTACATGTTGAAGAACTCCACTGTGCATTTTGAACTGACATCCATCATCAGTATCATACCATATGTGTCATTGTTATTTAAAAAAGAAAAAATCCTTTTTTGCCACCTGTACCCATACATGTAACCTAATGATTTGTTTTCTGCTTTTGATTGTGTAGTTGATGTTGCATAAGTCTTGATGCTTTTGAATAAATCCACACATGAGAAATTGCACGTGATGTTTGACCTTACCTTGAACTTGGGCAGACAAGCTTCAAGTTTGCGATTAGGACAAAATTATATTCCTGTGCATCTCTCCAATGTGTATTTGGATTCACTCAATGTATAAGAATGATATGGCAATTGATTATTACACAAATTAATTTTGGCAACCTATATAATTTGTTAAAAATGTACTTTCTGGGGAAATAATGCCAATTGATAAATAAAGTTCTGATTTATGACCATGCAGGGGCATGCTTATTTATTATGGCTTCTACTCAGTTTCAAAAGTAAAATCATTTAAAATCATTCCCTGTTTCCATTTTTTACTGATGATTTTGTAGAATTATGAAATTGTAGTATTTGATTGTGAAAACCAATTGCTGGCAACCTAGGCCTATGTTCTGGATATGATTAAAAAAAGGTTAATTTAATGATAGGGATTGAATCATCTTCTCCCAAATCCATTTGTACTGGCTCAAACTAAGTCAAGACCTGTAATTTTATCATGGTAATTGTACTGTTTTTTTTCATGTAAGTACATACATCAGGTCACAATGAGGTATTTTAAAGGCTGTAGACAAGAAGAAACATAGCCCTCATGTTGAAACACATGGGGCCTGATTTAACTTTTAACCTTTTAGCACAAGCAAAACCAATAACATGACCAATGATTGGTGATGGTATTTGTTTTGGACCAATCATTGGTTATGTTATTAGTTTTGTGTGTGTTAAAATGTTTTGCACATGCTAAAGGTCTTAGTAAATCAGGCCCAACTTGAGCTGTTGCTTGCATTTCCCACCACTCCCAGCAGGGGGAAGCAGAAACATGATGATACAGAATCAATGTCGCTACGGTCATACTAATGTTAGCACTACATTTCAGTGCCTTTACCAATGCATATTTGAAGCTAAAGGGTAGATGAAGACACTATTGAATTACTGAATTTTAATTGAACTTGAACTGTATACAACAACAAATAGTAGAAAGAGTTAGTCGGGTGTAGTAGGGTTAATTGTGCATTTGATCAATGAGAGCACTTAAAATATAAATTAATAAGTACATTTTATGTATATTTTAGAACTTTTAGAATTTTGTCACATTGAATCAGATTTTTAAGAGAATTATCTTTCTGGGAGAAAAAAAATACCCAATCAATCTGTTAAGTTACGTATTAATCTTTTAAAACTCTTAAACCAAACATTACAATGCGTCTATAATCTCACAAACTCATCACCTCAAACACTCCCCAGTTCGGCCCAGTTTTGTTATTGACTCTACATCTCCAAAACAGCAAAAAGAAAAAGAAAACAACTGTTAGTTCTAAATTGTAATTATATGCAATGCATTCGTTATGTTTCGCTGCCGTTTTGTGTCTTGAAAAGACTTGTGAAGACGATAATAACTGGTTTTGCTCATCTGTCAGAACATAAATAAGTGTTTTTTCCTGACCTTGGTGAGTTAATCCTCCACCACTTGGGGCGCTGCGACCATAGTGTCTTACCGTTTAATACTAAAATTGCGCATGCGCGGATACTGTTGTCATATCCGGTCGGTTTCCCGGTGTTTTTAGTCTTTGGTGTGTTGTTCAGCTTTAGTGAAGCGGTGAGTTGTTGAATTAATTGTGCACAAAATTGATATATTGTTGAAGTTGCGATGGATTTGGAGGGTGGAAATTACGAGCCCGGATTCGTAGGGATTCGTTTCTGTCAAGAATGGTGAGTTTTAAGTTGGTTTATTATTGCCCTTGCTAGCTAGTAGTGTGTTGAAAGCTGTTGATCGAGCTAACGTCAGCTTGTTTAGTTGTCGTTAGCGACTATTTGGCACAGTAACGTTAACCGTAACGTTGTTGTCAGTATAGCAAACGTGTAAGTTATGCATGGAGGGTGATATCCTTTTGCCGTGGGTGCTGATCTGTGTAACTCAGTGAGCATGTGTCTCAAGGGTCGGTCAGTGCGTAGAATAGAGCGTTCAAAGTGGTCTATCCCCACAACATACTGGAGAGTTAACGTTAATAACCAGTCAACATTAGATTAACGTTAGTAAGATAACTTCCGAATGAGTAACCTATATTAATAGATATTTAACAGTACAACCGCTTATGACACAATCGTTCACGTGGTTGTTATTTTGGAAAGTGCGAAAGTGCGTGGTTGATATCCTCAGGGTTATGGGGGATTTACGTCGTTTGTACGAGCTTCCAAGTATTTCAAATAAGCATTTGACCCAGGTCTGCAATCTGCTCATAATGTGTTTTTTGTTTTGTTTTGTCCTTTATTATAAATTCACCTTCTGTCCTTTCTTAGTGATATCACACATTTGTATTCCGAGACGAAATGATGACCTCTCCGCTCTGGATTGTGGTTGTGATGTAATTTTATGTTTTTTTATTCAGTAACAACATGTTGTATCCCAAAGAGGACAAGGAGAATCGCATCCTGCTTTACGCTGTAAGTTATTACACTATCATTCCTAATTCAACAGAAAGGCGGTGAATAATATTTTATTTTAAGGCAGTGCTAACGGTATTACAGCATATACTTCAGCAAAATCAAATGTACAACATTTTTATTTGGTAAGTTAGAAGTCATCAGAAAATAAATAGGAAGTCATCAGAATTGTCAAGACATGTCCTTTGTTCTTTGAGATGTCAAGACCAATGAGATGTCAAGACATACAGGAATATCAATCCTTACTATTTTTATATTCACTATAACTGTTGCCCAGTTAGTGAATGCATGGTTACCATTGCTGAATTAGTTAACATGTGTCATGGGGTTTAGCTGCTTGGTTCTTTTTCAGTGTAGGAATTGTGACTATCAGCAGGAAGCTGATAACAGCTGCATCTACGTTAACAAGATCACGCACGAGGTTGAGTGAGTAGATCCCTGCCTCGATCAATGAGAAAATCTCTGCCATTCATGCACAAGGCCTCTACAACAGTCTTATTTGTGTTTCCCGTCTCTCTCTAGTGAGCTGACCCAGATCATTGCTGATGTATCCCAGGACCCCACCCTGCCCCGGACAGAAGACCACCCCTGCCCCAAGTGAGCATCAACCTCTTTTTTTTCCCCATCTGTCTCGCTCTCTCACACACTATTTCTCTCACACAAATACACACACACATTCTGAATGGGGCTGAATATTCAGTTAAGTACATGATGAATTATACAGTTCTGTAAAAACCTATGTAAGATAACCAGTGTAATAATGTGTTACCTGACTTTGTATCCAAAAGCTTGTGCGTGAACAAGAGAATTCCAGTTTTCCAATACCAAAATATCAGATTTCAGTTGATAGCGCCGGTATGAGATAATGACTGCATGTTTTCTTATTTGTAGCAACCAGGTTGGTGGTGATTGGCCGCTAAAAACACTGCCCAGTTTCCACTGGTTATTCTTGTCTCACTTGCCTCCTATTCCTCTTGTGTTTCACAGGTGTGGCCACAAGGAGGCAGTGTTTTTCCAGTCTCACAGTATGAAAGCAGAGGTAAAGTTTTTTTCAGTGTAGGTGTAAAATAATACAATATTGTAGATTAGAAGAGAAGGCTGTATAAAATAAACAATGCAGGTCATTGGCAATGTTGTATGGTCAAAAATGGGGGATATGTGAAAATTTGTCACGATTATTCACGCCCCCAATAATTCTTTTAAATAGAATCCAACGAAAATAAATGTTTAACATGCTATATTTTTCTGTTAATCTCATTCTTAGGGAATGGTACTGTGGTCTTCCACGGCGTCCTGTTTCACTGGTTTAAAAAAATAAAAATAAAAATTAATACACATGTAAAATCTGTGATCCATCACCATGGTGAAAGACAAAAACTCAGATGAAACAAGACAGAGTTATTGCATTTCAGGATTTGGTTAAAAAATTTAAAATGTAAATTGTACTACTTTCAACTGTTATTTGAACAATTAATAAGTGTAAAACCACTGGAACAGTGGTACATCCTGCCTAGTGGAGGATGCATACTTAGTAGAGGTGCATCTACTGGTTCTTAAGGTCAGTGGAATCAAGAAATCCAGCAAGGAAAGGAACGCGACAAAAAACCTGGAGCCGTATTCACAAAACATTTTATCTTACTACTAGGAGTTTTAGTGCCACTTAGGAGACCTAAGTGGCACTAAAAGTTCCTAGCTAAGAGTTTCCTCTTAAAACCTATTCACAACGGTGCCGAGACCAACTTTTACTAAGGAATGGGTAGAACTCTAAGAGGAAGGACGGGGTTGTTGACCTCGTTGCTATGGATGATGACGTGTTTCATGAACGAGCGTACTTCCTATGCCCACAGCGATCGGTTGATAGGGGAGGGATCTGTGTTGGCCAATTCATCATAGAAATACTGTAGCAGGAGGTACAAATTATGTTGCCCTATTCAAATAAATATTTTGAAATGAAAATTTAGGCTAAGTGTCGCTGATTTAACACGAAACCAAAAATTATCTACTGACTAGTCTAATCGGCCTCTTGCATGTCTGGCAGCTATAAATAATTGGTGGATATGCATTTAAACAGCCTTTTAATTATTTAGCCTAGAATAGCCATGACTGACAGCAACAAGTGTGACGCTACATTGCCCTGCAGACAAAAACCAAATTGTACGCAAGAACAGCTTCCCAAGAAGGAACGTAGGCTATATGCTTCCACGTAAATGCAAACTTATCTTTCGGTACGTTGCCTGTGTTGTTTATGCCATACAGCCTAATCTTGCGCGAATGACTTTTGGAGGGAACTGTATCACAGCTATCAGTCAGAGAGCATGCGCTGAAAAGGCCGAGGTTCATGCGGAAAGTAACCGCCGTATGCCTCTGCTCCACAGGACGCCATGCGCCTTTATTACGTCTGCACGGCCCCTCACTGTGGCCACCGCTGGACCGAATGAGGAAGACGAGGACGACAAAGAGGAAGAGGAGCCCAAGGCCACTAAAGTCGGCGGCCAGCCCCCCAGCGAAACCCACCGGCCTCAGCAGCCTCCCAACCTCTCGGGCTCGTGCCCTGGGGTTTACCCCCCATCCAGATCAGGCACTTTGCGTAGCAAGAGCCTGCATCACATTTACATACTGACGTTAGACATTCTGTGTGTTTTTATCTGCAGTTAAATTAGGCCGTCTGGGAAGGAAGGCCTTTGAACCTGTAGACCTGGCTGAGCAGGAGGTCGCTGCTGGACGGAGCTTTGCGGAACTAATGGTGACCACGAGGGGGAGCAGTATCACAAATGACTGTTCACACCCTTTTATGTTCGGAATGATTTATACTTGGGGTTTTATTACGTTTAACAAACCAGTATTCTTTTTTTAGAAACATGTATAAAAAAAAAAGAACAAAAAAAGATAATTAAAAAAGAAGAAAAAGTCATTGTGTGCAGTCATGCTTCATATGAAGAATTCAGCGATACAGCAGTAAGATTAAGAGTAAGAACAGTGTTCAAAGAGGACTATGCAGCAGTAATGCTAACCCCCAGGATACTGTCCTGCAGGGCTCAATATACTCAATACATGGGGATTGGTGAGAGTGCACTGGATCACAAGGTGCTCTCCTTAAAAGCGCATTGTTGTCTTTTGTGGCAGAGGCAGCATGTTTAATTTATTGTTCCGGCTAAGCTAACTGAGTCAAATGAAGGGGGGAGGCTAATTGCTCTTATGGTGCTGAGGACAAATCTGGTCGAACGGGTGCACTGTTCCCTGTGAAGGAGAAATCCACCCCTGAGCTGCCATGTGTCGTTATCCATGCCGTGTTCTCTGCAAGGCATGCAGTCATAAATAAATAAATAAAATAACTCCAAACAAGACAGGGAAGCATATCTGGATTTTGTGCCCTGGCCTTGAGCCTGACCCCCTGCGAACACTGTACAAATTATTTGCATTATCAGCCTAATATAGGGCAGTGACTAGCACAAGACCAGAGTCAGCATGTTTACTTCCTATATTCTGTTGAAAGTCCCATCAAGAAGAGCCTTTTTCAATATCATGCAAAGTTGTATGGGGACATGTAACAGAATGTGTCCTTTTTGCCTGCAGGCTATTACAGGTCTGACATACAGTGCAGTCCCAAAGTATTTGGGCAGTGATACTTTTTTCTTTTTTGGCTTTGTACTCCAGCACATTGGATTTGAAATGGAACTGTGACTACGTGGTTACATTGCAGACTTTAAGCTTTAATTTGGGGTGTGTACATTCATATCAGGTGAACTGTGTAGCAATTATACATAGTCCCACCTATTTAAGGGGACCAAAAATAATTGGACAAATTAGCACAAACTTAAATAGTCATTTAATCCAAGAAGAAAATTTATTTCTTAGGTTTCCATAGAGTTCAATGGGAAAATGAGTCAGGAGAAACAACCCTTAAAGTGATCCATCCTGATCTACTGCAGAACTGGCAGCAGAGTGATGATTTGAGGCTTTGATACTTCAGACCCTTGATGACTTACAGCGATTTAGCCAAGCCAAATTCCCTTATCCATTCAAATGCAGAGTATCGCTTGTAAGAAAACCTGAAAATAAGATATCAAGAGTCTTGATGTTGAGTCATGACATACAAAGGATATGCAACCAAATATTAAATACGATGACTATTTAAGTTTGTTAATTTGACCAATTACGTTTGGTCCCCTAAAATGGGGAGAATGTGTATAAAATGGTTAATCCGATATAGATGTAAACACCCTCAAATTAAAGCTGAAAGTCTGCACTGAAACCTCATAGTCACTATTCCATTTAAAATCAAATGTGCTGGCGTAGGCTATAGAACCAAAACAACAAAAATGTCCAAATACTTTTGGACTGCACTGTATCTGGCACATTTACACCAATAGCATCTCTGTCTAGTGTTTTTTTTATTTTGTTTTATTTTTTTATATACCTCATTTACCAAAATAGTCACCCATACCATCGTAGCCGTAAAGTTTTATATAACCTTTCGTTTTTATATTTTGCGCGTTCTTTAACCAGATTCATTTCCTTTGGTATAGGCCTACTTTCTACTCTGGGAATTTTACCACATAACCCGCCTTCCCGTCGCAATGAAATACTTTCCTTTCACCAGCTTGCTGTTGTGCTAACTAAGTGATTTGCAATGTTTGGATGTTAACTTTGATTATTCTGTGTTGAATTGAAGAGGAACGAAAAAAAGTTTATGGAAAGTCCGCAAAATGCGGAAAACCCGTGGAAGTGATCTGTGTTCCGCATATCTCGACTATGAACACGCCTGTTTCAAAACAGAAACAGGCGTGTCAGTCACTGGTCTTTGGTCGATTCGCTCCGCGTTACTATCAACAGTGCTGACCCTGCGCGAGTGAGCTTGCAAATCGCTTATTCAAAAATGGACGAATCAATCCACATATCAGAACTATCAGAGAAATCCATTGCACCGGACAGCAACAATGCGGGTGAGAAAAGTAATTTTGTTGATGCAAAACGAAACACATAAGCAATAACAATGAAACACTTTCTTTTACTTAAGTTTGCCTTATGGCAGACCAAACATTGCTTGTAAATGTCAGAGTTTAAAATGCTTTGAGGTTTAAATTCAATAGCTATGAATTAATTAAACATTTACAGATGATCGAATATGCTATCGCCGTTAATTTTTCGCGTAGGCTACTCGTAATGATTGAGAATCATGCTCCCCTCAGCACTGGCACAGGGGGTATGCCCAAAGTTGGTGTCCCGGAGCCAATGGGGAGCCCTAGCACCTGTGATGCAGGATAGACTGCAGGGCTCTGCCCAGAGAGCTGTCATCCATCACACTGCCCTGTGGCCCTGCAGGGGCCCACAAGACTGTCTGGCTCAGCTGAGGCACATACAGAAAATGCACATGCACGAAAGAGACTTCCATGACATTGGATATAAGTGAGTGTCTTTAAATCATTCAAGATGCGACTTGAAGTCATTTTAATAATAAAAATTTTGTTAGCCTGTTTGTATAGAACTTAGGAGCGCATGCTATGCATTATTATTATTTTCATTGAGAAAACATACCAAGAGGGCTATTTACTTGAATTATTCTATGAATTGACTTGAATTGAAAGTATGTAGCCTAATGCATTTTGTGTCATGTTTTGTTAGAATTACACTGCCACACTTATGTAGTGAGCCAGGGTAATTCAGCGATGCCTATATGCCATGTGTCCCCTCAACACAGGTGTTTTCCTTGCCAGAATATGTATTTGAATAAAGCTTGTTAGTGTATTGCAATCCTCACTTAAAATGTGACACAGAACTCACAAGTTTAATAAGTTTTCATCAGTTGTTATATTTGCTACATGCGGTCCAAGTACAGAAAATTATACAGTCAAGCCGGAAAGTCTGCACACCCCTTTCACCTTCTCCACGTTTTATTACGTTACAGACTTATACTACAATAAATTGAGTTAATTTTTTGCCTCAAACATCTACACACAATAGCCAATAATGACGAAGTGAAAACAGGTTTTTAGAAAATATGCAATTTTATTTTACTGACAAAAATAGGTTATTTAGGGGTTACATATCTGTACACACCCTTAGCCTAATACTTGGTTGCTGCACCTTTGGCAACGATTACAGCTTCAAGGCGTCTTGGGAAAGAAGCTACGATCTTGGCACACTTGTTTCTGGACATTTTTGCCCATTCCTCTTGGCATATCCTTACAAGCTCTGTCAGGTTGGATGGGGAGCATCGGTACACAGCCATTTTCAGCTCTTTCCACAGATGTCCAATTGGATTCAGGTCTGGGCCACTCAAGGACATGCACAGACTTTCTCCGAAGCCACTCCTTTGTTCTCTTGGCTGTGTGCTTCGGGTCGTTGTCATGTTGGAAGGTAAACCTTCGCCCCAGTCTGAGGTCCAGAGCGCTCTGGAGCAGGTTTTCTTCAAGGATCTCGGTGTACTTAGCTGCATTCATCTTTCCCTCTATCAGGACTAGTCGCCCCGTTCCCGCTGCTGAAAAACATCCCCACATCATGATGCTGCCACCGCCATGCTTCACTGTAGGGATGGTATTAGCCAGGTGATGAGCGGTGCCTGGTTTCCTCCAGACGTGACGCTTGGTATTCAGGCCAAAAAGTTCAATTTTGGTTTCATCAGACCAGAGAATCTTGATTCTCATGGTTTGAGAGTCCTCTAGGTGCCTTTTGGCAAACTCCAAGCGGGCTGTGATGTGCCTTTTACTAAGGAGGGGCTTCCGTCTGGCCACTCTACCATAAAGGCCTGATTGGTGGAATGCTGCCTGGATGGTTGATCTTCTGAAACGTTCTCCCATCTCCACAAGGATACGCTGGAGCTCTGTCAGAGTGACCCTCGGGTTCCTGCTCACCTCACTGGCCAAGGCCCGTCTTCCCCGATTGCTCAGTTTGGCCGGGCGGCCAGGTCTAGGAAGATTCTTGGTGGTTCCAAAGTTCTTCCATTTACGAATGATGGTGGCCACTGTGCTCTTTGGGACCTGTAAAGCTGCAGAGATTTTTCCGTACCCTTCTCTAGATCTATGCCTTGACACAATCCTGTTTCTGAGGTCTGCAGATAATTCCTTTGACCCCATGGCTTGGAGTTTGCTCTGACATGCACTGTCAACTGTAGGACCTTATATAGGCAGGTGTTGGCAATCCCCAATCATGTCCAATCAATTGAATTTATCACACGTGGACTCCAATTAAGTTGTAGAAACATCTCAAGCAGTATCAGTGGAAACAAAATGCACCTCAGCTCACTTTTGGGTGTCATATCAAAGGGTGTGCACACTTGTGTACATATGATATTTTACATTTAGATTTTTAATAAATTAGCACAAATGTCTAAAAACCTGTTTTAACTGTCATTATGGGCTATTTTGTGTAGAATTTTGAGACAAAAAATGAACTCAATCTATTGTAGAATATGTCTGTAACGTAATAAAACGTGGAGAAGGTGAAAGACTTTCCGGCTTGACTGTATACCTGGCTAGCTACTTGATGTTGGCTAGATGTGACAGCCAGTTTTCTTTATTAGCTAACTGGTTAACTTTATTTATTTTCCAAATGAATGCTAATCTGAAATGTCTAGTACCCAAGCACTGTTGTACTTCTCCCAAAAGTTTCTTCCTAACCAAGAAAAAATCTTTTGAAAAGACCTGGTACACCAGTGTAGTATCATTCTGTCATAATCATTATTACATGACATTACATCAAGACTTACAAGCTTATAAAGACCTATACTATTTAAAATGGAATATGCCAGCTAAATAGCTTGATAGTAAAAATCCACATGCAAATGGTCGGAATTAACCTAATTAATGTACCTAATTGACAAAATATCCACGCTGTTTTAGGGCGTCATCCCAGGAAAACATATGCGCGAACAGATTTTTTTGTGCACGAACAGATTTAAATGTACAACAACAAAAAAGTCGGAGTGACGCAATCTCCGCAAATCACATCGCTTAATAGTAGCACTTTTGGCTCATTGAAAGCATTTAGTAAATCTCACCTAGCCTATACCTTGCAGCGACTGCTTTAGGGTGCGTCCCAATACTCGAAAAATGCACCCTCCTTTGCTCCATTACCGCCTCCTCTCCTCCTTGCCCCGGAAACAGATCTTTTTGTTTTAATCTAATGTTGCTGATTATGTCTTAATTACGTATTAATGGTTAAATATTAATTAATGTCTCGACGCAAACCGCAGTGTCAAGTACATTGTATACTGTACATGTAAATAATTGTACTTAAAATGTTCAGGCAGTTTTGCATACTTCCGGGTAGGAGAGGAGTGGTAGTGGGGGCCTGGGGGAGTGGAGGAAGGGAGGTGGGGAGTGAAGAATATTAGGACGCACCCCCTCTACTCTGTGCCCCGGAAACTGATCTTTGTGCTTTAATCTAAAGTTGCTGATTACATCTTAATTACGTGTAAATTGTTACATATTAATTAATGTCACGCAAACCGCAATGCCAGGTACCTTGTACTGTACATGCAAATACTTGTTCGAAGTGGGCTGCGTCCCAATATTCTTCACTCCCCACCTCCCTTCCTCCACTCCCCCACTACCACTCCTCTCCTACCCGGAAATATGCAAAACTGTCTGAACGTTTAGAGTACAAGTATTTGCATGTACAGTATACAATGTACCTGACATTGCGGTTTGCATCGAGACATTAATTAATATGTAACCATTATACGTAATTAAGATGTAATCAGCGACATTTAGATTAAAACACAAAGATCCATTTCCGGGGCACGGAGTAGAGGAGGTGATAGTGCATGGAGGAAGGGAGGGTGCATTTTTCGAGTATTGGGAGGCACCCATGCAGACGCAATAGCCTATAGTAGCGTATCTTACTTTGTCTCTGATTTTCAGCTTTCTGATTGGTGGAGACGGCACAGTGTACGAGGGGCGGGGCTGGGGTGTTGTAGGAGCTCATGCCAAAGGTAACAACCATGACTCCCTGGGCATCGCCTTTATGGGAAATTTCAATGGTAAGAGACACTACTTTGCATTCAGTCCCTGCCTTGTGCACTTGCTAACTGTAGGGAAAGTTATACTGAAAAAGGTCAATGGTCATATATCTTTTTGGGGAACATGTTTTATTACCCTTTATGGTTTATAGTAAGAGCATGTGCAGGTTTCTGTGCTATGTTTATACCACCACAGATTCAGCTACACTTTGACATGACCATGTTTTAAAAATATATATATATTATAGATTTATTGTAGATAATGGCTACGAAATTGCAGCAAAGGGAATTCACATTTTGCCATTCAGCTCTTTGGTTGCCAAAGAAGTTTATTTCAATCTTCAGCAAGACCTTAAAAAGAATTAAAATAGGCAGCATGTGAAAAAAATGCACATATTCAGTGTTTATCATTAATGCACTTGCATATAAAATAGTTTTACAATTTACACATTACAAAGCAAACCATTGGAATGAAAGCAGTTTGAAAGACATGCAGTGGTTGACCCTAAGCAGGTGAGCTATGTCTGAGCACGGCCAATGGGCTCCTTCTGAGCTGTTTATTTTTTTCCTCTTCAGATGAAACCCCCAGTCCAGCTGCCTTGTCGTCCACTAAAAAGCTGCTGCAGTGTGGGGTGAGCCTTGGTTACCTGCACCCAGCGTATATACTATTGGGACATCGAGACCTGGCCAAGACGGAGTGTCCAGGGAACATACTGTATGAAGCATGCTGCCGTTCTTAGCTCAACACTGAGTTCAACACAGGCTCAGCACATCTGTTACTGAACACTCAAAATTAAGCTACTGTAACCTCTTGAGATTAGACTTGGGTGACTTTATAAAAATAGAAATCTGCCATAAGATCTTTTTAATGTATCATGTGTTACGACCCCGGAAGAGGACTGGACCCAAATGCACGACTCGTAGACAGGAATGCCAAAACTCAATATTTATTGTATGATCAGGGAAGTCCTGAGCATGGGGAGAAAGGCAAAAGCAGTTAAAGTTCCAAGCCGGAACTGGACTCAACCGGCAGGGCAGTATTGCTCCAAGCCGGAGCTGGACTTTACAGGCACGCCGGAATTGTTCCAAGCCGGAACTAGACTCAACCGGCAGGGCAGTATTGCTCCAAGCCGGAGCTGGACTTTACAAGCACGCCGGAATTGTTCCAAGCCGGAACTGGACTTTATACACAAGACAGACTGACAGATAGGGAGCGCTAAGCATCCAATAAATAAGCTTCTAACTAATACTCCTGAAGCATAGGGAGAACATTTAATACAGACAGTCCAGTTATGAACATGCGGGAGCAGTGGGAGCAGGGAAAGCCAGGGGTGATGATGGAGACAGGTAACCGGGTTGGTTGGAGCAGGGGATGAGCGGGAGCGGTAGAGCAGGACAGTGGAGCGGAGTCCAGGCAGGACGCAGGCGTGGCAGCAGGGCAGCGGCAGTAGCAGCACGGCAACAGCAGGGCGACAACAGCAGGGCGGCAGCAGCGACAGCACATCAACAGCCCCGCAACACTGGCTGTAAGCGAGCACCGCCGCAGGGTGGAATAGCAGAAGCCCAAGCTGCATGCACACACGTCAGGTGGAAGGCAGGGGAACCGCAACACAGGCAGGGATTTACTGACAACTGCAGGCTGGCAGACAGAGTTAGTTAGCGAGATGAAACAATGAACAGCGGGTAATGCTGTTCCAGACTGATCAGACATAGATTAGACAGAATAGCAGGGCGAGTCAACACCGACACAGAACTAAACTGTTTCAAGAAACAACTAGACAGGGAACCAGACAGGACCAGAGGTTTCAGACAAAGAGCATTAACGAACTGGCACAGGACAGAAAACACCGGGTGACTAAATGCAAACATTAATTGGAATCAATTAGTAACCGCGTGCGAATGTATGCGAGAGTGACTGAACAGAGCGGAGAGTGAGGAATGCATGCGAAACGGGGGAATGGGATAGGCTGAGAAATTAACAGTGAAACAGAGTGATACAAACGGAAAAACACGCCCAACCTGCAGCAAGGGGGGAAACACGGACAATGGAGAGACAAACACGAAACGGGGAGAGGGAAAACACGGAGAAACAATAGGATGGGAGTGGAATGTTACATCATGTATGTATTTAATGTACGTATGGATGCACGTTAATACAGAGCTGTATTGATAAGCTACGATTTTGGCTGATATGAATATACATGAACCAGAGAGGCGGTGCATTTGAATCGCTAGCAGATGCTGTAAATTAATTGAAAATGTCATGAGCTTAAAAAAAGTATAGCTAAATCATAGTCATCTGAACCGCTTTTATTTATTATTTATTTTTAATTTATCATTTTCTACCAGCTAAACTCACATGCGAAACTATACAATGACTTGGTAACACTTTAGACTCAGGCTATCTTCTTCTTAGTAAAGTCAACAAGATTAAATATTTTGTCATACAAATAAAATTTGTTTCATTTTTCCTTCATGAGGTGACATCTGAGCTCATCGACTTCTTCCACCAATGTGGAAACTTTCTTGCATTTTTGCATCATGTGCTATAATGTAAAACGGAGATTTCGGCATTGGCATCAGCTAATCTGGTCAAATATTGTCTCATAATATATCATTGATATCAAGATTTATCAAATTGTGCTTCCCTAATTATGCTGCCGCATTTGTTTTCTAAAGAATGATGATATTTGCAGAGAGAGGGAGAGAGAGAGAGAAATCAAAGATACTTTTTAAGTACGCACAATAATTTATAATGTATATGTCCTGCAGATAGCCCTACAAATGATATACCAACTATTTTTAAAAGAAGTGTTTAACTATTATATGCGTGCTGATTGTTTTGTTTTTTTACAGTACATTACTGAAAATGTAATAACAGTAAAAAAGAGACTATCGTAAAAATAAATAATGCCAGAAAATGGTGTCTGATCCGAGAAGAGCAAGTTGCCTGACAGGAAAAAAAAAGAACAGGGTGGAAAAGAGGGAAAAGACAGATATAAGAGAGCAAAGAAAGACAAACACGTGAAACTTCCCTTCCTCTATAGTGCGCTGGTGGTCGCATTAACAATTCACCATTGATGAACCGTTAATAAACCGTTTGGTCCATTGACACGAGCTTAAAATGGCAAATCGGTAAGACCAAATGCAATTTGTTAACCTGCCTTGTTCAGAATGATACAATGCATTCGTGTTGTGTTATTACAGACATATACTTTAAACAAAAAGCGCAAATAATTATTTTATTGATTTACATACACTAGATGGCACTAGAACTCCGCGCAGCTACTTTCAGTTTCAACGAGTTAGTAGGCTATGCATTGGCATTACATGATTTGAGGGCTTCTCACTGAATTTAGTTATTCTAGTCGGCCTACTTTATAATATATTATGATAACAATCATAGCATAACAAAGAATCTATTGTTACTTTCAAAGATGTCCATTCGTGTGCATCAATGTGTTCCCACGCACTCATTTTAATTGTAAAGCCAAAAATGTAAAGCTATCTTTAAAAAGTTGGTCCACCCACCCATTCGTTTAATATGCGCCGTTTGGTGTCAGATCGTAAAAAACTTAAATCGACATTCAGCTGTAACTGCATGCACTTGACCCTTGAGGTCATAATCCACCTCTGCTCCATATCGGGGCTTTGTCCCGCCGAAATGCCTTTTCCAAGAAATAAATTTGGAATAATACTGCGGCCTGGGGCTAATTGCAGTTCACCAGAGCTGTAGCTATCAAGCCCCGAAAGAAGAAGGAAAAAATCGGATTTCTCAAAATTGTGACCAGTTGTCCAGGTCTGTGTTTGCACAATGCCACATCATACCTCCCACGATACAGATACATGTTCAGTATAAAAATCTAGGCTATACCTTTAACTCCAGTATAAGCTACACTGCATCTTATTCGCACACTATTTTATAAAACAGTCGGCCTACGTATAGAAATAGACCGTGTTCACCATTAAAAAAGTGTCTGGAGCTCTGGCCCAAGTCGGTTTAATTGACGAACCCTGTTTTTGGTGGTAGGCCTATAGCTACGCTACGAACCGACGGTACAAATATTGATCCGGTGATTGCCGAACACGATTAAAAGTAATTAAAGAAAAAAACAAAACAATCGTAGGCTATTAATTACACGTGTCTTAGGCTAATGTCAATTCAATATCTATTGAACATTTCATTGCAGTGATATTTGATCCGGCCCGTAGAAAGGATTATTCGAAACATTGCGAAATATTTGTTTTGTATTGTTTCTTAGTCCTAATTGCGATTCTGACAAACTCATGAAAGACCACAGCGAATGCCAAGTGGCCCATAGAGCATGAACTACGACGATTCTAAAGCGGGAGTGCTTTCAGAAGTAGGCTACATGCTTGAAGAGGTGTCAGTGGTGCGTGCTCGCAGAGAAAACATTCCCAGCAAGCGCGCACTTGCAGCGCAAGGGGATTAAGGAGGGACCTGTATCAAACTAGAAGAAGGAGGAAAAGGTCAAAGACAAGCAAAGGGGGGGGAGCAGTTTTTCATCTGCATGTAAGAGTCACACCCCCATCTCACCTGTCACTGCGTGCGCAGGAGGCTGTGTATCTCCCAGGCAAAAGCACAGTACTGAGCTGCAGCTGAAGGGTCCACGCGGCCACCCTCGCTTTCGCGTAAACTGCATTCGAGTGTTATTTATTCTTGTTACGCAGTCCCACCCATCCATAGGTGACTATGCGCATTCGGTTCTTTTGGACCAAGTCACGGAGTAAATAAAAGGAAGGGGAGGGCCTGGGAGGCGGGCCCGTCGAGCGGGACGCAGGTGAGAGGCTTGTGTTTCAGACTCTCGGAAGCTTTTTAATTGAACTGGGGAGTTGAGCGATCAGTCCGAGAGATTGGCACCATACTCAACAGAGAGGTGCTGAAAGAGACCCGTAAGTTTTCGAGTACCTGTTTTTTTTTGCCAGAATTGTTCTGCGTGACTGTGCGTAGCTGTTGTTCCTTGTATAGCTACCGCAAAGTTAAATTAGCCTTTTCTCTTTTTTAAATTGTTCATTTATTTAATTCTGGGATTTTTTTTAAATCGCCGCGGAATGTGCTGACGTTTAGTATGGAGGACTTGAAAGCCCCCGTCAGGTTTTTCCACAAGTCTTCATTCAGCATCAGTAGCCTCCTGCTCCGACGAGAAGGAGTGATGACTGACGGTGGCGCCGTGGTAGAGGTGCCTCCCTCCCGAAGCGCCAAGAACCGACCTCATTTACTGCCGGGACAGGCAGGCAGAGAACTTTGTGTGCGGCATGCGGAATATAACATCGATGGCAACAAATACAATGACAAAAAAGTGTGCATGGTGGGGGAGAAGTCGGTCGCCTGCGAAGAAAGGAGAGTAAAAAACGGGGCAGGGAGTGAGGAAGAGGGAGAAGACAAGACAGACGGCGATGGAGAGAGGAAAACCAAATATGAGAAACCTCCGTTCAGCTACAATGCACTGATAATGATGGCGATTCGCCAAAGTCTGGAGCGTCGACTCACCCTCAGTGGCATTTATGAGTTCATCATGGGCAACTTCCCCTACTACCGTGACAATAAACAGGGTTGGCAAAACTCAATCCGCCACAACCTGAGCCTCAACAAGTGCTTCGTCAAAGTGCCCCGGCACTATGATGATCCTGGCAAAGGTAACTACTGGATGCTTGATCCTTCCAGCGACGACGTATTTATCGGCGGCACAACTGGGAAACTCCGTCGCCGATCCACTGCCGCTTCCAGAGCAAAGCTTGCCATCAAAAGGGGCACCCGCCTAGGCTCCACCACTGCAGCTGGGCTCGCCTTCACCGGGTCATTTTATTGGCCTGTCGCGCCTTTCGTTGCTATCCAACATACGCCGCAATCACACCCTGGCTCAGCACTTGGGTATAGCTCCTCATATTTCGGGTCCCATCACACGAACTATGCCTCCACCGTGTTATCCCAGACCTCGCATCATATAAGTGCAGCGGCAGCAGGGGCCGACCGCCTGTTGCAGGTCGCCCAGGAGACACCGTTCTTTGGGACCAGTGGCGGCCTCCCTCTACGTCACCAGGTGACTTCGTCGTCTTCGTTCGCCTCGTCCCCGCTGCCTTGCACCGTGTCTCTCCCAAGTCCTTCTTTTAACCTGTTCCCCGGCCAAGCCAGCTATTATTACTCACACCAAATACCCCACCCGACGGCTCTCAGCGCACTGTCCCAGGACGAGGCCTCCCCTTCGAGGGCTTCTCCTGTCGGCCACTTTGTGCCCGGAAGGAATGGATCATCGGATTACATTGGGAGCCTGTGTGCCGAGTTTCCTAATTATTTACCCCCAAACAATCATACAGGGTCTCTAAACGCCATTCTGCCATAAAGGCACAGAGACGTCTCGTTTTTATTTAATCCATAATGAACACATCTTTATTCTTTATTATATGTATTAGACTATACGTTTTATTTTGAATGCTTTTTAAAAAATATGTTTTAATATGTTGAGTTTACCGGTTGCTACAGCAATAGGTTTGGCACAGCATCCCATGCATTTTTTATGATGCAAGGGGTGGCGAGTTGGATTAAGTGTACTATTAATTATTCCAATTACTTTTAATCCGTTGTTTTATTTAACCTTTATTTAACCAGGTTAGTCCCATTGAGATCAGGTGATTTCTTTTGCAAGGGAGACCTGACCATTTTTTTTATGGCAGCAGCATAAAAAAATTTAAATAATACCTATGACAACCTTCCACCTATTATTATTATTAGACTATTATTATTTTCCTAAAATTCTGTACCATATAATAACCATAAAACCATGCCATAATAACCTACCTTTAAACAGTAAATATAGTAAATAAATGCCTGTTTATACATTTACGAAACAAAAATAAGTGTTGATGATAAGAAACAGGAAATTGAACTTCTACCAGCTTGTTGGTGACTCATTAACGACACCAGGAAGCCCAGTTTTCTGCAGTTTATTCATGTGTTAACTGGCGGTTACAGGGCCTAGCCTACATGCTTTCATTTTTTAAAGATCGTAGTGCTGCACTGTGCGAACCTACATGGACAAAACAGAAAAGTCTCTAACTGACGGACAACAATTTACTCCAGGTCAATGATTTTTTTTTTTTGTAGAGCTGATGGTAATAGAAAAGATGGTGACCAATGATTCCCAAAGAAGACAGAGTTCGTTGCAGTCCAGTTTTATGAAACAATGTAGACCGCCACTCGTTACATTTAAACAATGTAACGAGTTTTAATGCTATATAAATCGGTAGCCTATAGAGCAGATAGTTTTGACAAGGCTTTTCGTCTACTTTCAAATGATTGTATCTAGACCGTATGAGTTTGTGTGGTTATGAGGTATACTGGCGATGTAACTGCCATATGCACATATCCTGGAACAAATAGGCTAGGTCTAAATGTGGCAGGTGCATATCGGTCGTGTTCTCAAGGAAGTTTGGCGGGGGGGGGGGGGGGGGGGGGGGAAGTGTGGATAGGGGGGGTGGGGGTTGTGCTGGGGTATTATTTCAACGTGTTGAAATATTTGCAAATAGTCTTGTGTGTCTTTAATTTAATTCACATGTTTACATATCAAGATGGAAAAGCCTAATGTTGGTGTTGAAAATGTATTATTATTATTATTATGCTGATTATTATTATTAATAATTATAACAAGAAGAAGACTAGTCATTAGCATCATAATTAACTGTTAGTGCATTCCATTTAATTTTATGTATGAAGCATAGGCCTACAGATGACTCCACGCCTTATCTAGGTTACGGTATAGTGAAATAATTTCAGTGTTAAGATGTAAACAGTATTGGTATGCGCAGTGGGACAAAATACAATGGCAAATGTATCTAATAAAAGCTGCATGCACTTTGTCATTCAGTTGTAATTGCAATAAAAATGTTGCTCTTGTTCGTAATAAATGTTCACCACTGTCCACCATCACTGGCCTGCGATTTTGGCATTGGTAACTTTTTGTTTTTAAGTGAAGACAAAACATGAATACTTTCCTCATCTCTGAAGAGTAACTCAGTAACGTTAGTCTATTATATTTAAATTAAATGAACGTGGGAGAAGGCCCGTGCCTATTGCAAGGCAATTACAAAAAAAAAGTCGTAGGCCTATATGTATTCATTATTATTATCATGCACTATATTGTTTTTACTGATGGTGTTGCTGTTGTTATAGCCTGTTGTAACAGCCGTCAATTTAATTACGCCGTGGCTGTGCAATTAATGCCGTTGTTACTTTGCAACTGAGTGGCATCTAATGAATAGCATCCCTTTGTTTGATCTGTAGTATTTGTGCAAGAGTGTTTAATTCAGAATTATGTTCTTGTTCTTAATTACGAAGAATCGTTTGAAGTAATTAATGGTTTTGAATGCTGCTCACTTTCGCATTCAAATAATTACATTTTCTGTCTTTCTAAGCACTCAATATCCAGCGCAACGTTATTTTGCGATTATGTAAAAATGAAAATTGTATTTGCCAAACGAGTTTTCTTCAACGAATTGCAACGAACAAATACTATAGGCAACACTACAAACAAACGTCGACTGATGTTATGTAGGCTAGTAATAGCCTGACAAAAGAACTTCAGTCGGATTACTGCCGCGAATACTCCCGAATACTTTCCTACACATTTCCGCCAAAAATATTTGGTTAAAATCTTATGCCATAATCATGCTCATTTATCTGTATTTATCCTTGATCATTTGACATTGGACATGCGAAGGTCCTAGAATAAACTATTCTAAGATGTGGTAGGCTATTCCAACTCGATACAGTGTCAAGAAATGTAAGCAGGAGGTTAAGACTTATTTATCATATATATATTGTATATACTGTAAAAAAAAAAAAAATAGTAATATGTTATGTTCAAACAATTTTGGTTTAAATTTGGTATTCCATACACGCCCGAAACAAAAATTATTTTTGCAAGACGATGCAAAGCAGAATTTAGGAGCAATCATGAGTCTTTCCTACAGTCTAAGCAATAAAGTTGACCGAATTGAATTACTTGACGCAGTAGATCTATTCAAAAACGTTTCTTAATATGTTTTAACTCACAGATTACTTCTTTCAACAATGTGAATTGGCAGGTTTGTTATTTCATTTATGTCACAATGCGAATGTAGGCTATAGCCTATTATGATGTAGCCTACATGTAGGGGCATATGTGGATATTTACAAGTTTATCTATGTGTGACAATTTACTGAAAAATCAAGAAAAATATTCAACCTCTGTTTTAAGAGCAATTTTATTTAACTTTCTACATGTGTTTTTAATTTTATTTATGTATTTATTTACTTGTATTATATATAGGCTACGACATTCCTTGTATCGTTAGAAAAGGCCGCAATGTGGGTCAATCAGTGATACTTTTATCGTGAATCACTATTTCTCATACAGGACTACACCTAGGCTTTTCTAATCCACGCGATCTCTTCACTGATAATTGGTGAATGGGGGTCTATAAGAACAAAAATGTGTGCGTTCGCGCGCGCGTGTGTGCGCGCATGTATGTGTGTGTGTGTATGTGTGTGTGCGTGCCTGTGTGTATGTAAGTTAGAACAAATAAAGGTGAAAGTTGAGTGAGATTAATCTCAACAGAGGGAGGGACAGAAAAAGAGTGAGGAAATAGAGGATAGGGAAAGGAAGGATACATGATATGAGGAAAGGAAGGGTGTCAGAGTCAGGAGGAGGAGTGCAGCTGACGCACCCAAACACACGAGCTTATGCGCATACACACACATGCACACTAACACACACATACACATGCACGCACACACACATGTAATTTCGCACGCACACACGCACAGAGCTAAATAACCTATGTCTCCTACAACTGTCCTTAGTAGTGCGACACATTAACATACACAAATGTTAATTGTTATGACAGACAATTCATCATAACTTCACCAATGCTAACCCTAATGAGGATATACCAAAGAGAAGCTGCTGCAGATATGCTCGTTCTCGTAATTAGCAAAGCATGCCGCAGCCTGCATGATTATCCCATTGTTATAAAGTGTATTATTCTCACAAAAAGGCTATTATGTTTATCCCACAAGTGTAGTACAAACCACAGCGGTGTATGATTTATAGGCTAAACTAAACCAGTGAAATCCTCATTTAAAAATATATTTTTTACCTCAATTCAGAGGTCGCAGAGGAATGATTCCCAGGCGGAGCACTGCCAGCTGGACCCTTTAACATTGATTCATATATTTTAACTCACATATTGCTTATTTCAATAATGTGAATTGGCAGGTTTGTTATTTAATTTACATCACAATGTGAGTGTAGGTTGTATTATGATGCACCTGTATGGGGCATATGTAGATACAGTGCCCTCCACTATTATTGGCACCCCTGGTAAAGATGCGTAAAAAGGGTTAGAAAAAATTCACCATTTGGTGAATTAGCTTAATCTCATACTGAAAAAATGAGAAAAATCCAACCTTTAATTGAAGTACATTTATTCTGAGAAAAAAAAAATCCCTCATCAAGAAATAATTATCTTTTTAAAAACCACATGTGCCACAATTATTGGCACCCCTGCATTTATATATAGAATAAAGTAATCATTTTTAATATTTGGTCACATAGCCTTTGCATGCCATGACTTCCTGATGTATGTGACCCAACAACATCAAAAGACTCTTGATAACTTATGTTCTGGTACTCTTACAAGCGAAACTATAACATGGATTTTTCTCATTTTTTCATTGTGAGATTAGGCTAATTCACCAAACGGTGAATTTTTTATAACCCTTTTTACTCATCTTTACCAGGGGTGCCAATAATAGTGGAGGGCACTGTATATACAAGTTTATCTATGTGTGACAATTTAAAGAAAATCCTCATTTTAGAATGTTTTGGAGGACTAATCAACGTTGTGTGTGCGTGCATATGTGTGTGTGTAAGTTAGAACAAATAAAGGTGAAAGTTGAAACATTCCTTGTATGATCAGAAAAGGCTGCAATGTGGGTCATTAAGTGATACTTTTATTGTGAATCATTATTTCTTATACAGGAGTACACCAAAGGGCTTTTCCAATCCACACAGTCTGTTCTCTGATAATTGGTGAATGGGGCTCTATAAGAGCGACCTTAAGCAAGGTACTTAACCTAAATTGCTTCAGGAAATATCCAACTTTGTAAATTGATTGTTTGTAAAAAAAAAAAATCTAAGTTGCTCTGGATAAGAAAATGCAGAAATGAGTGTAAATTACCTTTGAGTGAACATATTGTCTCTTGAAATATGTGTCACTTTGCTTTCACACAGGACCTTGCGAGTCAGCACAGAAACACACACACACCACACACACATTCAGTATTCTGTGAGAGTCCCCAGAGTGTGGTAATGGATTAACCTCAGTAATTGTGGAACTCTAGTTCCTGGCACTCTGCACTGTGGTGAGAGAGAGTGGGAGATACAGAGATTGGCCATTTGGGGCAAATTAACACAAAAGTATCAGGTCCTATGAACTGAAATGTGCACCGGACAAATTGAAGGTGGCAGGATTGGGTAGGGGGGGGGGGGGGGGGGGGGGTTGGAGTCTTAATTGAAGAAATTGTTCCCAAACAACCTGAAGAAATTGCCTTAGTACACAATAGTATCCCATTCAACCCCTTGTTGTTGCCCGCCCCCCCCCCCCCCCCCCCCCCCAAAAAAAATACCCAGTGTCCTTGTATGGTCATACACCTGTGAAATACTGGTATTGGAAAATCATATTTTCGAGATGCACAAAAAACAGCACAAGGCTTAAGCAGATTGTGATGGTGATCATGGTGACCCGAGCTCCATACATTCCAGAACAGCGTCTCCATCCACCTCCATTCAGGCGGCAAGACAACAGTCTTTAATCCCGCTCCAAATACTCCCAAGCAGACAGAAAACGGTGATGCGCAGGTTTGTGGAACCCGAGCCCTCCGTGATTCACAGAGACAATAAAGTGTTTTTTTTTTAAGGGCCCAACAGACATTAGCAGGTAGGCTGGGCTAAGAAGGCCTGGATCTTCTCCATACTCCAGTCTCTCATGTGTTCAGCTGTGGCCTCTGATCAAAGCAGCAGATAAACGGTCCCCTTGGCGGCAGGTGCAGATGCAGAAATTAATCCCTACAGAATACTTCAAAGCAGGTATTACCGGTGTGTGTGCATATGTATGTATGTGTGTGTGTGTGTGTGTGTGTTTGTGGTTGTTTGTGTATGTATGGGTGTGTGTGGGCCTATATGTGTGTGTTTGTGCGTGTGTGTGTGTGTGTGTGTGTGCATATGCATATGTGTGTGTTTGTGGTTGTTTGTGTATGTATGGGTGTGTGTGGGCCTATATGTGTGTGTTTGTGCGTGTGTGTATGTGTGTGTGTGTGTGTGTGTGTGCATATGCATGTGTGTGTGTTTGTGGTTGTTTGTGTATGTATGGGTGTGTGTGGGCCTATATGTGTGTTTGTGCGTGTGTGTATGTGTGTGTGAGTGTGTGTGTGGGCACACTGTGTGTGTAGTCTATGTGTGCATATTTGTGTTTGTGTGTGTGTGTGTGTGTTCTAGGAAGCCGTGACAGAGTCTGCAAGCTGAGGGTAAGATAGACGTCTCAGTGAGAATGACCTAATTGATTCGCTTCTAAGGTTACACTCGCACATGACATCACCGCCTGGTGAACTTTCCCTCACCTTTCTCCAGACTCCTGCAGATGCTCTCAATACAAAAACAAGACATAAGCAGAGACACAGAGGATGTCATATCTTTGGACGAGCACCACAGCGAGAGACAAAGGACCTTTTTATTGCCAACTGAGAGGCGTCTCGCAGCCTGTCCTTAACTAGCCGAGCCCTGGCTGCCCACGCAGACGCCTCCCGTGACGCATTAGGTGGCTCCTACAGCTTGGTGCCGCCATCACAGCAAACTACAGAAACAGGTACCAAGGCAATGGCAATATTTTCATATCTGCCTAGGATGATTTCAAGACACAAAATGAAGGAGAGAAAGAAGTGAAGTGCGGGAAAGAAAAGAAGGAAAGTGTTAATTCGGAGCGCGGCATGTCCCGGGGCAGCTGTAAGGCAATACTGTTTAGACTTCATTCGCGTCATAAATAACATCCCCTGTCAAACAGCGCTAATAGCCCCACACCTCAACCTAAATCACCCTTCCTGCACACTGTAAATCACACAGTGGCCATGATAAATCTGAGCAGTGCTGGGTGGGACTGAGGCAGGTATCACTGAGTTTCACCAGAAACCCCACAGGCACATCTAATGGGTGCCTGCAGTCAGACCACACACACACACACACACGCACGCGCACACACACACACACACATATTACATTACAATCACAATAGGCCCTTATCCAACAAGACACACACACACACACACACACACCCACACAGACATGGACATTCCAGAATGGCATTATAGAATGAGTTGAAAGTACATGGTGTATTTCCTGCTGAAGGCTAATTCGTGCACCAGAAGTCTGATCTCTACTCTGAGGTGATACTCTCTATGCCACAACCTGTCAGAAGATAATACAGTCAGCAACGTCCTGGCTGGTTTCATTACTGTCACATCTGGTTTTCACTGAAGAGAAATGACTCCAGCACAGATTAATACTATGGTAACCAAGGGACTCCTTTATTTCAGGTGCCCTGGTGATACCTTATAATATTACAAGTTATTCATTTCAAAATTTCTCTCTCCTCCTCTTCCTTTATCTCACTCTTACATTACATTACATTACATTTATTTAGCAGACGCTTTTATCCAAAGCGACGTACAGTAAGTGCGTACAGAGACATCATCATCATTACAGAACAGACAAGGCAAAGCACATCCTTTGCATAATGTAGCAGCTATCCCTAGCAATGAACGTTAACTGTAGTTCACAGTAAGCTGTGGGCAAATCAGCAACACCACACTTCCATTCCAAATACTATTATAAACTATGCTATTATAAACCATTCCAAATACTATTATAAACTATACTATTATAAACCATTCCAAATACAATTATAAACTATAATAAACAGACAGGAAAACACAGGGAACAGGGAACTGATATTCCTAGGTGAGGATATCAGTCAAGGTGGAGTCTGAAGAGGTGTGTCTTCAGGCCTCGACGGAATGCAGGCAGGGTTGGAGTAGAACGTAGGGGAATTACACATACACTGCCCCTCTCACTCTCTCTGTCACTCTGCTCATCTCTTAAGGTCTCTCTGTCACTCTGCTCATCTCTCTAGGTCTCTCTGTCACTCTGTCGTTCTCTATATCTCTCCTACTTGCTCTCATTCTGCCCCCTCAGCCCGTCTCTCACTTTCTTCCTCTCTCTTCTCTGTTCCAGGTACTCCTCTCTATATGTCCTTGCTGTCAACAAAGAGCTACCTGTTCCCATGGGCTCCTCCCCATCTATAATGTTCATGTGTATTCTCCTCCTCTTAGGACTGCAAGCATTATGATTTTGCCTTCTAAACAGATTTTACTGATAACAAATCAAACACACCTTACATGCATACAGTATGTAAGTATATAAATACTGTAGATACAGTTGAAGTCGGAAGTTTACATACACTTAGGTTGAAGTCATTAAAACTAATTTTTAACCACTCCACAGATTTCATGTAAGCAAACTATAGTGTTGACAAGTCAGTTAGGACATCTACTTTGTGCATGACACAAGTAATTTTTCCAACAATTGTTTACAGACAGATTATTTCACTTTTAATTCACTATATCACAATTCCAGTGGGTCAGAAGTTTACATACACTAAGTTGACTGTGCCTTTATTTGGTCACATATCCTTTGCATGCCATGACTGCCATGACATGATGTCTGTGATCCAACAACATCAAAAGACTCTTGATATCTTATTTTCTGTTACTCTTACAAGCGATACTATAACGTCTCTGCATTTGAATGGATCTCTATGGTAATTGGGGGGTGGGACTAGATTTAGCTGTAAATTATGCTGGAACAGTATGGAATACATGATTGGTTAAATGGCTGTAAGTCATCAGGCGTCTGAGGTATCAAAAGAGCCTCAAACCATCACTCTGCTGCCAGATACACAGTAGATATGGATGGATCACTTTAAGGGTTGTTTCTTCTGACAAATTTTCCTATTGAACTCTATGGAAGAATACGTCAGGAGAATAAACCCTTCAAGTTATCCATCCATATCTACTGTATTTCTGGCAGCAGAGTGATGATTTAAGGCTTGTTTGATACGTTAGACCCTTGATGACTTAGTGCCATTTAGCCAACTATGTGTTTCCATACTGTTCCAGTGTAATTTACAGCTAAATCTAGTCAGACCCCCCAATTCCCATAGAGATCCATTCAAATGCAGAGACGTTATAGTATCACTTGTAAGAGTACCAGAAAATAAGATATCAAGAGTCTTTTGATGTTGTTGGGTCACAGACATCAGGAAGTCATGGCATGCAGAGGATATGTGACCAAATATTAAAAATGAAAAGGCACAGTCAACTTAGTGTATGTAAACTTCTGACCCACTGGAATTGTGATATAGTGAATTAAAAGTAAAATAATCGTTGGAAAAATTACTTGTGTCATGCAAAAAGTAGATGTCCTAACTGACTTGCCAACACTATAGTTTGCTAACATAAACTCTGTGGAGTGGTTCAAAATTAGTTTTAATGATTTCAACCTAAGTGTATGTAAACTTCCGACTTCAACTGTATATATATATATGGGAGATTATTAAATTAGGGGCACTTTTGAAATTTTGAAAAATTTAATTTCTTTAAACTCTATTTTTCTGTTTTTTTCTATTTCAAAAGCTTTATTAAGTGTTCTGGAACAAAGATCTTAGCGTAGCTTTGATCATTTTGATATGATGGTGCTTTTTTCAAAGTTGTCACATTAAAATGTCATTACCATCACAAAATCTAAAAACTGATTTCAATGCAAAATGATATGACAAACAAAGTTTTTAAAATCATTCCAGTAAATATAACAAATGCCCTTTGAGAAGCATGTTCTAAATATTTGTAAGTGCATTTAAAATACATTTATATATACAGATCATTTCCAAAAAATTTGAATATCATGGAAAAGTTGTTTTTTTTTCCATAATTCCATTCAAAAAGTGAAACTTTCATACATTATAGATTAATTACACATTATTCTAATTTCTTGAAATACTGTTTTGGGGGTTTTCTGGAGCTGTAAGCCAAAATTATGAAAAATGAAACAAATAAAGGCTAGAAATATTTCACTTTGTGTGTAATGAATCTATAATCTATGAAAGTTTCACTTTTTGAATGGAATTATGGAAAAAAAACTTTTCCATGATATTCTAATTTTTTGGAAAGGATCTGTATATATATATATGTGTGTGTGTGTGTGTGTGTGTGTGTGTGTGTGTGTGTGTACACATATGTATATCATTCATAATTAGTAAATTCTCCATATCTACGTTTAGTTTAGTTCTACTTTTTGGAAGAAAAAAATATTAATACGTACAATGATAAGGAAATAGATCCTTAATCCAGTCGTGTATGACCGTCTTTGGTATGACCTGTATATTTATCAAACATTTCCCCCTTTTTATTTATGCTTTATAATATTTTTGATTCATCTATTTCATTATTATTATTGGTACAAATACGTAGTTCTCGGATAACCATCTTGTTGGTGTACTCATAAAGAAGAAATTAGATTCACCCGGAAGCCCTTTATGTTCTGCAAGCCTTCACGTGGTTACCCGGAAGCAGTCGTCAAACGGCACACGGCGAAAACGTTGATGAAAGAAAGTTACCGGGTAAAAATCAGAACGCGGTTTTTTTTTCCCACCCCCGTTTTTTAAAAATCGAATCATCCAAATACAGAAATGTAAGTATACAAATACTTGATCAATAATTCTTGTTTTAGTGGAGTAATGGTGGATTGAGCTTGCTATATCGCGGCCTCTTCTCTACTGTTATCATGTTAGCTAGCTAGTGGTGCTAGCTGCCCAGCAAGTTACCAATGGGAAACGACTTTTAAAAATATATCCAGTTAACGTACCCATTAGCTTTCACTGTATTTCCATCTTCTTGATATTAGTATCTCGTTGTATTTTATGTTATTAACTGTCTTGCGAGTTTACCCCCCAATAGAGCGTAGAGGTAGTTTGAAGTTAAAAAAGAAAACCTAAAAAAAACATGGATGTGCGTGCTGTGAATTTTGTGTGGTTGGTGAGAGTAAAATTCGAGGCTAACCCCATAGTCTTTGCTAAAGTTTTCTCTTGCTATAAGTGTTTGCCTAGAGAAATTATCCTAGATTTCAATCCTTGCAAACAGGCTTGTAAAGACTGGAAATCTATCGATTTATATGGAAAAGTGTGATCATATACACGCATGTACTGCCTGGGTAATTCCGGGGGGAAATCGACCCTTTTAAACCTTGAACTCTCCGTACATAATAGCCCAGTAAAATATTTAGTATACAATTGCAGTCTGCAGCTATGGCTGGTGCTTATACAAATGTCAGATCAATATATGATTAATTAGAAGATATGACCTAATTAAATAATTAAAAGCAAGCGTTGGCATAAAATGCTGAAATGGACCAGCCCTTCTTGTGCAGCCCTGGGTAAGACAAAGGTAATTTGTGAAACTTGTCGCAAAAAGCTTCAAGAAGTACAGCTAAAAACAAGAATCGCATGAAGAAGTGACAAGTAACATTGCGGTATTGAGCATGGTGACTGGATGGACATAAAACTGGTAGACTTAAAGTGTCCATCTGGCATGGGGGATTGTCCTGTCAGTAAGAATAAACCTCCTGAAAGTATGGCGAAAGAAGTTGAAAGCAACCAATCAGACAATCAAAACAAAATATTTGACAAACTTGTATCAATCTGGTGAACTGTTCCTTTAACCCAGGGGTGCACAACAAGGGCTGATCCGTTTCAGGATTTTGTCAACTTCTGCTCTTAAATATTCAATTAGCTCAATCATATCTTGATCTGACATTTGTAAAAGCACCAGCTACACCCACAGACTGCAAGTGTATCCTAAAGATTTAACTGCGCTCAGGTTTGAACAAAAAACAGGACCAGAGCTGTGTATCCCTGCTTTAAAGTCAACCAAGTAATTGTACTGTAAAACAAAATGTACAAGAGTTCCCACTCTGTAAATTGGCATGGGTGTACATCAGACTGTAATCAACAAATGAAAAACAGTGAAATGTAAAGATTTATTTAGGATATAATTAAGATTATTAATTTAAATTCTAAATTAATCAATACAAAGAATTAAGATGATGTATTCAAACATGACCCATTTTGTAGAGCAAGTCTTCCTGATTACAATGAGACCAAGATATTGTTTTTTTACCATTTATGGTTGTCAAACTATGTCTTCAAATTAGAGTTGGGTAGGCCAAAAAGTTAGTGAAAATCGACACTTTGTCCCTAATTTTATTACGGATGGTTTGTATTTTTTAATCTTTTAATTTTTCTTTCCTCAAAAGTATAACAATGGTCATTACTCCAAGGTTACATTGTGGGTGTCAAATATCCGAAATATCTGAGAGGTCAAGGTTCAAAGGGTCCATTTTCCCACGGAATGACCCTACTACAGAATGTGCCCCTGTTAACATCCTGTAGCTTCTACTGGCTTTTTGAGCACCTTTAGCCGCTAATAATTTCTGTTGATCTTCCTCTCCAGGAGTCTGCTAAACAAGCCCAAGTCGGAAATGACGCCGGAGGAGCTGCAGAAACGAGAGGAGGAAGAGTTTAACACCGGACCGCTGTCTGTGCTCACCCAGTCGGTCAAAAACAACACGCAAGTTCTCATCAACTGCCGTAACAACAAGAAGCTGCTGGGTCGTGTCAAAGCTTTCGACAGGTAACTGGGGCGTGGCCACGTTGATCCAGCATGACCTTTACATGCATTACATTGCGTTCATTTAGCAAACCCTCTTGTCCAGTGTGACTCACATTGAAAGAGAACATTTACATTATAGGCATTTAGCAGACGCTCTTAGCCAGAGCAACTTAAACAGCTTACATTCTTAATTTATACTGCTGGATATTTATTGAAGCAATTTGGCTCAAGGTAGTACTTCAGTGTCTGACCTGTGAACCATACTTACAACCTCAGAGTTGCCTGCCCAGTTCCCTATACACTACGCTACACGATGACCCCAGATGTACACAATTGCATCCACTTTTTATGTGAGCAACATTCACATAAAACATTCAAACCAGTGAGTCTTAAGTGCAACATCATAAACCAACCTAGAATACACCATAATGCATAATACAGCATTCATATGGTGGTATACAGCTCCTCCCACTATGGAGTCCTCTAGGTAGACTACTTGTCTTAGTCTGACTGAGTGTTCATCCAAACAAGGCTGCTGCTGTACTACAAAATACCAGCTAAAATGGCTCTAATAAGCGCTAATTGAACAATGCAGTGATGAAGGTGTTTCTAGTCAGCTTCTAAGTCGGCTGATGGGTTAACTTCACTGCTGTGGTAACTGAAACTAATGAAGGCTCAAATGAGTATTGCATTGCTCATAATTTTCTTTTGCGGTGTGCATAGGCACTGCAACATGGTCCTGGAGAACGTGAAGGAGATGTGGACCGAGGTACCCAAGAGCGGCAAAGGAAAGAAGAAATCGAAGCCGGTCAACAAGGACCGCTACATCTCCAAGATGTTTCTGAGAGGAGATTCTGTCATTGTGGTGTTGAGGAACCCCCTCATCACTGGGAAATAAATAGTTTTCTCCCAACGCCCCCCCCCCCCCCCCCCCCCATTCCTCCACTCCTCCCTTCCCCCTCACAGAAATGGATGTTGATATTAAGCTGTTCGTTTCAGCCAAATGCTTCATCTTCTGATGAAATTCCTTGATTGGTTATTATTTTTTTTGCCCCTTAGTAAAGCCTTCTGGGATAGAGTTGCCCTGATTTAAAACCCCTTCATCTCCCCTTCTGCAGGTGCACCATGGGTAATTATGTGTGACCAACTTTAAAAACGTGCTGTCCCCGGGCATGTGAACAGAGAAAGGCAATTTAGAAAGGCTTTTTACTGAGGGGGAGCTCTACACGTAAATTTTTTACAGAAAAGTGCAGAAAAGCAGATGTTGCATACTGTCCCAAAATTGGAAAACCTGGAGGGGTTTGCAGGAACACTTGTACTCTTTTGTAAAGGAAAGCCTCAATAGCTGATTTTTTTGTAAGTAAGGATAGCTGATATTTTGTTTTGTTTTATTTGTAAGTAAGGAAAAGGCTGTGCCGTGGGACTGTGCTCTAAGTTGTCAAATTAAAGTTGTGATCTGCACCTCTTGCCTGTATCTATTTTCTGTCATCTTTTTCTCTGCAGTGATATGGTTCAAGTTGAGTGTGCAGGAACTCCATAGGTAAGCTTCACTGGGGTAGATTTTAAAATGCGTTCTTGGAGTAGAAGCGGGTGGAGGGCAGAATGTAGCATCCTGTCAAGGCTTTACCCCTTTCACTCTCCTTGTGGCTGCCCTGTCTGAACCCCCCCCCCCCCCCCACACCCCCATTTCCGAGGGTAGCAGCTTGGGTGTCAGTGTTCATTTCAGCAGGCAGCGCTCGATACATGACAAACTGCCGTTTAAAGCCCCCTGAATTATTGATGAGACCAGATGTGCTGACTGCCACTTCGGCGCGTGTCCCTCCCTCTCCCCCTCCGCTCCAATTTTGAGGCCCAACCCTGCCTGCACTCTCCCTCGACTGCACCTGTGGGTCGCGAACCTTGTGAGCAGTTTACCTCACCTTCCCGATCGTGGCCGTACCAACAAAGCAGGCAAGTTGGACTTTGCGCGTAAAGGCATGTTTGTCATTTGGAGCAGGGGACACGCACACTTGTGAGCATCGTTCACTTTTCTTAGCCCTTTGACTGGTAGGTGTCACCTTATAAGGCAGTGCTTGGGTGACTGGAGTGGTCAAAGTTCACTGTATATCCTCCAAGGTCCTCCCCATACAGCCACAGTTCTAGACTCAAATTATGTAAAATGAATTGCCCTACTTAAGTCTGAAGGCCGGGGGACGTCAGGCATTATGATGGCCTTTTGGAGGGTGCTGGAAGATGACCCACTGTCACTGCGGTTGATGATGAATTGAGAGGAGATTATTAAGGATCAGTGGGGCAGAAGGTTTTCTGAGCACTACCAAGATCACTTTAATCACTGCCCCCTCTGCAGTAAGGTGACCCCCTCTCAGCATGTCCTGTTAGCAACTTTGTTTAGAATACATGTTTGTGTCAGTCTTTGAAAGAAACTCAAGTGCAGAAATTCATTAAAGTTAATTTGTCTTCACCCACATTTTTTCGGCTGTCGTTGGTTCAAGACTGCCCCAGAGCTTCAGAATTCCCAGCCATCTTGACTTGCACCCTGTAGTCTTCATGTTGTCCCAGCTCAGTGTAGCCTTGACCCGCATTCTTTCATCTTTCTCGGTTTCTGTACGGTGCAGTGCGTAGTTTCTGCTCTCCTGTCTATTCTACTGAAGGTTGCTTTGGAACCATATCCAACAGATGTGTAAGCCCACTGCAACAATATAGATGACTTGTCACAGAAACCGTACCCAGCGTATGCTTTTCACAGAGCGGTACATGTATATGCATAAAAATGACCTTTAAAAGTCTCCTGGGTGAGAATACCTGTGCAGGTTCCCAGGATAGGAGATTCATCCAGGTGTTCCTCCTACCTGCAGCTGTGCCTCAGGTGTGTACATCATACCAACTGCCCCACCACCAACACACGCCTATAATCTCTCACTCTCGGCCTACTGCAGCCGCTAAGCCTGGGGCTGTCCTCGTCCTCTCCCCTGCCTCCCGGCATGTGTATCCTGGGCTTACGGATGGGGATGGGCCCACCCTCCTCGAACAACCGCCCTGGGGCTGCTGCACCTGTGGCATCTACGGGGGGGGGGGGGGGGGGAGACGAGTCAAAAAGCCTGATTTATATCTCTCAGGTGGGACTCTCCCCGGGAAATAAATAGCGTAGAGCGAGGAGACTCGAGCTGTAGGGATTTGAGTTTATGCCACGTTTAACATGCCGTGTTATGCGGGTTGCTAACTTTTTCCCCCCACTATTGAGGCAGCTGTTAATGCAAAGACAGTGAGCAGAAATTCATTTCAAAGGGTCTTAGATGGCGACTGGAGAAGTGACCAGAAAACTCCCCTTCCTGTGCATGGATGCCAAGGAGAGTCGTTCCAACTTCCTTTGAACACAGTCGTTCCAACTTCCTTTGAACACAGTCGTTCCAACTTCCTTTGAACCACCCCATCCCCAGAAGCACCTAGAAGTCCACTTCCCTCCTGGTATTGGGGTCTTTTGGTGGCGGCAGGAATGGGGTATGTTTTATTCAGTAGGCAGGGGGGCAGAAGGGGCGATAAGGGGGGAAGTGTGATCGTGATAGCAATCGGCCGAGTGTCGATACTCTCCCCTAACGGCAACGCGACACCCTTCCCCGGCGCGGGGCTCGCGCCCGCCATCGATCGCGCGTGGAAACCGGAGCCGCCGCAGTTTGTTTCCAAGCAGATCCATAGTCAGGGTGTCAGCGCCGCGAGGGCAGGTGGGAAGAGAACGAAAGAGGGTGTGACAGACAACTCTCAAAACACACACCGTCACAAAGTAGAGGTCAACACTTGGCCCTGACTGGATACAGTCGCCTAATTCCAAAGACAAATGTGTATGGTCACTATCGCATGTTTGTCGATCAAGATTTCATGTGAAATTGACATTTCATATTGTGCATATATAGATGCACTGTAACTGAGCAGAGATAAAAATAATTACAGAACGAGTAGGCAACATGAAAAAGGCCTATAGCCTACTGAATATCGTCAATTAAAGGTGGGGTAGGTGAACAGTAGGCTAAATGTTACATATTGTTCTCCTTCCTGTTATTTTACTAGTCACAGCACATAATATGGGGCATTTCATAACCTTAGTGTAATTATATTATACAGTGGCACAGGTTTCATCCTTGAAATAATACAAGTTTGCATTAACTGATTTTTATTGCGAATTTTGAAAGGGGCGCTCATTGAAAAATACGTATTGTGCGCCATCTGGTGGTAAACAATAACAATACAATGTATCAATCCACTAGGGGGCAGAAGTACACTAACTTTTGTAAATATTGAATTTTTTTTTACAAAAATCTAAGTTTTCATTTCCTTTCATAGTTGCATGTACGTATACACAACTATAAAATATAATTACACATTCCAAACATTTACATTTAATTTAAAGGCCTTAGCAAAGGGACTAAGACGAAACAAGAATCATATTTTATAAAAGTTAATACCATGTAATTATTGTTCTTCCTTTCACATTACATCTTATAGTATGATTAACCTTTTAAGTTTACAAACCCCAATTCCAAAAAAGTTGGGACAGTATGTAAAATGCACATAAAAGCAGAAAGCAGTGATTTGTAAATTCTCTAACATATTTAATTGAAAACAGTACAAAGAAAAGATATTTAATGTTTCACCATATCAACTTTATTGATTTTTGTAAATATATGCTAATTCCGAATTTGATGCCTGCAACACATTCCAAAAAAGTTGGGACAGGGGCAAAACAAAGACAGGGAAGTTGAAAAAAAAACACCTGTTTGGAACATTCCACAGGTAAACAGGTGATGCTATCATGACTGGGTATAAAAGGATATCAAAAGACTCTTAATATCTTATTTTCAGGTACTATAGTACTCTTACTATAACCTCTCTGCATTTGAATGGATTTCTGATAATTTGGGGGTGGGACTAGATTAAGCTGTTAATTACATGGGAATAGTATGGAACCCATGGTTGACTAAATGGCTGTAAATCATCAAGGGTCTGCGGTATCAAACTAGCCTCAAACCTTTACTCTGCTGCCAGATATGCAGTAGATATGGATGGATCACTTGGAGGGTTTTTTCTCCTGGCCTATTTTACTATAGAGTTCAATAGGAAAATGAGTCAGGAGAAACAACCCTTCAAGTGATTCATCCATATCTACTGCATATCTGGCAGCAGAGTGATGGTTTGAGGCTCGTTTGATACCTCAGACTCTTGATAACTTATAGCCATTTAGCCAACCATACTATTCCTGTGTAATTTACATCTTAAACTAGTCCCACCCTCCAATTGCCATAGAGGTCCATTCAAATGCAGAGATGTTATAGTATCGCTTGTAAGAGTACCTGAAAATAAGCTATCAAGAGTCTTTTGATATCCTTTTATACCCAGTCATGATAGCATCACCTGTTTACCTGTGGAATGTTCCGAACAGGGTTTTTTTTTGGATTATGATTAATTGTTCAGTTTTTGAGATTTAGTTCATGTGAAAGATATACTGTACATATGCTGTATATGCTGTATTTTCAAATAAGTGCATGAGTAGTGACATGCACTGTGAAAACTACTTTCTTGGTTGGACAATATGTACATAATCTCCCATAACCAAGTCTCTATGCTTATCTGTGTTAATAAAAAATAAAAAAAAGTTTATGCTGAGCCACATTTAAATTCTGTAACTCAAATAATAGAAAACGAGATGGAAGGCTGCAGACCAAAACAAAAGGCAGGGAAGATCTCCTCCATGGCAGTATTTTGCTGAAAATCGATTATATTTTGTGCTTCGTCTACGTGGTCCTTTGCTGTAAGCCAGTATGTCATTTTTGATATCAGCCTGTCAGAGTGTTCTTGCATTACATGGAGCTTTCAATACATTTGATTCTGGCTGCGGTGTGGACCCCGTTTTAAGACAATGTGACGTCATTGTTTCTGATTATTCGCTGTGTGATATGAAAGAATGAGCGATCCTCCAGCTATCTTTGTATAGGACAGGCTCATCCCTGGGAGAAATTCCAAAACTGCACTGCATTGGCAGCTAGATAGCCAGCAGTTTAGACAGGACAGCATGAAAAGCACTTTCCTCCCTTCTCTATGTTAACAGTTGGTTGGATGTGTGTGTGTGTGTGTGTGTGTGTGTGTTAGGGGGTAGGGGGTAGGGGGTAGGGGGGGGGGGGGGTTGGTACAGTAGATTATTTCTTATTTTTTTGATACATTTATAATGTCCGTTGCTGGGAATTGCGCAGCTGAGCAGTTTAAGTTGTATTCACCACCTTCACTCACAGTCTGTGTATGGGGTGACGCTACCCCCCAGGCCCGGGAATGGGCTAGGGTCAGGAACCTGGTCCGGGTCAGTTCCTTTGGGCTCTGTTCAACATTCCTTCTGATCGTTCTGCCTGGCAACTGGCCCAGATCACACGACTGCAGTCCCCCCCCAGACAGACCCCATTAAATCCCAAACATTCCTTTGCCATTTTTATATTTTCTCCTTATTGCTTTGGAAGTAAGCCAGAGCAGAACATAGTAAATATAATTCAGTTGAGGACAAAGCAATTGGGGTTTTCTGTACTGGAGCAAGTCTCCGCGCAGCAAGAGATGATTTGGTAGATCATCATAACTTTCATAGGTTAACTTTACAGGACGGATGTCTATCGTGATAACCTCCCTCCCACATTTCATTCCATTCAATTCCACTGACATTCATGGACAAATCTACGTTAGTCATTACTCCTTTAGGAACTTTACAATTTGCTATGTTTCCTAGCCTTACCTATGCCATGTTGCACATATATTTTGGACTCTGGGGCGTTGGGTTAAAACACAAAGATGGGACTGCCCACAAGAACACTTGTTCCCTTGTTTGCCCCAAACTTCCTGTTTCTCACCTCTGTCTACACAGGCCGCCGTGGTTGGATTTCCACGTATGACGCCGTCCGTCTGTGATCCTGCCACTGCTGTGTGCTGCAGCTTGTGGGCAGGGTGATGTCCCAGTGTGTGAAGTGTGCATGAAATGGGAGCTGCTGCTGTACAACAGGGCTGAGGAGAGGAACTAGGGAACTTTGAGTTAAACCCCTAAAAAAGAGTTATCAACAAGCCAAGTGAGCCACTGTTCAACAACAAATGCAGTTTTTTTTTTTAAAGGAGAGCAGACGGGGTCTGCCCTCTGTTTGTATTCTTTGCTTTATTCAGACAGGGAGAGAGCAGAAACGGTAACGGACGGGGTGATAACTCGAGGGTAACGGACGGGGCGATAACTCGAGGGTAACGGGCCGGGCGATAACTCGAGGGTAATGGACGGGGCGATAACTCGAGGGTAACGGACGGGGCGGTAACTCGAGGGTAACGGACGGGCGATAAATCGAGGGTAACGGACGGGGGCGGTAACTCGAGGGTAACGGACGGGGCGGTAACTCGAGGGTAACGGACGGGGCGGTAACTCGAGGGTAACGGACGGGCGGTATCTCGAGGGTAACGGACGGGGTGGTAACTCGAGGGTAACGGACGGGCGGTAACTCGAGGGTAACGGACGGGGCGGTAACTCGAGGGTAACGGACGGGGCGGTAACTCGAGGGTAACGGACGGGGCGGTAACTCGAGGGTAACGGACAGGGCGGTAACTCGAGGGTAATGGACGGGGCGGTAACTGAAGGGTAACGGGCTGGGCGATAACTCAAGGGTAACGGGCCGGGCGATAACTCCAGGGTAACGGGCCGGGCGATAACTCCAGGGTAACGGATGGGGTGGTAACTCAAGGGTAACGGGCCGGGCGATAACTCGAGGGTAATGGACGGGGCGGTAACTCGAGGGTAACGGGCCGGGCGATAACTCGAGGGTAACGGACGGGGCGATAACTCGAGGGTAACGGACGGGGCGATAACTCGAGGGTAACGGACGGGGCGATAACTCGAGGGTAACGGACGGGGCGATAGCTCCAGGGTAACGGACGGGGTGATAACTCCAGGGTAACGGACGGGGGGATAACTCGAGTGTAACGGACGGGGCGGTAACTCGAGGGTAATGGACGGGGTGATACCTCGGATGGCGCCATCGTAGGGGGATTTGCATATGGCACAGGAGTCGGCCGCCCTATGGACTGTGCCACATGTCTTGCAAACAAAAGCAGTTTTAAGTTGCATACAGGAACTAAACTGAAGAAACAAAGAGCTTTTCTAAAGCAGTTTTAAAGTTGGCATACACACACACAATCTCCACCCTTGCTGAGGGAATGCAGATTATATAATTAACATAATCTTATGTAATTGCTTAAAACTGTTTACACTTCCACAGAGCTGTATGGTGTAGTACCAGGTTAGGCCAGCAGGTGATGGGAGTGCCAAGATTATCCTGAAGGAGCTGTTCAATTCTCTTGTGATACTCTGCAGTTCTGACACAAACAATCTGCTGTGTGTGTGTATGTGTGTGTGTGTGTGTGAGAGAGAGAGAGAGAGAATTACTTTCAATGCGTGTTTATTGCCTTTCACAATTATTAAACTGAACTGGACTGCTATGCTACCCAGGATTAGGAATGTATGCAAATCAAATAATAAACTACTTCGGCGAAGCAGGCCTCTTCCATTCTGATAGAGACAGGTTGAGGGGTGTATACCTGCACAGAGAATGTGCTAGTGTGCATTTAGGGCTGTAGTTTTAGCCAAACGTCTTTCCCATAATGGCAATAAGAGATAACACTGTGCATTGCAGATTACCTGGTAAATCAGGAATAGCTCAGATTGCTATGTATTGGAGGTGACATTAGATTCCACTTTATGCATTGAACTGGGATAGATACCATCAAATTGTAATTTAAAAAAAAAGAGTAATTATCATTGGAATAATGGGTGCCAGTCTGTGCACTCGGTTAACATTGTTGTTGCTCATTTGTGTTTGTGTGTGTGATTCTCTAAAACATCGCATTCCTGTTCTTTCCAATTCATTTATCGTAACTTACATCACCCTATCTTCACTGACAATGGTGCACGCGTATGGAGTTATGAGAAACGACATCACAGACTTCTAATATGAGTACAGGGAATTATGTGTTCTGGGCGCGTCTTGTGTGAGCTCAAAGCAGCCGAAATAAGTCGGTAATATAAGACAAGTCAAGGATGAATAAAGAATTTAAAAGGCAATTTTTCTGCCTGTCATTAAAATACTGAGCCTGAGTGAATTTTGTTTACACGTTTAGGCCTAAAGATAACAGTGCCGATAAAGTCGTCTGCACTGGTTTTGATATTAAATTATCATTTTAAAATATGCAGTTGCCGCTTTAAAACTGTCCCCACCGTCACTGTTGCCCATTTAATCCCCGATCGGAGCTGTGGCTTTGAGCCGCCAGGGAAAGAAGGAGTGTTTTTTTGAACGGGAGGGGAGGAGGAAAAGAGGAATGAATGCGAGCGATAACAGACGGGCTGACTTCGGACGCAAATGAAATCAAACAGACCGGGGACACCAAGAGAAAAAGTCCGCCGGCTGCACGGACTACAACGTAAAAAGGGAGATCGAGCAGACAGACAACAAACACGAAATACTGCTCTAATCGAGTCGTGGACAAAAACAAAAACAAGCCCTTTACAGTAGCCCTCCGCTGAGGTATTTAGAAAAGAGAGAGATGAGTAGACGATACTGATTGGAGTTGACAAGCCCGCTCCACTAGCTACTGAATCCATTCTCCCTCCCCCTCTCCCTCTCCCAAACCAGGAAATCGCCGAGGTGTGCTCTGCCTTTCTCCTGTTGGCTCTCCCAGACCCCGGTGTGGGTTGATACATGTGTATTTCGTCGTGATTACCGACTTTTGTTTTGTTTTTCCAAACTCCGGCATAAGATCTGAGCCCCAAAGGGACGGTGAGGGAGAGGATCCACACTCTCGCCTAACAATGAGGTAAACCCCGCTAAAAATCAATCCCATTTGTTTGTTTGTGTGTTGATCTCGTTTTTAATCAAGCTATCGGTATTATAGACTACACACAGTATGTGAATGGCTACATTGTTTGTGCTACATGAGCGCGTCATGTTGCAATTCAGTGTGCCTAACCGGTGTCAGTTTGTTATAGCTAGTTAATATAGCTAACGGTGTAGGGCTATCCCGTGTGTTACCTGGTCGGATACAGTGTTTTGTTAAGTTGTTTGGCTTCATTTAGTGTAATAATAGCCTATATGCGCGACTAGCTCGCTTAACACCCACACATTCAGCTCTTGTCTTTTCGTAGTTTGTACTTTGATTTGTCGTGGCTGAAAGAGTTGAAACGCAGCGTGTAGCCAAACGGCAGCCCGTCTGACAGTAGGGTAGGCTACTCAACTTTTCTGTCCTCTTCTCAGTAGGCTATTGTTGATGTTGGTTGTAGGAAAAGGGGGTTTATTAACGTTTCTGGAATAATTTCAAAATACTTGTCACGATGAGCTATTCTGAGTTCGACCAAGTCCTATAATATAACGTCACTTCAAAGTACAATGCGAGCACTATACCCGTATTGTATTGTGTCATTTTGTTTAGCTTTTGATCGTTCTAGAAAAAAGTGGCCGCAGACAATGTCCCTTGCGACTTGTTTTTATGTCGTTGTGCGGCCCTTTGAATAAATTGATCTTATGTTTAAAAAAAATATATATATCTTGGCTTAAAGTAGAGTAGTGGTTCATCACAATGATGTAATTACACTGGGTCTCCGCTGTCGCTTTTGGCATGGCGTTGCAACTGTTGAACTGTGGCCCGTAAAAGCGGCGGCCTGCCCTACCTGCTGCCGAGCACCACGTAGCCACCCTACGGGCGATCCTTCCTTTTTCTTTAGCTGGGAGTTGGTCTGGGCTGTACCTATGGGCTGTACCCGGAACCGCGCTGCAGTGCACGGATACACAAAATTCCACATCCTGTCAGTGCATGTGCAGCTTGCAATTTCGCGCTTTGAAGCCGCCGCTCTTTCGCACAGACCACTCCGGAATGCCGTTTCCATATGAATCCGATACAACGGGCCACCCCCGTCACTTTTATACTTTTATGGCTTGTTGACCTATGCGAAAACGAACAAACTGGACACGAACGTGCCGGACGCGAACCTTGTTGCCACCATCCTTGTTGGCACGCGCATTCAGGTGACAGCCCCCCCCCCTCTCAGGGTCCAACCTGTCTGTTTCAATACGTGCCTGGTATTTACTTTACTTATCCTGAAAATCTTAAATGTTGTAAGATTGCCTTAACTCAAACTAATGATATTTGGCCAAAAGCTATAATAAACGAGACATTCTAGTCTCAATCTATATTTCCAAACTGCATATTTTCTGTTTCAGTCATTTGGGGGCAGGCTTATTTGAAACCATGGGCCCTATGACAAACTCTGATGACTACCTCCTCAACCTTATTTTAAAGTTAGGCTTTTTAAGTACAATAGATTGCTACTGGTGAAGAAAAAAATGTTTCTTTTGCGCATGTGCAGATTTAAACTGGCCAGTTTGATTCATTAGTCAGTCTTGTCAGAAAAAAAAACCTACTTACAGGTGTGGTAATGGCATGTTTTACTGAATCTGAATAACAATGAATGTAATGATTTTACAGTTTCAAGTTTATTGTTCTCTGTTTACATCATTTACAGAGATTTAGAATTTCTAGCTCAGACATATTGTATTTTTATGTGTGTAAAACTCTGTACATTGGGCTTAATGGACATAAAGCAGAGGCCATACTATAGCCTAGTGGCTCCAGAACTGTGGATTATGCAAAGGGTTAAAATGGGTAGCAAGATTCACATGGAACACTGTATTACATTGTATGTAATGCACCCCATTGACGTTCAGCAGGTCAGATTAAAAGATGCCCTTGTTTCATACTTTGCAAAAGTTACATTGTGCATGTGCAGTAATTTATTTGTTTAAGTCTGTAATTGAACCCCTGTGAGGTTGTGTGTTTAATAAGGGGTGGGTCACAGAAAATGCAGTCGCATATTAAGTGGGTCTTGGACTCAGGAAACTGACAAACTCCTCATTACAGCATCAGTGCCCCGTTTGCAGCTGATGAGACCTTGCATTTGTTTCTGAGTGACGACTGGTTCTTTGCTTGCGCGGTTGCCTCGGCCTTGGCCGCAGTCGGCCGCTGTCCCTAGTGAGCCGTTTCCGCAATCGCGCCTGTAAGTTTGTGTCCCTGGGTTGTCGGGCGCACAGGAAATGCATCAGGCCCGAGTGACAACCACAGCGCGATTCATCAGTGTCAGCGGAGATGCCTGCCCCAACCTGCCCGCCACGTCTGGGACCAAATATCTTTGCGTCCCCGGCGTTCTCTCAATGTCTGGGCTTGACCCAAAAAGACCTTATGCATGACCAGCTGGGCATGCCTGAGGTTGGAGGGGACCCCCACATTCCCTTATTGGTGAAACCGTGGCACAGGGCATCAGGGGTCGGACACCAGGCTCTGGGTCAGTTTTGTTTCTGTTAGGAAAGATGCTGACAAAGTTCTACGTGGAATATTTCAGCTAATGATCTGAATTTCAGTTAGTTTCCTGACTTGACTGAATTGAGGTGGATTTGACTCCGGCTCTGCTGTCTCTTCCGGCCATTCCGACGTCGCATCTCTGCCAGAATTAATGGACATCTGCCACCATACCCTTAACATTGCCATTTAACCTGTGTGTCCAATCCCAACTTGAATTATTTATGCATTAATTTATTATTGGAGAAAAATGTCAATACCTTTTTAAGAGAGAGCCCCAGGGGAAAAGGGCTGGGAGTGCAATGTGGGGTAGATGGTTCTTAAAAGGCAGCTTTAAATGTGCTGATTAAGTCAGACTGAACACTTTCCCGTATGTTCATTTATTTATCAGTTTTGCAGACTTTGGTGTCTTTAAATGCAAAATCAGTCTTCATCACTTGTATCTCGCTGCTGCACTTTGTTGAAGTGCCATAATTTAAGCACGTATTTCTCCTTCGCTTGGGAATTCCATCCTGGACATTAGAGAGGGCTTTATTAACATTTTTACTGCAGTTTTCCTTCCTTTTTGGATAGCTGAATTCCGTCGGACTTGGAGTTTGGAGCGGCCCTGTGATCTGTGAATACCTGCCACCCCCCCACTTGTGTGCTTTTACTCTGGAGGTATTGATCCACAGACCGGCTTTCACTGCCTCCATTAGCTTTCACCCTCTCTCTATGTCTGCGCCCACCAGTGCCTCTTCACTACACAGGAAACCATAAGGAAGCTCAGAAGCATGGTGACAGCGCCTTTTTTCCAACCCGAAAGGAAGAAATGGGCGTGCATTCATCTTGTGGGAAGCCTGTTTCTGCCTTGTTCCTCGAGTAAAGGAGTTGGTTATGACCATGTGTTTCTGTGGGAATCCCAGTGCACCCAAACTCTTTGGCTTTGGGTGAGCGGGCCTCAGGAAGACCTCCGGGCCCCAAACCTCGACCCCCACATTAATTTCAATACATATTTTATCCCGGCTGCCTGCCACCCCACAATGCAACACCCCGGAGAAGTGCACACTTGGTGAGAAACGTTAAAAACATTTCACGTGGTTCTTTGGGTGAATTAATTGCAGAGAAAGTATTTGATTGGGTGAATGAGGCATTAAAATAGCAGCCTTATATGGACTTTTTGCTTGGCATGTGATAAAGTGTATGGTTGGACACACCTATCTGCAGTCCATTCTGAAATGCTCAGAATTATAATTTTTTTCCAGAAGCTTCCCTATAATATAAAATGTCCATGCCTGTGTAAAATGACCAGTGTGAGGTAAATTATAGCTAATTCCTTCAGAATACGCATATTTTGAGCTGACACTTGAGTGTGTTATAAGGCTGGCATTGTAATGGTGAGACTGGAATTTGGATGATGGTAAAGTAAAGTTGGTAGCATTTTCCGGGCATTTTCATAAGACCAAAATGGTATGTGGAGTAGCATGTGGTATGTGGAGTAGGAACATGAAAATGTATGTGGAAATAGCTTAATGTATGGTCATTTAGTGTACAAAGTGCCAATGTCCTTCCATGTTCCCTTCATAGATAAATACACATAGTTAAAGGCATTGTCTTACCTCTAGGAAAAAAAAAACGTCCATAATGAAGAAGCAGGGTCTTCCCTTAGCTCTACTTATGTGTGTCCCAGCCTCTGAAATATTGATTGGAGTAAAGAAATACTTGTTTTCTGTAGGCTCATTTTACTATAGGTCATTAATGCAAGCTATATTCTTTACTATCAAGGCCTCATTATAGAAAAAGGGATTAACTCTGATAGATTCTATATTCAATTGAGTGGTTAAATTTTATATCCCATATTTAAAAAAGAATAAATAAAAAATTCAAATAACTTTATTGAAAATTATGTGCAATGTAGCAAATTATGTACTAGAAATTACATGTGATGAAAACTACTATCCTTTAACCTTGAACAACAGGACTGAATTAGGTACAAGCTTGGTGTTTTCTTGATAAGTGGAATCCCTATGTTCCATTTATTCACTGATTGGTGAATATAAGGGCATATACTGATGATTTTCACATGTGGACATGTTTCAACATGCATATCAGTACAATTTCCATATATAGCTTTCTAACATGCACACTGTAAAATTACATGTACATGTATAAACACATTTATTTTTATGTGGAAACACATTTAGATACTCCCACTGGAGCTTGAGAGGGCCATTTAGGATACCACTTATTCCTCCTTATACCAGAGGTTTTATCAAAATATTTCACTTATTTTCAATATTCAGGACCTTACCGGAGACACAATTCCCATCTCAAATGCCCTCTATTCCAATGAACATACTGAAAACATGTTTATCCTTTATTTCTTACAATTCCTATGACACAGGAATTCAATAATCATGGAGATACTGCAATTTCCATGTACATTTTTATGTTCCTACTAGCTACCCCACATACCATTTTGGTCCTATGAAAATGACCAAAATATGCTACCACGCCTTGTTTTATTCATAATATCTTCATGTCCATTGGTGGTAGAGACCTCAAATATTGGCACAAAATTAATAAAAGATTGTATTTGCAGAAAAAATAATGATTGATATCATAATGGGGCAAAAATGTGGGTTTGTAGTACCCTCAATATCACTCTCGTTTCGGAACTTTGCACTTTTTTCCAAATCTAGGGCCTTATGGCATGTAGTACAGGCTTTTAATGGTTTTGGCATACAGTAAACATGTTTGTCTTCCATCCTGCAAAGTTTGGTGAGGCTAGGAACAATACTTGTCAAGATATTAATGCCCAAACATGGATTCCCAGATAAGGTGTTTTTGAGGCTATAAAAATTAAATAATATCAAGGGCTGAAAAAATATGAAAACATTGGATTTGAACAGAAATATTTTACAGGCCTTGGTTTTGGGACCCATTCATGATATAGACAAGGTTTGAACAAAATCTGAGACGGTTCTGCAACAAGCTTATCTGATTTGACACGGAATGACCCTATACAGAGACGCTAGTTAGGACTTGATTCTTTATTGCCTCATTTGATTTGTAGTCATGCTTGTAGCCTTATGTCACACATGCAGGCTTCCTAACCAGCTGTCACCACACACTCATTTACAATCCATCTTCTCCTTTCTCCATTGGATGAATTCAGAGATGTATTTGCATGTGCGTGTACGTACGTGTCCGTGTGCGTGTGCGTGTGCGTGTGCGTGTGCGTGTGCGTGTGCGTGTGTGTGTGTGTGTGTGTGTGTGTGTGTGTGTGTGTGTGTGTGTGTGTGTGTGTGTGTGTGTGTGTGTGGCATTGTTCTGCTTGTTGTTACCAATGTACCTCGTGGTTGGTGATGCTCCTCTCTGGGTTCTATTTGAAAGCTGGTTGGGTGTTTGAAGGTGACTACATCCCTACTCTCTTCTCCCTGACTTGTATCTGGAAACAAAACAGTGCCTCCTTCCAAGTTCCCTCCGCCTCTGTTGTCATTGCCTATATAAATAGGCCTTTGAATGTGTACTTCAAGATGAGATGAGCCAAGAAAAATAAAATTGAAATCATTCACCGTTTCTGTTGAGCTGCTGTATTAGATAATGTTATTGTGATCTTTTTTTTGCCCAATTATGGTGGTAATTCCTTTATCCTCCTGGCTGGTTTAGAGGGGTGAGTGTTCTGATTGGCACCTCTCGGGGGGTATTCAGGTATTTAAGGCGGTGTCAAGTCTCAGTGCAGATGGTAAACAGGAAACAGCTGAGCCATGATCGCTGACCGCCACTGCTATTTGTGCAGAGAGAGAGAGAGAGAGAGATGCCTTGAGATTTGCCTATATTTGTCTGTACACTGTATGTCTAGATCTGTGTTTATGTGTTCAGCTGTACATGTACTTTTCTGTGCCTTGGCAGTTGGCAACATATCTTGTCATGCCAGTAAAGCATTTGTGAATTTTAATTTGAGAGAGCCCTGTTGGAAATGCACACGTCCCTCTGCCTCTGCCATGTCTATGTTTTTCTCAGTCCTGTCTCCTCACCGTCTCTTCTCTTTCTCCTTTACCGTTTTTTCCCTCTTTAAAGCTGGTGTGTGAGCCATATCCAATGCGGCTTTATGATATTAGCCGGAGTCAGTTTACACATACTGACTGCATGCATATCCCTATTTCACAAAGGATGCAGCATGCTTGGTTCAATGTCTATGTATGAAATGACTCATTTGTACTCGCAGTATGTATCTCTCCCCAGAACTTCAAATGCAGCTTTAATTCCGCATTGGTATGGGGGTTAGGGTTGCCGGCTCAGTTCTGAGACAGGGTACAGCCATTTGTTCCATTGAACAAGGTGGTTATCCTGAATTTTTGTAGTAAATGCCTGGTTGTAAAAAAGTGATTATATAATAAAAAAGAAAAGTTAGCTCTAAGTCATTCTTCATAAGAGAATCAGCAAAATTAATGATAAATTTGCCTTTGGGAGAGTAGAGCAGAGAAGAACACTTTAAACCACTGGGTCCAAGAAGGCCAGGCGTTTGTGGGGAAGAGGGAGACTTTTAATATGTAATCTGCTCGTTCATGGGAGTATGACTGGAGTGCTGCATTTGGCCAGAATTCTGACCACAAATGACCTCTGGGTGTGTTTGTTAACAGGAAGTCTGACTTGATAACAGAAACTATGCATTACAAGATCATCTTAAGGAATAGTGTTTCATTTATTCCAAAAAGTAATATTGTGTTATAACCCAATGCAGTTTCATCTCAAAGCTGCAGTACATGTTGGGTGGTGCTGAACGTAATTGTTTTATCATGGCAGATTTACACCACATCAGGCTTCTACGCATTACAACAGAAAGTAGCACGCATTTCCCCTTAGGGTGGACCAGGATTGCTTTGTCTCCTCTCTCTCCATTCTGTCTCATCTCTAACGCTGTTCCGTCTAATCTCTAACTGTGTTCTGTCATCTCTTACTCTGTTCTGTCTCCTCTCTCTCATTCTGTCTGCTCTCTCCATTCTGTCTGCTCTCTCCATTCTGTCCGCTCTAACTCTATTCTGTCTCATCTGTTTCTCCCCTGTGTTTTCTATGCGTATCGATTGTGTTCATTTTCTTACTGTTTTCTCTCCTCTGTTCTCTCTATATGCAAGGAAGGTGACATTGTGATACAGTGGTTCGGGAACTGGCTTTGTAACTAAGGGGCTGCATGTTCAATTACCATTTGGACTCACTGTTGTACAACAAGCATGGTGCATAACCTGAACTGCTTCTGTAAATATTTAGCTATCGAGTACATTAAAAAACATAAAAGCTTAGTTAGTGTTCTGGATAAGAACATACTGTATATGCTTAATGTCTCAATGTATTGCAAGGTGCCTGACTTTGTGTGTTTGGCCCAACCTCCCCTCTCAGATGTAATCAGGCCTTGCTGTACACAGTTAAGTCCAATTCATAGTCGCCAAAAAAAGTATGCTTACGGACGTCCGCACGGTCTGTGTGGACCTAAATGACGACATAGCAGACAAAAGAAGGACCCTGAGCGCCCATTCGCCTAGGCAGTCCACGCAGCAGGTTTTTTGTGTCCGCGTGGACAGGACCTGTCATGTCACCTACACACGTACAGCAACCTTTACTGTGCATAAAGTAGCCTGTCATTTCACCTCCACGCGTACAGCAGCCTTTACTGTAGAGTAGACATGTATAACTCCAGAGAACTCCAGTCTCCAGCTTGGCTTCCTTTCCATCAGAAGATTTGAGGAAGCCGCAAAATGCATCACTGTGGAGGCGTACATGTGGGACGCAGCGACTCTGACTGATCCCAGACCAGTTTGGTACGAAAGGTGTTGAGGTGTGTGTGTGTGGAACATGCCGATTAGGACTGGGGGGGGGGATGTAAACAAATTACGGATATGACACAAAACTTTTTGTTTAATAGGTGAACATTCTGGCTTAGTGAAACATACCTCAACCAAATTAAATTAAATTATTTTAATTAATGGCATATTTTTTCCAGATCAAGTAGAGGAAAAAATTATGGAATCACTCAATGTTGAGGAAAAAATTATGGAATCACCTTGTAATTTGCATTTCTAAAACACATACCGGCACAAGTCTAAAAATGCAAATTAGTCTGCAGTTAACAGAGAGTGCTTACAGACCTTAACAAGGTGTTGGACTTGGCTAATTGAAAGGAAACATGGCCCCAACAAGAGAGTTGTCAATTGAAACAATGGAAAGGATTATAAAACTCCTTCAAGAAGGAAATCCAACACGGAGTGTGGCAAACGATGTTGGTTGTTCCCAGTCAGCTGTGTCTAAAATTTGGTGCAAGTATAGACAAAATATGAAGGTTATAAAAGGAAAACATACGGGTAGACCAAGGAAGACGTCAAAGCATCAGGATAGAAAACTCAAAGCAATATGCCTTGAAAATAGAACAAATGGAAAAACAAATGGGTGGAAACAGGAGTCAATGTTTGTGACAACTGTAAGAAATCGGCTGAATTAAATGGGATTTACGTATAGAAAAGCCAAACAAAAACCAGCACTAACACCTAAACAGAAGAAAACAAGGTTACACTGGGCTAAAGAGAAGCAATCATGGAGTGCGGATGATTGGATGAAAGTGATATTCAGTGATGAATCACAAATCTGCATTGGCCAAGGAGATGATGCTGGAACTTTTGTCTGGTGCCATTCTAATGAAACGTATAAAGATGACTGCCTGAAGAAAACAATCAAATTTCCCCAGTCATTTATGATATGGGGTTGCATGTCAGGTAAAGGACCAGGGGAGATGGCAATCATTACCTCAACAGTCAATGCATAGGTGTACATTGAAATTCTGGACACTTTTCTCATTCCATCGATAGAAAATAGGTATGGTGATGATGAAGTCATTTTTCAGGATGATAATGCATCTTGCAACAGAGCAAAGAGTGTTATGCCTTTCCTGAAGAAAAGCTTTATCAACTCAATGACATGACCAGCAAACAGTCCGGATCTCAATCCGATTGAAAATTTATGGTGGAAATTAAAAGAATGTCCATGACAAGGCTCCATCCTGCAAAGCTGATGTGTCAACTGCTATTCGAGAAAGTTGGAACCAGCTTGATGGAGAATATTGTTTTTCAATAGTGAAGTCCATGCATCAAAGAATTCAGACTGTCATAAAAGCCAGAGGAGGAGCAACAAAGTACTAATTGTGATTTTTTTTGTTGATGATTCCATAATTTTTCCTCAACATTGAGTGATTCCATAATTTTTTCCTCTACTTGATCAGGAAAAAAATATGCCATTAATTAAAATAATTTAATTTAATTTGTTTGAGGTATGTTTCACAAAGCCAGAATGTTCAGCTATTAAACAAAAATGGTTTTGTGTCATATTTGTTTATTTGCTACGAAATAAGAGCTGGATGAACATCCTCTAAGTGCGGTGATTCCATAATTTTTGCCAGGGGTTGTATAAGGCATTTGCTGAAGAAAATCACCAATTTGAAATTATATGTAAAATGAAATATAGACCCTAACATAATAGGAAAGTTAAACAAAGCTAATAAAAACACAACAATTTTAAGAAAACAATAAGTAAAATGTGCTGAACAGGCCCATGTCCTTTCTGTAGAGCAAGTGTCTTCGGCATATGGTACCATCACTGCCATTGCACAGCACCTTAATCTAGATCAAGGGGAAGTTCTTGGAAGTTTGGCTAAATTTTCCAGCAAGGAAGGGCTGTGGAGTGCTGATGCCATCTGGAAGGCAGCCAAACCCATCAAGGCAGCAACCCGGTGGAAGACACTGTAAGTATGAAGCCATGTCCTTCAATTATTCACCAAATCCCCCCAACATCAGAGCGGAACTGGTCCCTGTTTGGTGGAACACACAGCAAGAGTGTACAACAGGCTGACAAACAAAATAGTTGAGAAACTGGTGGCTATTTGGTCAAACTTGAAACTCTTTGAGCCCATTAAAGATGACACCACACAAATTGAATCTGAGGAGGATTGTCCAGATTCTTCAGTCTCTTGAGATGAAGCTAGCTGTTGTTAAGATGAATAATTAGCCGAGGTCAAGCAAGTAAAGCTAAAATATTTAGTTTAACCTTATTTTAGTCAAAAGATGAAGTTATTCCTAATACATAGGCTTATCTAATTTGCTGTCTTAGATGGAAGGAAATTAAAAAAATATATTTAACATTTTTTCATTTCCTTCTTTAATATGCCAATGTCATGTTTGTTGACATTTCTTAAAATCCATGGTTTTCTCCCTAACAATATTTGCAAAGTATTTGCAGTGACCCCTCAAATAGGCCCAATACATAAACAACCAAAGACATACTTACAATTTATGAAAAATATTATTAACAGTATAAATTCCCGAAATTACCTCAAAATTCCTCAAAAAGAGGATTTTCTCCAGAACTTTACCACCCTAATAATGGGATGCAGATCCAGACTGCTGGAGACGTTTATCCAGTACATTCTTAGAGGACCCTGGTAGCTGATGGATCTATGGTTATCTGATGCAGTCAGTCCGCACGTCTTCGGGGAGAGGAGTGATGTAATGACCGCAGCGTGGATAAAATTAGGGGAAGTGCCCTGGTGGAGACTGACTGAGCTCGTCCCACAAGCACTTATTTCAGCAACCATCTCTCTCTCTCTTTTTCTTTCTCTCTCTCTCTCTCTCTCTCTCTCTCTCTCTCTCTCTCTCTCGCGCCATATCCTCCTAATCCCAAGTGAACAGAAAGATGTGTGTAAGACCTCAGTGGATATTTATTGTAATCCTGGCTGAGGAAGACTAACAGTGCGGAGGGTGAAGAGCGTTGTAAGAACATCAGGGTGGAAGCTGTTGGGCTCTCCATCCGTGACCTTTCTTCATGAATCCACTCATCGCCTCCTCACCCATTACATCACACCATTACTACAGTTGCAGAGCGAAGCATTGTGGATAGGGTTGTAAAGTTTCCCTTTTTGAGGAATTTTGAGGTCATTTTGGGAATATATACTGTTAATAATATTTTTCATAAATCGTAAGTCTTTGGTTGTTTATGTATTGGGCCTATTTAAGGGGTTACTACAAATACTTTGCACACATTCTTAGGGAGAAAACCATGGGTTTTAAGAAATGTCTACAAACATAACATTGGTTTACCAGAATGTGAACACATTTCTTTGTGCATTTTCTTTTTCAAATGCATTTTTTAACAAAAAGCATATTAAATAAGGAAACATAAATGTAAAAATATATTTTAGTAATGTCCTTCCATCTATGACAGCAAATTAGGTAGGCCTGTGTATTACAAATAACTTCATCCTGTGGCTAAAATAAGATTTAACAAAATATTTTAACTTGACTTTCTTGACCTCGACTATGTATTTATCTCGACCACAGCTTCATCTTCAGAAAGAGACTGAAGAATCTGTGGTGTCATCTGATGGGCTCAAAGAGTTTCAAGTTTGCCCGAATAGCCACCATTCTCTCAACTCTTTCGTTTGTCAGCCTGTTGCACTCTCTGCTGTGTGTTCCAGGGACCAGTTCCACTCTGATGCAGCTGATCAGATCTGAAGAGGGATCTGGAGAATTATTGAAGCAACAGGGGACATGGCTTCATACTCGGAGTCCCTTCCACCAGGTTGATGCCTTGATGTGTTTGGCTGACTTTCTGATGGAGTAAGCACTCCACTGCCCTTGCCTGTTGGAAAATTTATCCAAACTTAGACAAACTTTCCCCTGATCTAGATTAAGGTGCTGTGCAATGGAAGTGATGGTACCATATGCCACAGAAACCTGCTTTCCAGAAAGGTCCTGGGCCTGTTCAGTCACATTTAACTTGTTTATTAACACAACTTGTTGTGTTTTATTAGCTTTGTTTAACCTTCCTATGATGTTCGGGGCTATATGACCTCAAATTACCTTTTGTTTTTGAATAATTTCAAATTGGTGATTTTCTTCAGCAAACGCCCTTAAAGGGTAATTTCACCAAAAAATGATGTTTGATTTATATACACTACTCACAAAAAGTTAGGGATATTCGGCTTTCGGGTGAAATTTCAGGATGAACCTAAAATGCACTATAACCTTTACAGGTGAAATTAATTTGACCTTCTCTAAACTTTTGAATGCACATGTCCAACTATTCAATGTTTCAGTACTTTTTGCACAACTTGCTGTTCTCTAACAAGGAGCTGAACGGCAAAATTCACAACAGGTGTTTGATCCATGAATCGACCAATAAATTTCCTGGTTCAATTAGAATTGGTATTTAAACAGTCCTCTTCATCATGCTGTTCACATTTTGACATCATGAGACCAAGACGACACCTAACAATTGATCAACAGTACCTCGCCATTGCGAGGCTTCAAACAGGATGTTCTCAGAGGGAAGTGGCCACTGAGCTTAGAGTGTCACAGAGTGTCATCAGCAGGTTGCAACAGAGATACAGAGAGACTGGAAGAGTCACAGAAAGGCATAGAAGTGGACGTCCTTTGGCCACATCCCACACTGATGACCGCTTCATTGTGAACAGTGCCCTGCGGAACCGGATGATGAATGCCACTCAACTCCAGGCACATTTAAGGGAGGTGAGAGGCACCCAAGTGTCACGTCAGACCATTCGAAACCGTTTACATCAGCGTGGTCTGCGTGCTAGACGACCTGCAAGGGTACCTGACCACACCACCAGGCACAGGCGTCATCGTCTTGCATGGGCCAGGGAGCATTTACGCTGGACGAGGGACCAGTGGGCCTCAGTGCTGTTCTCTGATGAAAGTCGATTCACGTTGAGCAGAAATGATGGCCGCCAACGATGTTGGAGACGTCAAGGAGAGCGCTATGCATCAGCCACTGTTGTCACCAGACGACCCTTTGGTGGTGGCGGTGTTACAGTGTGGGCAGGTGTGTCTAGTCAATACAGAACTGCCCTACACTTTGTGAATGGTACAGTGACAAGCCCATACTACCTGAATAACATCATTAATCCAGTCATTGTGCCCCTGCATGAACAACACAGGCCTAATTTCATCTTCATGGACGACAATGCTCCAGCTCATCGAGGTCGTATCATTAGGGAAAGGCTGCTGGAGACTGGGGTACCTCAAATGGAGTGGCCTGCACTTTCTCCAGACCTGAATCCCATAGAAAACCTATGGGATCAGCTGACTCACCGTGTAGAGGCTCGTAACTCTGTACCCCAGAACCTCAATGACCTGAGGGCCGCCCTTCAAGAAGAGTGGGATGCCATGCCTCAGCAGACAATAAGTCGACTTGTGAACAGCATGAGACGTCGTTGTCAAGCTGTAATTGATGCTCAAGGGCACATGACAAGTTATTGAGACATTGACATTTTTGTTGTGGTATACCCACCACTGTTGTTGGCTTTTGTTTCAATAAATTGTTTGAGATGAGGAAATCACCATTGCATGCTTCTACTTAAATGCCCTACTTTCATGATACGTATAATATCACTGTAGCGTGAACTTACATTTTCCATAAATTTCACCCGAAAGCCAAATATCCCTAACTTTTTGTGAGTAGTGTATGAGTAGCTGTCGTCCTGATTAAAATGAGCTCTCAGCCAACTCTCTACCTGTAGTGAGATTCTGTAATTGAGATTACAATTCTACTGAAAAAATTTCACCACCATTAGCCGGAGTCTCCAGAGAAAAACGGAGGAAAACGGCTTCCACCTCCGATTTAAGCTAAATTTCTCAGAAGGGTGTTGTGATCAGTGCATGGTCCACAAAAACATTGGAAGCCATTGTACTGGAATACATGGTAACTTTGCTAAGAACTCTTTGAGCTTGCTTGCAAACTAATACTGTTTATAATTGTAACAACAGGTTCACCGCCTCTCTGTCCGTGTCTGAATCAGCGCACTTGCTTACTATTGAGTATACCAGTTGAGTATACTTATAGCACAATAAAAAAAGCTGTTAAGTGTGAGACAAAACAGTGAGCAGTAGCTATACAGTATGCTTGTACACAGTAGGCTACACAGGGCTCTGATTCAGACACAGCCTCTATCTCCCTCTCTGTGAGTTCAGTCACGCCTCCTTCAGCAAGACTTACCTGCCCACTGTAGTTTTTCAAAAATGAGGAAGAGTAGAGGTATACATCATTTCGATGTATTCCTCAACCAAATTTGTAACTTTAGCTGTCAATATTTTGGTTCACAGATTGTTTTGGCCAGAGACAAAGAGTGACTTAATCAGTTGCGCTTTGATCTGTTAAATAAGCTGTTAATTGATCTGTTGCTTTTCGGAGGAATTCCCCTTTAAGACATCCTAGAGAATTAGGAAATATGTGTAAAAAAGATGCTTGGAACTTTTTTTATACAATACCAGTCAAAAGTTTGGACACACCTACTCATAGAAGGTTTTTTTCCATTATTTTTACTGTTTTCCACATTTTGGAATAGTAAAGACATCAAAACTATGAGATAACACAAATTTAATTATGCAAAGACCAAAAAAGTGTTAAACAAATTAAAAAAAAGTCATATATTTTAGATTCTTCAAAGTAGCCACCCTTTGCCTTGATAACGGCCTTGCACATTCTTGCCATTCTCTCAAACAACTTCTGTGGTAAACAGGTGATGCCATCATGACTCTATATAAAAGTATATCAAAAGACTCCTGATATCTTATTTCCAGGTACTCTTAGAAGCGATACTATAACCTCTGCATTTGAATGGATCTCTATGGGAATTGGGGGGTGGGACTAGATTTAGCTTTAAATTACACTGGAACAGTGTGGAACACATGGTTGGCTAAATGGCTCTAAGTCATCAAGGGTCTGACGTATCAAACAAGCCTTAAACCATCACTCTGCTGCCAGAAATACAGTAGATATGGATGGATAACTTGAAGGGTTTCTTCTGCTGACTTATTTTTCCATAGAGTTCAATAGGAAAATTTGTCAGGAGAAACAACCCTTAAAGGATAAGTTCGCTATTTTGGACCTTGGACCCTATTTGCGGTCTGTCTTCCATGAACCTGACACATTGAGTCCATATTTTCGCTGATCGGTCCAGTATTGAGCTAGCTACAGATTTCCTGTAGGCTCTCACTGGGCTACAATAGAAGTCAACGGGGCAATTAGAAATGTTATGGAAAAACAACGATAAATGTGCTTTTATAGCTCAGTGTGTATTCTTACGGTCTCAGTATGCTCTCCTGTGAAATGTAGGCTATCGCAAACGCAAACCGAACGTTTATACAACAGTTCCATTTGAAACAGAACTATTTATCCGACCGCACTACCTCGCACTGTAAACTTCCGCAGTCTAGCTACGTTGTAGAGAGGCCGCTTGAAAAGCAGTTGATCACAAATCCTGACCTCCCGTTGGAGTTTACTAGCTAGTAGCCTACAGCAGAACTATTTGTAACGCAGTGTTTGTAATCATCATTTGTAATAATTTACATTACCTGCGCAACTTCAGCCTCTCTCTCTTCTCTTGCTCTCTTATCATCCATCTCTTGTAGTTCCGTGTCCGTGTATTCTGGCTCAAATCTGTAGCCAGTAACGTCAAAGTCAAAATCAAATTCTTCGTCTTCGTAATCATTATAGTCATCCATCATCCAAGTTTTTTTGTGGAAATTGTAGCCTACGTTGCTGCAGGTAAACAAACGCAGACTGCTCACATAGATAGTTTCGTAAACGGCCGGCACACCTTCCCGCTCCCCCACCCCCGACACATAGTACTCCGCGGGAGCAGCGAAAACAAGCAACAGAGAAATGCTTACTTCCAAGCCATGCCAAGCACGTAAAAATGTTCGGATTGAGATACATTTCACAGGAGAGCATACTGAGACCGGTAACAATACACCCTGAGCTTCCCGTCTCATTTATTGTACATGAAAGCACATTTATCGTTGTTTTTCCATAACATTTCTAATTGCCCCGTTGACTTCTATTGTTGCCCAGTGAGAGCCTACAGGAAATCTGTAGCTAGCTCAATACTGGACCGATCAGCGAAAATATGGACTCAATGTGTCAGGTTCATGGAAGACAGACCGCAAATAGGGTCCAAGGTCCAAAATAGCGAACTTATCCTTTAAAGTGATCTATCTATATCTACTGCATATCTGGCAGCAGAGTGATGGTTTGAGGCTTGTTTGATACCTCAGACCCTTGATGACTTACAGCCATTTAGCCAACCATGGGTTACATACTATTCCTGTGTAATTTACAGCTTAATCTAGTCCCACCCCCCAATTCCCATAGAGATCCATTCAAATGCAGAGGTTATAGTATACTTCTAAGAGTACCTGGAAATAAGATATCAGGAGTCTTTTGATATCCTTTTATATAGAGTCATGATGGTATCACCTGTTTACCTGTGGAATACCTGTTTACCACAGAAGTTGTTTGAGAGAATGGCAAAAATGTGCAAGGCTGTTATCAAGGCAAAGGGTGGCTACTTTGAAGAATCTAAAATATATGACTTTTTTAAATTTGTTTAACACTTTTTTGGTCTTTGCATAATTAAATTTGTGTTATCTCATAGTTTTGATGTCTTTACTATTCCAAAAATTAAAAAAACGGAAATAACGGAAAAAAACCTTCTATGAGTAGGTGTGTCCAAACTTTTGACTGGTACTGTATATTGACCTGTAACAACACCTTAAAACAAATCAAAGTAACATTCTAACATAATTGGAAGGTTAAGCATGAGATTGAAAATTACCAAAAGTTACCTGGAAAATTTCCCCATTTTTGCAACCCTAATTGTGGGACGGTAGACTGACATGCAGGTCATCGAGCTGATGAAATCACCCCCCCCTTCATGTTTTTGGGGGACAGGCGCGAGCGGCACCTGATCCAGTATGTGTAGGCAAGAGGGAAAGGGGGGGATCCCAATGCTGCCTCCTGTGTCTCTCCCTGCCACGCTCCAATATACTCTTCAAACGAGAGGTTACCATGAGACTGTTTAATTTAAAATATGTTGAACCTTGCAGTAGGGATGCGTTTTGACTTGTAGAAAAAAGCTGAGCAAGCATTTCTCACCAAAAAAGGACTGAAGCGAGTTAAAA